>CM059996.1:2487175-3029140 GCA_030463065.1 Aphidoletes aphidimyza
CGAGGCTGGGACAAAATATTTTCGAGGCTGGTACAAAATATTTTCGAGGCTGGGACAAAATATTTTCGAGGCTGGGACAAAATATTTTGGAGGCTGGGACAAAATATTTTCGAGGCTGGTACAAAATATTTTCGAGGCTGGGACAAAATATTTTCGAGGCTGGTACAAAATATTTTCGAGGCTGGGACAAAATATTTTCGAGGCTGGTACAAAATATTTTCGAGGCTGGTACAAAATATTTTCGAGGCTGGGACAAAATATTTTCGAGGCTGGGACAAAATATTTTCGAGGCTGGTACAAAATATTTTCGAGGCTGGTACAAAATATTTTCGAGGCTGGGACAAAATATTTTCGAGGCTGGGACAAAATATTTTCGAGGCTGGTACAAAATATTTTCGAGGCTGGGACAAAATATTTTCGAGGCTGGTACAAAATATTTTCGAGGCTGGTACAAAATATTTTCGAGGCTGGTACAAAATATTTTCGAGACTGGGACAAAATATTTTCGAGGCTGGGACAAAATATTTTCGAGACTGGGACAAAATATTTTCGAGGCTGGTACAAAATATTTTCGAGGCTGGTACAAAATATTTTCGAGACTGGGACAAAATATTTTCGAGGCTGGTACAAAATATTTTCGAGGCTGGGACAAAATATTTTCGAGGCTGGGACAAAATATTTTCGAGGCTGGTACAAAATATTTTCGAGGCTGGTACAAAATATTTTCGAGGCTGGGACAAAATATTTTCGAGGCTGGTACAAAATATTTTCGAGGCTGGGACAAAATATTTTCGAGACTGGGACAAAATATTTTCGAGGCTGGTACAAAATATTTTCGAGACTGGGACAAAATATTTTCGAGGCTGGTACAAAATATTTTCGAGGCTGGGACAAAATATTTTCGAGGCTGGGACAAAATATTTTCGAGGCTGGGACAAAATATTTTCGAGGCTGGGACAAAATATTTTCGAGGCTGGGACAAAATATTTTCGAGACTGGGACAAAATATTTTCGAGACTGGGACAAAATATTTTCGAGACTGGGACAAAATATTTTCGAGGCTGGTACAAAATATTTTCGAGGCTGGGACAAAATATTTTCGAGGCTGGGACAAAATATTTTCGAGGCTGGGACAAAATATTTTCGAGGCTGGGACAAAATATTTTCGAGGCTGGGACAAAATATTTTCGAGACTGGGACAAAATATTTTCGAGGCTGGGACAAAATATTTTCGAGGCTGGGACAAAATATTTTCGAGGCTGGGACAAAATATTTTCGAGACTGGGACAAAATATTTTCGAGGCTGGTACAAAATATTTTCGAGGCTGGGACAAAATATTTTCGAGGCTGGGACAAAATATTTTCGAGGCTGGTACAAAATATTTTCGAGACTGGGACAAAATATTTTCGAGGCTGGGACAAAATATTTTCGAGACTGGGACAAAATATTTTCGAGGCTGGTACAAAATATTTTCGAGGCTGGGACAAAATATTTTCGAGGCTGGGACAAAATATTTTCGAGGCTGGGACAAAATATTTTCGAGGCTGGGACAAAATATTTTCGAGGCTGGGACAAAATATTTTCGAGACTGGGACAAAATATTTTCGAGGCTGGGACAAAATATTTTCGAGGCTGGGACAAAATATTTTCGAGGCTGGGACAAAATATTTTCGAGGCTGGGACAAAATATTTTCGAGGCTGGGACAAAATATTTTCGAGGCTGGGACAAAATATTTTCGAGGCTGGTACAAAATATTTTCGAGGCTGGGACAAAATATTTTCGAGGCTGGGACAAAATATTTTCGAGGCTGGGACAAAATATTTTCGAGGCTGGGACAAAATATTTTCGAGGCTGGGACAAAATATTTTCGAGGCTGGGACAAAATATTTTCGAGGACTGGGACAAAATATTTTCGAGGCTGGGACAAAATATTTTCGAGGCTGGGACAAAATATTTTCGAGGCTGGGACAAAATATTTTCGAGGCTGGGACAAAATATTTTCGAGGCTGGGACAAAATATTTTCGAGGCTGGGACAAAATATTTTCGAGACTGGGACAAAATATTTTCGAGGCTGGGACAAAATATTTTCGAGGCTGGGACAAAATATTTTCGAGGCTGGGACAAAATATTTTCGAGGCTGGGACAAAATATTTTCGAGACTGGTACAAAATATTTTCGAGGCTGGGACAAAATATTTTCGAGGCTGGGACAAAATATTTTCGAGGCTGGGACAAAATATTTTCGAGGCTGGGACAAAATATTTTCGAGGCTGGTACAAAATATTTTCGAGGCTGGGACAAAATATTTTCGAGGCTGGGACAAAATATTTTCGAGGCTGGGACAAAATATTTTCGAGGCTGGTACAAAATATTTTCGAGGCTGGGACAAAATATTTTCGAGACTGGGACAAAATATTTTCGAGGCTGGTACAAAATATTTTCGAGGCTGGTACAAAATATTTTCGAGGCTGGGACAAAATATTTTCGAGGCTGGGACAAAATATTTTCGAGGCTGGTACAAAATATTTTCGAGGCTGGGACAAAATATTTTCGAGGCTGGGACAAAATATTTTCGAGGCTGGGACAAAATATTTTCGAGACTGGTACAAAATATTTTCGAGGCTGGGACAAAATATTTTCGAGACTGGGACAAAATATTTTCGAGGCTGGGACAAAATATTTTCGAGGCTGGGACAAAATATTTTCGAGGCTGGTACAAAATATTTTCGAGGCTGGTACAAAATATTTTCGAGGCTGGTACAAAATATTTTCGAGGCTGGTACAAAATATTTTCGAGGCTGGTACAAAATATTTTCGAGGCTGGTACAAAATATTTTCGAGGCTGGGACAAAATATTTTCGAGGCTGGGACAAAATATTTTCGAGGCTGGTACAAAATATTTTCGAGGCTGGGACAAAATATTTTCGAGGCTGGTACAAAATATTTTCGAGGCTGGGACAAAATATTTTCGAGGCTGGTACAAAATATTTTCGAGGCTGGGACAAAATATTTTCGAGGCTGGTACAAAATATTTTCGAGGCTGGGACAAAATATTTTCGAGGCTGGGACAAAATATTTTCGAGGCTGGTACAAAATATTTTCGAGGCTGGGACAAAATATTTTCGAGGCTGGTACAAAATATTTTCGAGGCTGGTACAAAATATTTTCGAGGCTGGTACAAAATATTTTCGAGACTGGGACAAAATATTTTCGAGGCTGGTACAAAATATTTTCGAGGCTGGTACAAAATATTTTCGAGGCTGGGACAAAATATTTTCGAGGCTGGGACAAAATATTTTCGAGGCTGGTACAAAATATTTTCGAGGCTGGTACAAAATATTTTCGAGACTGGGACAAAATATTTTCGAGGCTGGTACAAAATATTTTCGAGGCTGGGACAAAATATTTTCGAGGCTGGTACAAAATATTTTCGAGGCTGGGACAAAATATTTTCGAGGCTGGGACAAAATATTTTCGAGGCTGGTACAAAATATTTTCGAGGCTGGGACAAAATATTTTCGAGGCTGGGACAAAATATTTTCGAGGCTGGTACAAAATATTTTCGAGACTGGGACAAAATATTTTCGAGGCTGGGACAAAATATTTTCGAGGCTGGGACAAAATATTTTCGAGGCTGGGACAAAATATTTTCGAGGCTGGGACAAAATATTTTCGAGGCTGGGACAAAATATTTTCGAGGCTGGTACAAAATATTTTCGAGGCTGGGACAAAATATTTTCGAGGCTGGGACAAAATATTTTCGAGGCTGGTACAAAATATTTTCGAGACTGGTACAAAATATTTTCGAGGCTGGGACAAAATATTTTCGAGGCTGGGACAAAATATTTTCGAGGCTGGGACAAAATATTTTCGAGGCTGGTACAAAATATTTTCGAGGCTGGTACAAAATATTTTCGAGGCTGGGACAAAATATTTTCGAGGCTGGTACAAAATATTTTCGAGGCTGGTACAAAATATTTTCGAGGCTGGGACAAAATATTTTCGAGGCTGGGACAAAATATTTTCGAGGCTGGGACAAAATATTTTCGAGGCTGGTACAAAATATTTTCGAGGCTGGGACAAAATATTTTCGAGGCTGGGACAAAATATTTTCGAGGCTGGTACAAAATATTTTCGAGGCTGGTACAAAATATTTTCGAGGCTGGGACAAAATATTTTCGAGGCTGGGACAAAATATTTTCGAGGCTGGTACAAAATATTTTCGAGGCTGGTACAAAATATTTTCGAGGCTGGGACAAAATATTTTCGAGGCTGGGACAAAATATTTTCGAGGCTGGTACAAAATATTTTCGAGGCTGGTACAAAATATTTTCGAGGCTGGGACAAAATATTTTCGAGGCTGGGACAAAATATTTTCGAGGCTGGGACAAAATATTTTCGAGGCTGGGACAAAATATTTTCGAGGCTGGGACAAAATATTTTCGAGGCTGGTACAAAATATTTTCGAGGCTGGGACAAAATATTTTCGAGGCTGGTACAAAATATTTTCGAGGCTGGGACAAAATATTTTCGAGGCTGGGACAAAATATTTTCGAGACTGGGACAAAATATTTTGGAGGCTGGTACAAAATATTTTCGAGGCTGGTACAAAATATTTTCGAGGCTGGGACAAAATATTTTCGAGGCTGGGACAAAATATTTTCGAGGCTGGGACAAAATATTTTCGAGGCTGGGACAAAATATTTTCGAGGCTGGTACAAAATATTTTCGAGGCTGGGACAAAATATTTTCGAGGCTGGTACAAAATATTTTCGAGGCTGGGACAAAATATTTTCGAGGCTGGGACAAAATATTTTCGAGGCTGGGACAAAATATTTTCGAGGCTGGGACAAAATATTTTCGAGGCTGGGACAAAATATTTTCGAGGCTGGGACAAAATATTTTCGAGGCTGGACAAAATATTTTCGAGGCTGGTACAAAATATTTTCGAGGCTGGGACAAAATATTTTCGAGGCTGGGACAAAATATTTTCGAGGCTGGGACAAAATATTTTCGAGGCTGGGACAAAATATTTTCGAGGCTGGTACAAAATATTTTCGAGGCTGGGACAAAATATTTTCGAGGCTGGGACAAAATATTTTCGAGGCTGGGACAAAATATTTTCGAGGCTGGGACAAAATATTTTCGAGGCTGGTACAAAATATTTTCGAGACTGGTACAAAATATTTTCGAGGCTGGTACAAAATATTTTCGAGGCTGGGACAAAATATTTTCGAGGCTGGGACAAAATATTTTCGAGGCTGGGACAAAATATTTTCGAGGCTGGGACAAAATATTTTCGAGGCTGGGACAAAATATTTTCGAGGCTGGGACAAAATATTTTCGAGGCTGGGACAAAATATTTTCGAGGCTGGGACAAAATATTTTCGAGGCTGGGACAAAATATTTTCGAGGCTGGTACAAAATATTTTCGAGGCTGGGACAAAATATTTTCGAGGCTGGGACAAAATATTTTCGAGGCTGGTACAAAATATTTTCGAGGCTGGGACAAAATATTTTCGAGGCTGGTACAAAATATTTTCGAGGCTGGGACAAAATATTTTCGAGGCTGGGACAAAATATTTTCGAGGCTGGGACAAAATATTTTCGAGGCTGGGACAAAATATTTTCGAGGCTGGGACAAAATATTTTCGAGGCTGGTACAAAATATTTTCGAGACTGGGACAAATTTTTTTGGAGGCTGGTACAAAATTTTCTCGAGACTGGGACAAAATTTTTTCGAGACTGGGACAAAATATTTTCGAGACTGGGACAAAAATTTTGGACGCTGGAACAAAAAAATTTGGAGGCTGAGAATACCTTTCGTTTGTCATTTGGGTATACAATTGTCGAAACTCATCATTAAGCGATCAACCCGTCTGCCCAAAGTATATATTTTTTCGAAGCCGATTTTAAATATTTTGGGGTATCCTTTTTCATTTATTAGACGCCAAACAACATTTTAGTTCGTCTATTTTCGCTATATTTAGTCGCCAATTAACACATTAATATGCGTCACTTTAATATATTTTGGGACGCTATTTTTACATTTTTGGCGCCATTTTTCCGAAGAGCCAACAAAAATTACCGAGCGTCACCGCATTCATTCGGTAAAATCAGAAAGTTTTGCAAAGTCATATTTATCTTTGGTGTGTATTCAAAAAAGTTAGTGAACGCCAAAATCGGACCGCCGTGTTTTTCTTTGAAATGGGATATACATTTCAATGTATTTTTCGATTCAACTGAAAAATATCGGAATCCAGTGGAAACTAATAGTAGTAATTTAAGTTAATTTAAGTGTAATCATTTTGTGTAAGTTTGAATGGAGTAAGTACGGTAATTTCAATAGTAAATCAAATAGGCGGAAGACAGTTACAGGAACTAAAGTTTTTCAACATAAAATATTCATTTTTTCTTTCCGTAGACAAATTGTTTGCAATAAAAAAAAGGGATTACAACTCCAAATGAACAAGCTCATTGACATACATTTCGAATTTGAAGTTGTGGAAGTCAAAAGAACTTACGCAAATAATTTTCAATCACTCGAATTTCCAATTCATAATTTGATAATACACATAACATTAGTTGAAATGGAAGAGCATCATATTCCCCTAACAATCCGATTTTTTATGCTCATTTAACCAAATTCCGAGATTGATGACAATTTTTGAAAATTTATATAAAATCCGCAATTAAATAACACATTTGAGACATTTACGTCACTCATATTGGGTTTTAAAGTTGATTTGTTACATAATCTTCCACTGAATCAATACGTCAATGAATAAAATAGGCCAATACTTTATCGTAAATGGAAATTTCATTCATTTGAAATGTATATGCCATTACTGCCTGATTTTAGAATGTATTAAAAAAAAGCACTAAGAGGTCTCATTCCAGGGAAATAATATTGATATCATTGATATGAATGAATTGATAATATTCATTCAGCAAATTTTTACACAGTTGATTGTTCGTCAATGAGCCAACGCAAATCTTCAATCCTCTAGAAATAATGAATCCGCTCACACAACAAATAGGTTAAAAGGAATTTGTCAATGTGACATTTGAATAGACGTATTTTCATTGACAAAAGAAGATTGATTTAATTAGATGCTTGAACTAGATATATTTTTGGCAAATTTCAATATATTGCTCGATTAGGCTTCTGAGATATATGTATCACATTTAATATGGAAAATGGTGGAAAAATCTGTATTCCATTGGAGAAATCGAATGGAACAAAATGGATTTTATAATTTAAATGACGTGAAAATCGACGAAATCATTTGGTTCGCTGAAAATCCATATTCATATTATATATGCTGAATGCTCACACATGTAACATACTAAATACAAATGAAAAATAAAAGGATCTTAATTTGTACTCGTGTATTCATCTGTTTATTTAATGGCCCATTCAAAAAGTATATTTCGTGTAGGCTGTTTACCGTTCAATTCAATGTTTGTATTTCAAGTTGTTCTCACACAGCGCTCAGAGTGGCTGTTTTTTGTACACGTCAAGGTTAAATATGGCAATGACGTCACTTCGAAGCGCTTCGACTGTTTTGTGTCAGCTCATCAGTTCGTTTTGTTACGGCTGTACACGGAATCCATTTTTCCAACTTGATTTCAGGTAAATTTGCATGTGCGGCAATGTTTCAATCGATAAATGCGACTCACTGATGCGGTAGTCGCACCAAACAACCGTACGGAAAATATGAATTTTCACACAACGCATGATACCAAACATTCCGATTGGATATATTAGAACTTGGATACTAAAGCCAGATATAATGGGAGACAAGTTTAAAATTTTCATTGTTACCGGAGGCATGAATGATATTTGAACTTCAACTAAGTTTGTTCATATTCATTAATTTACACCCACTAAAAAAACACGTTATGTTTGGGTGAAAACGAACGGAGGTGTTTAAAAACATCATAATGAACCATGTTTATTAAGACACATCAATGATTTGCCTACGACTCCATGAAATTGTTGACAAGAAAATGTTTATTGTTCCTAAGCGTTAGGTTTTAGGTTGGAGATTGTAAACTTGTCTACAGAACAAGGAATGTCAAACATACATGTGCCATTTCAGTATCGGTTTTAAGGTCTTTTACGGTCTTTTTTTAAAGTGTGAATAAACAAAATACAATTAAGATGAAATCAAATGATATCACAAATAAGACATTTTAAATGCTTTTTTTTCTTACAAATATTTGTTTTTTCTTTTTATAAAACATGGCCTTAATTCGCCTGACTGTTTATTTGCGATTTTGATTTTCGATTTTTTGGATCATTCCATGGTTGTACTTCAGCCGATCCCCAAATTAAATGGACAATATTTCTAAAAACACCAATAACAAATGTGATCCAAAATACAAATCTCCATTGCTCGAGTGTTGACTAAAAATGAACGAATTTCTCGTAAATAAAGTGTTTTAAATGGTTTTAAATCATTTTCATTCTTACATCAGGTGTAACAATACCGATAAAAATAGGCACAATCACACCAATTACTGCACCAAGTCCATTAGCAATTGCAAATATTGAGCCAGCATAATTTGGACCCAATTCAAGTGCAAAGAATCCCAATCCAGATGTACAGTTGCCAAAAAATCCCATCGAAATTATTAAATAAGTAACAACAAGCGCACGATCACATCCAGCATACGAAACGGCGACAAGGAAAATTGATGGAAATATTGCAGCTACAAAATAGAAATATTATACAGCATACTGAATTCAATGGCAAGTAAGTCTTCAAATCAAAGAACACTCACAGAGAGTTGCGAATAGTTTACGAGTTTGAAGCAAAGTAAGATATCGTCGATTGATCAGTACATCGCTAAAAGCTCCAGACGATATTGAAACGATCCACATTAGTAGGGACGGTAATGATGAATAGAGTCCAACATCGCGAACTGAAAATCCTATAACGTCTACCATGTATTTTGGCAAATCAGTAGCCAGTACATGATAGAACCAATCGGCACCAACCTGCAATCGAAGGTAGAGATTTGTGATGTGAGAATGCTCGTGATAGATTTACAAAAATCAGTTAAAAGATTAGAGTTACGTGTGATATTATGTAAACTATCACTGGCACACTGGTGAGGATATCAATCCATGGCGTTTGCGGTAAATTTTTGCCCCGTTTTAATTGACCAATTTCCAATTCAAGATAATCACTTTCCTCTTTCGTAATAAATGGATGCGATTCTGGATCACTATAGCATAGTATCGTCTAAAGGTAGCAATTGATTGATTCGACTTGAATGGAATTATTCCTTTAAATATCTATGTGTGAAATATCAAAATATCAAACTCACGAATGCAATGAACCAAACTACGGAAATGGAGCTCCAGAAATAGAAAACTACTGGCCATGACCAATGAGACAACATTATTCCTGATACATACAGCGACACAAAATTTCCAATCTAAAAAACGAATCGAATTATTCCAATTGATTTGACACCTTATAATCAAATCTTTAAAATCAAAACTTACTTCAGCACCACTGAAAATGAATGTACCGAGTCGTCCTCTCTCCTTCTGTGGAATCCAAGTAGCAAGAAGTACATTGATAGTGGGAAACATTGGACCTGAGGCTAGTCCCATTAAAACACGTAATATTATTATTAGCACTAATGCACCCTGTTCACCTGGAAATAAATCGTCTTCACATTTATTCACATTTTTAACCAAACAAATAATGTTGTGACACACCATATTCAAGAGCTTGTGGCGTTACAGCGTTGCAAATGGCCATTACAAAAATTCCAATTGATAATGTCCACTTTCCACCGAATTTTTGAGCTACAAGTGCCCCAGGAATATGTGAAAGTAAGTAACCAGCGTAAAATGCTGACAGAATCCATCCTTGTTGCTCTTGTGTCCAGTTATATCTTGTGCCAGTCTGTTAAGCAAACAAGAAGACAAATTTGTAGCTTGATTTCAACAAAGTTTTTTTAAATGGATTCCGAATATTATTTCTTTGTATTTTATTACTGTCTCGACAATGTCGGTACTCTCAAATGGTATTAAATCCACTGGGCAGATGATAGACTCGTTTCCTTTGCCCGTATTATCCACTGGCACTACCATTTCTGTAATCGCAATGGACAAACATGATCGCATCGCTAGAGATACCACAACGGCTAAAAATCCCATTATACTAAAAACGATACGTTGAGGTAGCATCGTACCTGCAGGTAATCAATTTTCAATAAGCGAGAAATAACAAAATCATCGAAAGATAATTCAACAGAATTTGACTAATTTCGACTTACATTTGATACAGTTCAAATTGAGCATCTTTGATAAACGTGTTTTGTGTCTGGAAATATGTGAGAAATTGTTCTGAAATATTATAATTAGCTGGGTATATAAATGCAAAAAAATCTTATCGAACAAACCCTTATCACTGTTTTATTCGTGTCGAAAATGTTTTATGGAGTCTGCCAATATTTTGATACTCTCTCACAGTTCAAGACTCTCGCACAATGTAAGATAATTATCATTAATTAATCATGGAAAGATCAAATGAAGGGACTGTCTGTTACTAGCTGAATTAATTGGGCTATATGACATCAGGCTTTAATAACGTGTATGGTGTTTTCAATGCAAACCATTTTGATACGAAAAGCGAGAACGTTATCTCGAATGAAAAGAATCTCTGTAAGCAATGCAGTTCAATGTAATTTTTATACAAATGGATTAAACGAAAATCGTCCTAAAAACCCGAAAATTGTCGATTTGGTTATCGAAGTTAAAAATGTAACATAAAATACAAATCTCCATTGTTCCAGTGTTGACTGAAATGATTACCAAAATGCAGAGAATTCTAAAAATTAAAACTCTTTTTGACTTACTCATAGTGGATTTACTCCAATTCCAAAAGTTTGCACAAATAAAATACAATTCAAATGAATTCAAATGATATCACAACTAAGACATTTTAAATGCTTTTTTCTCTTAAAAATATTTGTTTTTATCTTATATAAGACATGGCCTTAATTCGCCTGACTGTTTATTTGCGATTTTGATTTTCGATTCTTTGGATCATTCCATGGTTGTACTTCAGCCGATCCCCAAATCAAATGGACAATATTTCTAAAAACACCAATAACAAATGTGATCCAAAATACAAATCTCCATTGCTCGAGCGTTGACTAAAAATGAACGAATTTCTCGTAAATAAAGTGTTTTAAATGGTTTTAAATCATTTTCATTCTTACATCAGGTGTAACAATACCGATAAAAATAGGCACAATCACACCAATTACTGCACCAAGTCCATTAGCAATTGCATATATTGAGCCAGCATAATTTGGACCCAATTCTAGTGCACAGAAGCCCACTCCAGGTGTACAGTTGCCAAAAAATCCCATCGAAATTATTAAATAAGTAACAACAAGCGCACGATCACATCCAGCATACGAAACGGCAACAAGGAAAATTGATGGAAATATTGCAGCTGCAAAATAGAAATGGAAATATTATACAGTATACTGAATTCTGTGTCAAGTATGTCTGCAAATCAAAGAACACTCACAGAGAGTTGCAAATAGTTTACGAGTTTGAAGCAATGTAAGATATCGTCGATTGATCAGTACATCGCTAATAGCTCCAGACGATATTGTAACGATCCACATTAGTAAGGACGGTAATGATGAATAGAGTCCAACATCGCGAACTGAAAATCCTATAACATCTACCATGTATTTTGGCAAATCAGTAGCCAGTACATGATAGAACCAGTCGGCACCAACCTGCAAACGAAAGTAGAGATTTGTGATGTGAGAATGCTCGTGATGGATTTACAAAAATCCAACAAATGATTAGAGTTACGTGTGATATTATGTAAACTATCACTGGCACACTGGTGAGGATATCAATCCATGGCGTTTGCGGTAGATTTTTGCCTCGTTTCAATTGACCAATTTCCATTTCAAGATAATCACTTTCCTCTTTCGTAATAAATGGATGCGATTCTGGATCACTATAGCATAGTATCGTCTAAAGGTAGCAATTGATTGATTTGACTTGAATGAAATTATTCCTTTAAATATATATGTGTGAAATATCAAAATATCAAACTCACGAATGCAATGAACCAAACTACGGAAATGGAGCTCCAGAAATAGAAAACTACTGGCCATGACCAATAAGACAACATTATTCCTGATACATAGAGCGACACAAAATTTCCAATCTAAAGAACGAATCGAATTATTCCAATTGATTTGACACCTTATAATCAAATCTTTAAAATCAACACTTACTTGAGCACCACTGAAAATGAATGTACCGAGTCGTCCTCTCTCCTTCTGTGGAATCCAAGTAGCAATAAGTACATTGAAAGTGGGAAACATTGGACCTGAGGCTAGTCCCATTAAAACACGTAATATTATTATTAGCACTAATGCACCCTGTTCACCTGAAAATAAATCGTCTTCACATTTATTCACATTCTTATTCAAACAAATAATGTTGTGACACACCATATTCAAGAGCTTGTGGCGTTACAGCGTTACAAATGGCCATTACGAAAATTCCAATTGATAATGTCCACTTTCCACCGAATTTTTGAGCTAAAAGTGCACCAGGAATATGTGAAAGTAAGTAACCAGCGTAAAATGCTGACAGAATCCATCCTTGTTGCTCTTGTGTCCAGTTATATCTTGTGCCAGTCTGTTAAGCAAACAAGAAGACAAATGTGTAGCTTGATTTCACAAAAGTTTTTTTTCAAATGGATTCCGAATATTATTTATTTGTATTTTATTACTGTCTCGGCAATTTCGGTACTCTCAAATGGTATTAAATCCACTGGGCAGATGATAGACTCGTTTCCTTTGCCCGTATTATCCACTGGCACTACCATTTCTGTAATCGCAATGGATAAACATGATCGCATCGCTAGAGATACCACAACGGCTAAAAATCCCATTATACTGAAAACGATACGTTGAGGTAGCATCGTGCCTGTAGGTTATCAATTTTCAATGAGAGAGAAATAAAAATATCATCGAAAAATAATTCTTTATGACTATTGACTAAAGTCAACTTACATTTAATACAGTTCAAATTGAACATCTGATATTAACGTGTTTTGTGTCTGGAAATATGTGAGAAATTGTTCTGAAATATTATAATTAGCTGGGTATTTAAATGCAAAAAATCTTATCGGACAAACCCTTTAGGGGACAAGATAATTATCACTGTTTTATTTGTGTCGAAAATGTTTTATGGAGTCTGGCAATATTTGATACTCTCTCTCACAGTTCAAGACTCTCGCACAATGTAAGATAATTATCATTAATGAATCATGGAAAGATCAAATGAAGGGACTGTCTGTTACTAGCTGAATTAATTGGGCTATATGACATCAGGCTTTAATAACGTGTATGGTGTTTTCAATGCAAGCCATTTTGATACGAAAAGCAAGAACGTTATTTCAAATGAAAAGAGTCTCTGTAAGAATAACATAGCCATGCAATTCAATTTAATTTTTATAAAAATGGATTAAACGAAAATCGTCTGGTATCGAAGTTTGTATGAAAATAGCTGCTATTTTAAAAATATCCGCTGATCAGATGCATTCAAATAGTCGTCTCGATAAATAGTACATTTCCATAAAACAATTTCAATACTCAATGTGCTGGCGCTATACAATTCCGATATTGATTTTGCATGCATCGATAAAAGTATTTGTTGAACAAACAGCATTCAAATTTTATTTTAAATTAATACAATATCTTTATTTGTTAAACATGTTATTGACAACTCAATTAACGCGCTTTTTACATACAGATGAGTTGATTCTCCCGAAACTCGACCTTTCGTGTGACTCTGAGTGAGTAATATTCAGATTTTACAATTTTTATCGGATTCAGTGCGATTTTTTGGATCATTCCATGGCTGCACATCTGCAGAGGCCCAAATCATATAGATGATATTCCTTGTCGCAGCAATGCAAAATGTTACCCAAAATACGAATCTCCATTGTTCAAGTGTCGACTGAAATGATTACCAAAATAAAGAGAATTCCATAAAAACGAAGACTCTAAAAATTAAAACTATTTTTTGACTTACATCAGGCGTCATAATACCGATAAACGTCGGCACGATTATACCAGCTAAGGAGCCAGCTCCATTAGCAATGGCAAATATTGTACCAGCATAATTTGGACTTAAGTCAAGTGGATTTACTCCAATTCCCGGATAATAATTGCCCAAAAATCCATTTGCAAATATGAGACACATAACGACCATCACACGATTGCATCCTGCATATGATGCGGCGACTAAGAAAATAGCTGGGCAAATTCCAGCTGTAAAACACAATAAAATATAAATATTGAATTGCCTTCTAAATTACAAATGATAATGTGGCTGCAAATCCAAGGATTACTCACAAAGTGTACTAAACAATTTACGTGCTTGAAGTATGGTGACATGTCGTCGACTGATTAGGTAATCACAAAGGAATCCAGACAATATTGAAGTGATCCACATCGGAATGCCGGGCAATGCTGAATAAAGACCAGCATCACGGGCGGAGAATCCCAAAACGTCGCTCATGTATTTCGGCAAATCACTTAGCATTACATAAGAAAACCAATCACTTCCGATCTACAATTGAAAAAACATATTGAAGTGGCATTGCTTGATGATTGGTGATGCTGTGGATCAGCTAAATAGTTGAAAAAAAAGCATTCACTTACACAAGATATTATGAGCACGATAATTGGCACACTTGTCAATATGTCTATCCACGGAGTTGGAGGTAAATCATTGTCCCGTTCCAACTGGCCAATTTCACTTTTAAGGTAATTGCATTCCTTTTTGGTGATGAAAGGATGCGATGCTGGATCACTGAAGCAAAGTAGCGTCTGAAAAGTTGCATGAAATCAATTTAGTTTCGGCATAAATAATAGAGTGACACTTACAAACGCTATGAACCAAACAATCGCAATAGAGCTCCAGAAATAGAAAACCACTGGCCATGGCCAATAAGATAAAATTAAACCCGACAAAAAGAATGATAGAAAACTTCCAACCTTCAAATTCAACACAATCAAATTATTTAATTTATTTTTATTATTTATCGACGGTAATGTACTTGAGCACCACCGAGAATAAATGAACCAAGTCTTCCTCTCTCCTTCTCTGGAACCCAAGCAGCTAGTAGAACAGTGAGCGTGGGAAACGATGGACCTGCACCTAGTCCCATCAATATTCGTAGTACAATCAGCAATTCCAATGCATATTCTCCGCCTGAAAAGTTATTTAAATCTCAATATTTACGTTTGATAAAAAAAATTAAAATTCATTTAAAAACTTCACAAAAGCACACCGTATTCAAGAGCTTGCGGAGTTACAGCGTTGCAAGCGGTCATTACAAATATTCCAATTGATAGTGTCCACCTAGGGGGAAATTTCTATTCAAATATTTGAAAATTTGCAGAAATATTTAAATTATTTGCGCATTTGTCAACCATATTTAAATATTTGAGTATTTACAACAATATTTAAAATATTTGCGTATTTGTTGACAATATTTAATTATTTGCGTTATTTCAATAATATTCAAATTATATTTAAAATAATTTAAGTTTTGTGTTTCTATATTTTAAAATATACTGCTTTCCACCCAAACAACGATTTCTCCATTTGTTAAAAATCTAAGCTTGTCAAATGTCTATCTGTTAATAAAGAAGTATTAGACGTGTTGTATATTTTAGATTGTATGCATAATATCACAGATGAATATCAGTTAGCATTGACGCTACTACACACACATTTAAACTAGCATTCATATTAAGTTGCCTCAGTAAAGAATCGGTTTGACACATGACAAATCTGTCAAACATTCTTTAAATGTCATTGATTTTCAGCTGATTTAACAACGTGGTATAATACGATTATGAATTCCTAGATGAATTCTTTCCAAGTATTTTAAATATGGTAAGTGATCTTTGCTAGGATTTTTGTTTAACACAAGTCATTTTTGCTATCATTTTTGTTATTTGTTTTAGCCAAAGAAAGACTTTCTTTCAAAGTTGAAGGTGACTTGTGATATCCCTGAAGTTTTGTTCATCATACTGAAAAACACTGGCTACGACTCATTGTTAGCAATACAAAGTTTGGATCGTGAGCAAATCGTCGAAATTGAGAGTTTCATCAACGGAGACAAAAACATCTTAACTTTATTGAAAAATACAATTTACTCAAATTCGAAGCCTTTCGCCTTTCTGCCTGGTCACAAAGCATTTTTGCTTGGCTTAAAAAAAAGGGTCGATTGTACCGGTAAAACCGAAAACCTAGCCAAAAGCGAAAAAGAAGGTGAACCGGACTCGACACCGGACCCAAAACTCGTTGCAAATCAACGAAAAAAGCAGTTCGAATCAAATGGATTGATAGATTCTGATAGTGAGGAACAAACTGAAACAGACACGAGACAAACAAATACGCTAGCGAATACGCAAGAAAGTCAATCTAGTGCAAAAATCGATGACAACAATGTGCAATTTGCCGAATTAATTTCAAAAATAAAAAATTATTGCCGTAAGAAAGAAATCACATGCGACATTTCCAGTCAGAATAAAGAGCTCTTGATAAAACCGATTGAAGAAAGCAAAAATAGTTATGGCAAAACGATCAAGAAGTGTGTTTTAAAGTGTTTTGTTTGTGAAGTTCGCATACCTTGTTCTCTCACAAAACATTGGCAAATAAGTAATTATGAAAATCATTTAATTAAGTTTCATCGAGTTTCAAACCAAAATCAAAATATGTCTGATGCTGTTGATGCTGACAAAGAGAATACAGCGGAGAATACAGAACAGTTTCGGCAAAGAGTTATTTTGAATAAAAAAACAAATGATAAATTGAGCTCATTGTTGGGATTTAATGATTTGCAAATCAATGAAAAATAAAACTGAAGAAAATTCTAGAGAACATTATATTAACCAAAAAGTTAGAACAAAGACTGGCATTGAACGCACCAAACGCAGCGAACGCATCAAGTACTAGAAAAACAGAAAAAGAAGAAAAAACATGCGACACATTGTATCGGCTTTACAGTTATTTTGAACGCAGTGAAGAGAATACAACAAACACTAGATCGAGCACATCATAGTAACCAGTTGAAGTTCGAACGTGTTAAAACAAAACGCTAGACAAAACGTATTTGTTCAAACAGTGATTTTTGGATTTTTGGATTAACAATGTATTTCGTCGTATTTTTGATTGAGCCAAAGAAAAATGTTGTGGTTCCAGCTAATTGGATTCAAGGTTGTGGCAATTATTGGGAAAAATTTGTTAATCGCGGTCTCAATAAAACACAAAAGCATCGAATTTTCTATTCCGAAAACCCGCTCGCTCTGGATGACTTTGGGGGACCCAAAGCAGAATACGAACCAAATTTCAGTTTAGATGCTGATGTTTTTCCAAACGAAGGATGCTACATGGGAAAAATTGTTAAGTTTTTGTGTAAGTTGTTTGATATTTATGAACATTGGAGAAGTTTCCGTTTTAACTTTTTTTTTCTTTCAGTCAATTTTGTAGATGCCTGTACTTCTGCAATACGCCGACGTGGAGTTGAACCGGCCATCTACAACTCACAACGTTTATTAGAACGTCCGCTTCCAGAAACAAGCAATACTGACCGCGATAATGGTGAACAAAACCGTCAAGACGATACTCATCAAGATGAACAAAACCGTCAAGAAGAAAATCAGTCCGACAACGATTTGTACGAGTATGATTCAAATGATGGTGCCTACGGTTATGACGGATATGATGATGATCATGGAATCGATTTTGAACATTTAGTTGTGAATGATTCAGCCCGGCAACCGAATGATTCAGCTGATTTTCAATCAAATTCAACCAACACCAATGTTGAAACAGATCCGCTTCATTTGGTTCCAAAAGTAGAAATTGATGATTTCATACCGATTGTGCAACCGTCCCACGACAATATTATTGCACTTGATTCATTGATGGAGGAACTATCTTTCACCGTAATTGAAGTTGACGACATAGAAATTACGATCAATAATAAAACGGGCTTTGCAAAACCATTCAACGCGTCATCAGATGGGCTGATCAAACGAGAAGATGACATCGTATCAGGTGCATTGCCATTCAACGAGACGGTAATTATATACATGCAGCCGTATAGTTTTTCTTGTCAAACTAAATAGTTCTTTTTATTTAAACAGAAAAAGGGTCGTATATACAAGCTTGGAAAGTATAATTTGGAGGTACCATCAAAAGTGATTGACACCTTCAAAGATTGGAATTCTCATCCAGAAAAACAAAATGATGCATACGATAAACGCTTCGTCCAAGCTTTATTGCTTATTTGTGTCGATGCAGAAAACGTCGCTAAGCAGACAACAAAAGGAAAACTTGGACAAGAATGTGAACAATTTGTTGATGGCTTCATTCTCGTTCGTGCATCAATGAACAGTGATCGAATTGCCCGTATGCAAAAGTACAAATTAGAATTACTTAAGGATATGAACTGATTCAATTCGGATTCGAATTTGAACAACGCCTAGTGAACGGCACACCACTACCATTTTTTCATTTTTTAATTTACATATTTTTAGAAAGCCTATTGAGCAAGTAAGGTACATCGCAATCGATTTTGTTCCAAGTTTTTTTTTACGAAACCGCATGGAACTTACTCAACTTAAGTTAAAATGACTGTGAACTGATGAACTCATTAAATAAAGACACTTTATTTTCAATTTAAATTATCAATTGTTTATTCTTGTTTATAATCTAATTCAAAGTATATTTGGAATTTAAATCTATTAAATTACCTTCAGCAAACCAACTGCAGCTGGGCTATTTTTTTTTATTTGAAGATTTTAAAATGTTTTGAAGCTCTGTTGGTGTGGTCATAACTGTCAATGTATTACAATCATTAGTTCTTTTATGAACTTCAGTGGTTGCAATGTAATTTTCAATATCAAGGAAAAAACACTGATTTTGTGATGACGGTTGTAATGATAAATCGTTTTTGACTTTCGACCAATTAGCGAGAACTTCGATTCCAAGACGACTGGTATTTGTTGCTGACGTTGGCACAACATCCAAACTGTACTGCTTTTGTTTTTCACTTCTACCTTTTATGTAGCGAAATCCAGAAACCATTCCCACACATATATTCGAATCAGTTGAACTAGAAGCTACCGATTCTGGCTGTTGAAAGAGACACCACTCACCAATCTTTATTTCATTAGAACGGGATAGTTTGTTTTGTTTCGATCGTTTTCCCGATATTTGGGTCAAAGCATTGTTTTCGCTATCATTGGCTTTTCGTTTACGGGGACTTTGTATCAATGGACTTTGAACACGCTTCAATCTATCATTACTGAGACTCCCTTTGGATTCTGACAAGGCCCAAACAACTGAAGATTTTAGAACATTTTTGAATGTGCCGTCGTTATCAAACACTTGAACAAATTTACTCTTGTTTCCAGCGGGAAACATCTGTTGACTTTGTCTATCATTTGGTTCCGGCAAATTCTCGATTACTGCATTGTGATCATCATCATCATCATCACTGTCTTGATCGCTTATGTAATTTATGTCTGTGGAGTTGGATGCTAACGACACGTTATTTGGTTTTGGCAAATCGCAAAATAAGACTTCGTCCTTGTTTATGTGCATACCCAATTTTGCTGCTTCAGATAGCGCTGAATCTCTGGCTTCAATCAAAACCTTACGTATTTCATCATCAGATGGTAACTCGTAAATAGCACATTTATCAATTTGATCTTGAGCTCTAGGAAAACAGACTGTTGAGGATAATTTGTCATACATTATACTGTTCAACAGATCATGACGTCCAATCATGTGAAGTAAGTCGTACAAGTTGAAATTTATTCTTGTCCAATAAACTGTGGTCATTGATCTTAGCTGACGGAAGGTTTGCTCACAGGTTTGACTGTTGAACATTGAAGGTAGGAATAATTCTGGTTTTCGCTCATCTCTTAGCCTCATTACAAGATGGAGCAAACCATATGCGTTTAGCTCAACACACGTGTAAGCGCTTATTGAAATGAAATTTTCACGCAGATTGTACGTTAAATCGGATGCATTACGTGTATTTAAAATCCATTTTCGCCATACTCTAAAGAAAAACGCGGCATGCCAAGCGTAGAAAATTCTTTTCAATGGGTTCAAATGCGGATCTGTGAATGCTAATTCTATTTTCCTGCACAATTTCAAATACGTTACTGTGCCTTCAGATCCAATAACATGCATCTTCAACCCGTTTAAGACACGATCTTGAAAACATTTCTCAAGCGATTTATAATTCTGGCGATCTGTTGGGCAAATGTCGCTGTAAACCAGACCGTGTTCCTCTTTATCGACGATATCGATCAAAACTTTCAGGTGCGAAACTGTAACCTGTTTACAGCCCATTGCCAACAAAATGGATGGTTTCAAGAGTCTATTCCGGAGTTTCGTAAGCACATGAATAGGATCTTGAATGAATGTTATGTCACCTTCTTTTTTTATATTTTCTAGAATGTTTTTTATAGATGATTTTAACCAAAATTTGCAGTTGAGCTTCATGCAGCTTAATAGTCTTGTGTCAGCATCAGATGATATCCCACGTATGCGTATATTGTGTCTATTTTTAGAACCAAAATAAAGTGGGTGTGAACAGTTGAATAGAAACCATTTGCAAATAACCACTTACTTTGACAACTCATTTTTTGTGTACTCCCACCTGCGAGACACACTTTCCATTTTGAATTTATTGTCAGTACCAAAAATTTGTAGAATGAATGGTGGTATGTTTTCCTTGATTGGTTGAGCCATTACTATATAAACCAACGAGGATTTCGGGTTATTCATTTGTTGTTCAATTTCCGATACTGAATTTGGCATGTAACTAAAAGGAATAGGCATTCCAGTCTCCAAATTGGTTGGAAGGACTAATCCAACTAGTTGGTTTGTAGCCGAATCAAATTTGACCTCTAAAAGCATGCCTGAGGCATCCTCAGACATCCAAACTTCCATCGGGGAATCGAAGTTTTTCAAGTAATCGACCAATTCTTTGCACCTCAATTCACCTTCGATTACGTGTTGTTTGTTGTTATTTATGTAACTTACTGTGAAGTAAAAGAGAGAAAATTCATAAATTGAATTTACTAAATATTGTAAGGCTGAGTACAAACTCACAAATTGTGCTTGGTTGAGGTAGTGGAATGTTATTGCTGATAACCTCATATGCGGCTTTTCCACACATTATGTACAGATACATAGCGAAATTTCGCAATGAGTCAGGATATCGCCGTCTCGTTGGCTCAACAGCGGAATTAGCGACAGCTGTTCGCACTAATTCTTTCATTATGAATGAAACGTTGGGCGATCCTAAAATTTCAGTTGTTGGTGTCCTGTTTTGTTCAACCCATTTTTGAAATGCAAGTATCTTTTTCGAAAGCTGAAGCATCAGTACTTTGTGTCCAGGCAAAAATTTGAACTCTGATGACACAAATTCCTCGATTTCACGTATGGCTTCGGAATTCAGCTCTGACAGTGAGATAGCATTATCGAATCCGGTTTTATTTAAAACGACTTTCACTTGATCAGGAATTTTATCTCCCAAAAATTGTTCAAACTTCTCCCAAAATTGCTCAGTTGACTGTAAGAAAATATAAAGCATTGATTTTTACATCAATAAGCATCAATAGATACTTTAGAACGGTTGTAATTCTTCTCTTTAATATTTTGCTTACCATAACTATCGAAACTCGTATCGAAACTTTATTTTCACAGAACAGTTTCTTCAACACAAAAACCAACGAATTTTGTGAGAAAGTACCTAGTTTTTAAATAAATTTCAACTGATTTGGTTATTATTTATATTCGTATGGATTAATGATTCTGGGCACATTGAAATCTATTGAACAGCTGTCAAATAATAAATATTCAGTACAGCTGTCAAATATCGGTTCAGCGATTCAGCCGATAATTCAGCAATATACACAAGAATCTACTCCTATTGTCAATAGTGTTTGATATTTAGCTCGCACACGATTAAGTGTATTACATCTACATAGACATGTTCTTGATGGTAGCACATCTGTGCTTCGAAGACTGAAAACGTACGACTATATGTAAGCTATGTGAATTGACCGTGCGCATACTACTATAGCATGTGTATTGTGTGTACACATCAAATTTCAATAGATTTGCTTGGTCATTAGTGACATTTGAAGGGTTTTGTTTTAAATTTGACTGTCTCTCGAAAGCGGCATGAAAACATTTCATTTATTTGCGACAGTAATTTTTTATTTGTGTTTTGGTCAATTTTATTTGCATATTTGCGTATTTATTTGTGTTTTAAGACATTTTATTTACATATTTGCGGATTTATTTGCAATATTTGAATTATTTGCGACATTTCTAATATTTGCAATATTTGAATACCATTCACGATATTTGAATACCATTTGCAATATTTTTTTCTGTCATATCCCCCTAGGTGTCCACTTTCCACCAAACTTTTCGGCCAAAAGGCTACCGGGAATTTGTGAAATTAAATAACCAACATAAAATGCCGACAAAATCCATCCTTGTTGCTCTTGTGTCCAATTGTATCTTGTGCCTGTCTGGCGAGCAAACATAATTGAAATTGTGTTATTCAAATATTGCATTTTACTACTCACAGTTTTCATAATGTTGGTCGTCTCAATTGATGTTAAATCCACTAGATTGATGAAGGATTCATTCCTTTTTCCAGTATTATTATTCACTGGCATCACCATTTCAGTGATAGCAACGGACAAACATGCTCGCAGTGCAAACGACACTACAACAGCCAAAAATCCCATAATACTTAAAACGACACGTTGAGGTAACATCATGCCTAATTACACCAAAAACCAAAAATTATTTACAATAATCAAACAATTAACAGATTCAAATTACGTTGCTGAATGATTTTTTGTATCGCCTGATAGATGAATGATATTAAGTTGAATCAAAATCTGAAAATTTTTATTAGGCAGCGTTCTGGTGTAAGCTCAAGCGTGATGTTTACTCACATCTTAAATAATTTGTATTGAATATTTCGAAAATCTATAACTTTCTTTTTAGTCTGAAAACGATTGCAATGTTGTCACCATGATATTTTTTAATCTTATCAACAAAAATCTTATCATTTTTGTACGTTTCAAAAATAGTTTATGGGGTCCATCAAGGGCTAACACTTTTCCTTACCTTGATATGTGAATAGAAAAAGTATACTTAAATATATTTTGTCAAAATTTTTTAACAGGAACCATTACCACCTCGTAATAAAATCAACTCAATATATTGGAACTTGTGATGGTCATTGACCTTTTTATGGTCTATAATCTAGACTCTTGTTTCAAGAGTCTCAATTGAACATACTTTTAGAAAATCAACGAAATTTCATACTTTATTTGTAGATTTTTCGAAGTGTTTTATGTTCATTTGAAAATTGACTCAAGAGAAATTCCAAAACAACTTATAAGCTTTCAATTTGCACGAATTTACTTGGTAAGGTGTTTCGAACTCCTTATACGCCAAATAAGTTGAATTTAGCATTGTGTTATATACAAAGCAAGGCGTATAAGTTGTTTTCATTATGACGAACTTCTGCAGATGGCGTGCGAACTGAGAACTCGATAACAACTTATACGCCGAAACAATTTATATACAATACAATGCTAATTTCAACTTATTTGGCGCATAAGGAGTTCAAAACACCTTACCAAGTAAATTCGTACAAATTGAAAGCGTATAAGTTGTGTTGTAATTTCTTTTGAGGAATGGAAAAGGATCGGTTGAAGACAGTGAAATGGTGTTTCACTAAAATAGTGTTTTCAAGTCCATAAATGTTTTTTCAGAGTATTCTACTATAAAAATAGAATGTTCAAAACAATGTATGACAAAATTGTATGAATGATCCAAAATATCATGGCGTTTCTGCGTGTCGTTGTGAGCTATTTTGCCCAGAAGCGATATGTAATAAAAAATATTGTTCCGATAAGATACAATTAAGTCTTGAGTACATTTTGAAATGCATTTCTTTTTCTTTCACAACTGTAAGATAATGTCATGTGAGGTTGAGCGATTTTTTTTTTTTCAAACAAAACGTCAATCATTTCAAGTGTCGTCTGTGGAGACTCGTGCCGCAGTCATACATTGTTATTTATATTGCATTCTTCCATATATCTCATGCCTGATTAAAGCCGTACAATGTACAGTACACAAGACAGTACATCTAGAGGGAAATCTCAAATCAAATAGTGCACAGATTTTGCCATGGTTGAGACGTTCTCGTACAAATGTTTAAATGACAACACCAGCGTCATATACATTGCCCTTTATTTATATAGAAAAGATTTAGTTCGAGAGTACACCACTTTTCACGTCTCTCCCATGGATTTTGCAAATATTGCGAATTTACTTTTTTCTAACACATGTTTCAAAATGATTAAATCTGTGTTTGGTCCCAAAAATACTGTAGTTTTTATTCGGCTTATTGAGATTTGATTACTCGGGAAATATTTTTTCCTTACAAAGTTAATATAATTTAATTTTAATCAGTCTGACATATTTTAGCTGTACTAAAATTTACTTTCAATGTTATCAAGCTGCTTATCATGCTCCGTTGATTTTCTTGGATCATTCCATGGTTGTACATCTGTCGATCCCCAAAATAGAAAGATAATATTTCTTGCTACAGCAATGCCAAATGTTGTCCAAAATATACACCTCCATTCCTGAAGCGTTGACTGAAAGTAACAAGTGTTATTTATGAAAATATGCTGTTCTTTCTACGAACATGTTCAAATTAAATGAGCATCAGCGGAAGAAAATGAAAATCAGAGCCATTTGATGAAAACAAAATTTTAGCCTTACATTCGGTGTCATCATGCCGATGAAAACGGGTACGATTATACCAGCTAAAGATCCGGCTCCATTTATGAGAGCCATTATTGAACCAGCATAATTTGGACTCAAGTCCAATGGATTAAGTCCCAACCCAGGAAAATGATTGCCCATGAATCCCATTCCTAGTGCCATGCAAATTACAACAAACAATCGATTGCATCCAGCGTACGAAGCGGCCACCAGAAATATTCCCGGAATAGTACTAGCTGCGAAATAAAAAACAAAATGTACAAATCTTCTTCCAACTTTGATAAATTACAATTATAACCTACATAATGTATTGAAGACTTTACGTGCTTGAAGCAACGTAACATATTGCCGATTGACTAAATTATCACAAATGAAACCAGAAAATATGGAAACAACCCACATCAGCAAGCACGGCAATGATGAATAGAGACCAACATCTCGGACGGAAAATCCCAAAACGTCTCCCATGTATTTTGGTAAATCACTAAGCAATACGTAGAATAACCAATCGCTTCCAATCTAATGAAATGATGATACACATTTAAATTGCAGTGTTTCTTGATGTCAACATCAATTCAAGCAATTACCGAAGACACAAGAAGTACAATTATTGGTACACTACGTAGCATAGGTATCCAGGGGGTTGGAGGTAGATCGCTATGCCTCTCTAGTTGACCAATTTCACTCTTGAGGTAATCAAGTTCCTTTGTCGTAATGAAAGAATGCGATGCTGGGTCACTAGAGCAAAGTAAAGTCTACGACACGAGAATATTGAATGAATTGAGGTTTAACACGTATTATTTTCAATGAATCGATGCTGAACATACGAATGCTATAAACCAAATGATCCCCAAAGAGCTCCAGAAATAGAAGACTATTGGCCATGGCCAGTAAGACAACATAGCGCCTGACACAAAGAGTGACACGAAAATTCCAATCTAAAAAATCAGAATAATTAAATTGTTCAATTTGGTTCATTTGTATTTCATCGAAAATTACTTGATCACCGCCAAGAACAATAGTGGCCAGTCTTCCTCTTTCCTTCTCTGGAACCCAAGCAGCTAAAAGAACAGCGAGAGTGGGAAATTGTGGACCTGAAGCTAATCCCATTATCGTACGCAATATTATTATCAACACAAAAGCATCCTGTTCGCCTGAAAATAATACATCAATTAAAGTTACTCACATTTGATTCCGAAAAATATGTTATCTGACACACCGTATTTAATTACTTGTGGAGTTACCGCATTGCAAATTGTTACTAACAGTATTCCTATTGATAATGTCCACTTTCCGCCAAATTTCTCAGCTAAAATTCCCCCAGGAATGTGAGAAATTGTATATCCAACATAAAATGCGGATAAAATCCATCCTTGTTGCTCTTGTGTCCAATTATATCGGATGCCAGCCTTCGAAGAAAAAACATGAAACTGTAATTGAAATTCAATATCTCATTTCACTACTTACAATTTGCACAGTTCTCTCGATTGGTACTGTGTCTACTGTACAGATGATGGAATCGTTTCCATTACCCGTATTGACCACTGGCACCACCATTTGAGTGATCGCAACGGATAAACATACGCGCATTGCTAAAGATACCACCAAAGCCAGAAATCCCATGATACTCACCACGATACGTTGAGGTAGAATCGTACCTGAATCATATAAAACACGGATCAAATATTAATTTTATAATAACATTTGTATTTTGTCACATACATTTTAAGCAATTCGAATTGAACATTTCGATAATTTTGAATTTTTGTGAAGCTGACAAAAAACTAATATTCCAAGACTGACGACAGTCTTATTACTGCGATCTGCCACCGTTAAATATTATCGGAAATTGAACATTATCGTTTAAAATTGTTATCAATGTGATATGTATCACAAATAATTTCAAACTTTTGTCAAAATTAACAAGATTAGGCATTAGGTAGTTACTCTGCTGAATGCAAAGAAAATGTATATGAATTAATCAATCATCAAGAGATTAAACATTAAATTTTTTTTTTTTTTTTTTTAATAACAAAAAATATATTGCACTTTATTAATATAATATATATAATTTTTTACAATTTTTGTTGCTTGTATGGTTCCCTTTTTTTTCATTTCAGTATACATTTTTTAAAAAGTTGTATTTTTCAGAATTATGTTTTTTTTTTGTCTTACGTTGTTTTAGCTTTATTGGTTTTTTTTTTTTTTTTTTTTTTTTTTTTATATTCTCATAGTAAAAAATTTGTGCTGTTGTTAATTAAACATTAAATTTTATCTTAAACAAGTATTATACTCTGTACAACCTGATTTGAATCGGTCTAATTCACATTTACCGTGACATTCTCTGTTTGAAATTTGCGACCACCAGAATCGTTCCATCTTAATTCTCATTCGATTTTATTGCATAAAACCAACACGGTCAGAAAATTCTTAAACGTCACTTTTTCATAATTCGGTAAATCACTAAGCAACACGTGAAAGAAACAAAATCGAAACCAAACTACAAATAATTTGCATAAACCGATCAAATGAAAAAACCCAAAAAATTGTGCTCATCTGAGATATTACGAGTACTGTTATTGGTATACTAGAGATTATATTGATCCACCTTGTTGATGGCTAGGGGAAAATTTCTATTCGATTATTCGAAAAATTCGCCAAATATTTGAAAAATTCACCAAACATTTGCATATTCGAAAAAAATTTGTACATTTGCCAAATATTCGTATATTCACAGAATATTCGCAAAATATTTGCATATTCGAAACACTATTCACATATTTGTACAACATTTGTATATTTTTAAGTGATCATGAATCGGTCATGTGACGTGTGACATGTTGCATGTCACATGTCACATGTCACGTGTCCTGGCGATTTTTTTGTTGCGAATGTGACATGTTGCACGTCACATGTCACATGTCACATGTTGCATGTTACATGTGACATGTTGCATGACACTCGAGTGATGATGATAGGTTTGGTGATGACTGGTTGGATGATGGAAATGATGAAAATATTCGCACATTTGAAACTCATTTGCAGTATATTCACGAAAAATTCGGTCATTTGCAGAATATTCGGATCATATTCGAATATTTGAAATAATATTTGCATATTCAAGGGATATTTGAATATTTGCATTGATATTCAAAAATTTGTTCTTGTCAGAAGCCCCTAGGTTGATGGTAAATCATTGTGTCGTTTTACCTGACCTTTTGAATTTCAAGGTAATTGCACCCTTCTTTGTCCCCTCATCGCAATGATGCTGAATCACTGTAACTAAGTATACTTTTTACCCGATAAATAAAATGACAGAAAGCTTCCGAACTGGAAATTCACTTCGATTTCACTCGTTACTATTACATTCGATATTTCGTTCAAGATACCGACATAATAGCCAACTATACAAGACTAGTGATCTACTAGATACTCACTGTTATTCGTGTCGGAAATTTTTTATGAAGTCATGCCAGTATTTGATACTTTCTCTCTCAGTACAAGACTCTCACACAATATAAGATAATTATCAATAATTAATTATGGAAAGATGAGATGCAGGGACTGTTACTGGCTGAATTAATTGATCTATTTTGACATTCAGTGTGCTGGCGCTATACAATTCTATTATTGATTTCGAAAAAAGTATTTGTTGAACAAACAGCATTCAAATTTTATCTTAAATTAATATCTTTATTTGCTAAAAATGTTATTGACAACTCAATTAACGCGCTTTTTTCATACAGATGAGTTGATTCTCCCGAAACTCAACCTTTCGTGTGACTCTGAGTGAGTAATATTCATATTTTACAATTTTTATCGGATTCAGTGCGATTTTTTGGATCATTCCATGGCTGCACTTCCGCAGAGGCCCAAATCATATAGATGATATTTCTTGTCGCAGCAATGCAAAATGTTACCCAAAATACGAATCTCCATTGTTCAAGTGTCGACTGAAATGATTACCAAAATAAAGAGAATTCCATAAAAACGAAGACTCTAAAAATTAAAACTATTTTTGACTTACATCAGGCGTCATAATACCGATAAACGTCGGCACGATTATACCAGCTAAGGAGCCAGCTCCATTAGCAATGGCAAATATTGTACCAGCATAATTTGGACTTAAGTCAAGTGGATTTACTAAAATGCCAGGATAATAACTGCCCAAAAATCCATTTGCGATTAAGAGACACATTACGACCATCACACGATTGCATCCTGCATATGATGCGGCGACTAAGAAAATGGCTGGGCAAATTCCAGCTGTAAAACACAATAAAATATAAATATTGAATTGCCTTCTAAGTTACAAATGATAATATGGCTGCAAATCCAAGGATTACTCACAAAGTGTATTAACAATTTACGTGCTTGAAGTATGGTGACATGTCGTCGACTGATTAGGTAATCACAAAGGAATCCGGACAATACCGAAGTGATCCACATCGGAATGGCAGGTAATGCTGAATAGAAACCAACATCATGGGTGGAGAATCCTAGAACGTCGTTCATATATTTCGGTAAATCACTTAAAAACACATAAGAAAACCAATCACTTCCGATCTACGAATGAAAAGAGACATTGAAGTTGTGGAGCTTGATAATGCTGTGGACCAGAGAAACAGTCAATGAAAGAGTTTTCACTCACACAAGAGATTATGAGCACGATAATTGGCACACTAGTCAATATGTCTATCCACGGAGTTGGAGGTAAATCATTGTCCCGTTCTAACTGGCCAATTTCACTTTTAAGATAATTGCATTCCTCTTTGGTGATGAAAGGATGCGATGCTGGATCACTGAAGCAAAGTAGCGTCTGAAAAGTTGCATGAAATCAACTTACATCGATTAAATCTACGCTTA
Source organism: Aphidoletes aphidimyza (assembly GCA_030463065.1). Lineage (NCBI taxonomy): Eukaryota > Metazoa > Arthropoda > Insecta > Diptera > Cecidomyiidae > Aphidoletes > Aphidoletes aphidimyza. The sequence goes on from CM059996.1 coordinate 2,516,987, forward strand.
AAGATGATATTTTATGGTGTGGCACTTACGAATGCTATGAACCAAATAATCCCTATAATACTCCAGAAATAGAAGACCACTGGCCAAGGCCAATAAGATAAAATTAGACCCGACAGAAAAGTTCCAACCTACGATTCAACACAATCGAAAAGTCATAGTTCAATTTATTTTTTAACACATCGACGGTAACGTACTTGAGCACCACCGAGAATAAATGAACCAAGTCTTCCTCTCTCCTTCTCTGGAACCCAAGCAGCTAGTAGAACAGTGAGCGTGGGAAACGATGGACCTGCACCTAGTCCCATCAATATTCGTAGTACAATCAGCAATTCCAATGCATATTCTCCGCCTGAAAAGTTATTTAAATCTCAATATTTACGTTTGATAAAAAAAATTAAAATTCATTTAAAAACTTCACAAAAGCACACCGTATTCAAGAGCTTGCGGAGTTACAGCGTTGCAAGCGGTCATTACAAATATTCCAATTGATAGTGTCCACTTTCCACCGAATTTTTCTGCCAAAAGACCTCCAGGAATTTGTGAAATTAAATAACCAACATAAAATGCCGACAAAATCCATCCTTGTTGCTCTTGTGTCCAATTGTATCTTGTGCCTGTCTGGCGAGCAAACATAATTGAAATTGTGTTATTCAAATATTGCATTTTACTACTCACAGTTTTCATAATGTTGGTCGTCTCAATTGATGTTAAATCCACTAGATTGATGAAGGATTCATTCCTTTTTCCAGTATTATTATTCACTGGCATCGCCATTTCAGTGATAGCAACGGACAAATTTGCACGTAGTGCAAACGAAACTACAACAGCCAAAAATCCCATAATACTTAAAACGACACGTTGAGGTAACATCATGCCTAATTACACCAAAAACTAAAATCATTTACAATAATCAAACAATTAACAGAATCAAATTACGTTTTTGAATGATTTTTTGTATCGCCTGATAGATGAATGATATTAAGTTGAATTAAAATCTGAAAATTTTTATAAGGCAGAGTTCTGGCGTAAGCTCAAGCGTGATGTTTACTCACATCTTAAATAATTTGTATTGAATATTTCGAGAATCTATAAATTATTTTAAAATCTAAAAGTGATCACAATGTTGTGATAATGTTTTTTTTAAATCTTATCATTTTTGTACTTATCAAAAATAGTTTTTGGGGTCTATCAAGGTCTATAACTTCTGCTCACATGATATGTGAATAGAAAATGAAAGCATTACCACCTCGAAATGAAAACAACTCAATATATTGAGACTAGGCTAGGGATTTAATACTAAATGCTCATTACTCTAATATATTAATATTAATACTGTATAAAGATTAAGTATTAAGTATCCGTGAATGTATATTTTACTGTTGAATTGGTCACTGGCCAACATTAGAATCTGACCGTACACTCTAGAGCGTTCGCTGTGTAACTGCTGTCACTCTCTGCCGCACCACAAACAATCGTCGATTGACCCTTGTATTTGTTTGCGATTGATTTCAAACAAGGATAGTTCGATTTTTTTCTAAGTGTAAGAATCGAATAATAAAACTCAATATTTTTCTGTTTAACTTTCTTTACGTTTATTTAACACGACTGATTTCAGCGATTGTCGAAAGAGAAGTGAGTGAGTTTGGCTCAAACCGAAATTGGTGAACTTCACAAAGATTCACTCATGAGAAAAATAAAATATAATTTATTCTTTTATAAATCTTTAAATTTATTGCCATACTGATGTCAACACAGCGATGGACATTAACTCAATGTGAACGTGTCTATGCTTTGATTTTGCCGAAACAGGTCATTCTTTTATTGACTGTTCGTCACTTCGATGATGCTGCATTGTTGCGACTCAAAGATCGATTAGACACGCTTCTTTTGAAATCATACAATTGCATTTTCTGTTGCTCAGCAAACGAAATTCTGACCTTTTGAATGAAGTATGAAACCGAACAACCCTTCAAATTAACACTTACGGTCAGATTCTAACGCTGACCAGTGAATAATTTGTCAGTAAAATACATTCATTGTTAAGTATTATTAATACCGGTTGACAGTGATGAGCAAATTAGCTGGCTAATTTGCCACTGTGGTGTATACTAGCTAACGAATGCGTTAGCCAGCGACACTAATACATACACGTCATAGTAAACTATCAACCTTTTCAACGTTCGCACCCAAGCACACAACATACACATACATACACAGCTGGCTAACGCTTGGCTTACACCAACTGCTAGTGTAAGCCTCAGTCAAGCTAGCGTCGGCAAACAAAAAATCGTCACTGCCGGTTGATATGGGTTCATGCGATAAACAACCACGCTGCACGCTCGATTTCGTAAAAGTTACCACAACGGCTAAAAATCCTATGATACTCAATATGACACCTTGGGGCAGTACCGCACCCGCAAAATGACACAAAATCAGATTTATGTGATTTAGATTCGAAGATTATTATTTACGTTTTAAACAGTTCGAATCAAACATCTTGACAATCTGATAAACACTAGCCGTGTAATATGTCGATCATTTTTTTCCCATCACATTATCATTTGATAAAGCACTTATCTTATCATTGTATTTGTAGAGTCTGCCGAAAATTTATGGAGTCTGGAATCATTCAACAATGGAATTGAACAAAAAAAATGTGTCTTTAACTAATCTTTATTTACTAATTACGTAATTTACACATGATACACAATTTTTTAAATCTTTAATGTCTACAAAATGCATGCACGATCTGACAAGACCATAAAAACAGTCGTCATACACCAATGGTGAAACGCCGTACGTAGAAGTAAATGAATATTTACAATTGTTCGGGGAACACTTTGTGTTTGAACGTGGAACATTTATTAAACATATTATACTATAACTGAGGTAAACAAAAACCTATGTTATGTTCTTTTCGTATGATTTTTGATCTCTTGAATCATTCCATGGTTGAACTTCTGCGGATGCCCAAATTGAAAAGATCGTAGTTCTTGCAGCAAGTATGCTGAAAGTGATCCAAAATACCAATCTCCATTGGTCAAGTGTTGACTAAAAATGTAAAAATAAACAAACTCTAGTAACTAATTTATAGAGTAATGTACTGTAGATCAAAAATATTTTTGATTTTACATCAGGTGTCATAATGCCGATAAAGATCGGTACGGTCAATCCAGCGAGAGCGCCACATCCATTGATAATTGCAACTATTGAACCAGCATAATTTGGACTCAAGTCTAGTACATTCACTTTCACACCAGGAGTATTGTTACCAAAGAATCAACCAATACAAAACAAACGATGACCAACAGTCGATCACATCCAGCATATGAAGCGGCCACCAGGAAAGTTGCTGGGAAAATTCCAGCTGCAGAATGAAACAAATAAACAAATAACGAATACATTACTATTTCTCACATTGTTTGATCGAAAGGCATGATTTTTATGCAATGAATACTCACATAAGGTAGTGAACAGTTTGCGTGCTTGAAGCACAGTAACATATTGTTGTCTGATTAGATAATCACAAAGAAACCCAGACGATATCGAAACAAACCACATTAGTAATTGTGGTAAAGAGGAATATAGGCCAATATCTCGGACAGAGAAGCCCAAGACATCGCTCATATATTTCGGTAAATCACTAGCCAACACATAATAGAACCAATCGTTAGAAATCTACAAACGAAATTATAGTTTAAAATTGTAGAATAAAATGTTAGCTACAGTTATATAAAAGATATTCAAACCACAAAATGCCCAAATAAAACCAGTTTGAGCATATAATTATTAAAAGTCATCGAATTTACCTGTGAAATCAGTAGCACAAGTATTGGTACACAAGTGAGTATTTTAGTCCACGGTGTTTGGGGTAAATTTCTATCTCGTTGTAGTTGACCAATTTCGGTTTGAAGATAAGCAAGTTCCTGTTTTGTGATGAACGGATGCGATGCTGGATCACTATAACATAGTATTGTCTGGAAAATAACACGAAGTCAATTTATATCCATATGATACAATTTACAAATATTCTTTGCTGTGACACAATGACAATTACAAACATTATAAACCAAACAGCTGCAATGGAGCTCCAGAAATAGAACACTATTGGCCATGGCCAGTACGACAATAGTAATCCAGATACATAAAATGACAGAAAGTTTCCAATCTAAAGTATCAAAAAAGTTAGCAGTGTAATTTAAAATTTGTATTTCAAATTAACTGATTTTCAAACAAAGAACTTACCACAGAGCCACCCAGAAGAATTGCACCAAGTGTCCCAGACTCTTTTTGTGGAATCCAAGCAGCTTGTAGAACATTTATTGTTGGAAACGATGGACCTGAACCCAATCCCATCAAAATACGTAATATAAGAAGAAAGAGCAGTGCATTTTCTTCGCCTGAAACAAATTAGCAATGTTATTAACCTATAGGTTAATTCATGGGTCATTTAATAGTGGGATCTAATAATATTCTTTTGCAAACCATATTGAAGAGCTGTTGGAGTTAATGCATTGCAAATGGTAAGTGTCAGTACTCCTATTGATAGTGTCCACTTTCCACCGAATTTCTGAGCTAAAAGTGCACCAGGAATATGTGAAACTAAATATCCAAAGAAAAATGCCGATAGAATCCATCCTTGTTGCTCCTGTGTCCAGTTATATCTCGTAGCGGACTGGAATCCAAATATTAAATGGATTATGTAACCAAATTTCAATGCCGTTTTTTCGTGAATACTTACTGGTTTCACGATGTTGACACTCTCAATTGATGTTGAATCCACTGAACACATGATGGATTCATTTCCTTTTCCAGTGTTGTTTACTGGAACCACCATTTCCGTGATCGCAATGGACAAACATGATCGAATTGCAAAGGACACCACAATGCCCAGAAATCCCATGACACTCAAAATGACACGTTGAGGTATTCTTATACCTAAGAAAAATATTATGTTTATTCGTTTACCAATAAAACAAAAATCTTATGTCAAATTTATACTATAATCAATAACTTTAAATAAACGTATTAACGACTCACATTTCAAATAGTTTATATTGATCATTTTGGCAAACTAACAGGTACTGTCGCCAAATTGTTCAAATTGTATTTGATCGCATCAGTTGGATCCCATACTCTAGATTGATAATCTTATCGATTGGAAACCTTATCATTAGAAAGGTAATATTTTGAGTGTCAACATTGAATTGGAAAGGATTTTTTTTTGTGCATTGTTACACAAAATTGTTAATCTAATTGGTGAAAAAGCGCTCTAGGCCTAACTCTAGACACATTAAATGTGATAACGACACTGAATTCTTTGTGTCAAAAATAATTTATGGAGTCGGGCCTATCAAAAATCATCAAAATATGAAAATAAACCAAAGTGCGTGTTTTAGTTAAGCCTCGATTTTATTATTTGGTTGCTCTTCGCATACATGTGATTTTTGATATCTTGAATCATTCCATGGCTGGATTTCTGCAGATGCCCAGGTTAAAAAGATCACAGTTCTTGCTGCAAGTATGCCGAAAGTTATCCAAAATACCAATCTCCATTGGTCGAGTGTTGACTAAAAACGAACAAATTCTTGTAAATAATGTACTGTAAAACAAAATAGTTGTTGACTTTACATCAGGAGTCATAATGCCGATAAAGATCGGTACGGCCAATCCAGCGAGTGCACCACTTCCGTTAGTAATTGCAACTATTGAACCAGCATAATTTGGACTCAAGTCTAGTACATTCATTTTCACACCAGGAGTATTGTTACCATAGAATCCCAATGACAGTACGAAACAAATAACGACCAAAAGTCGATCACATCCAGCATATGAAGCGGCTACCAGGAAAGTTGCTGGGAAAATTCCAGCTGCCGAATAGAACAAATGTATTTAATTGAGTATTATATAAAGTGTTTCATATGAAACAAATACTCACATAAAGTAGTAAATAGCTTTCGTGCTTGAAGCACAGTAACATATTGTCGTCTGATTAGATAATCACAAAGACACCCAGACGATATCGAAACAAACGACATCAGTAATTGTGGCAAAGAGGAATATAGGCCAATATCTCGGACAGAGAAGCCCAAGACATCGCCCATGTACTTCGGTAAATCACTAGTCAACACAAAATAGAACCAATTGTTACAAATCTACAAATAATGATGTAATTTAGAGTTGCTGACACAGTTATCATAGATTATTTGAAACACTGAAGACTAGCAAGAATAGAAAATTCCCAAAGACCAATGAATTTACCTGCGAGAATATAAGTACCATGATCGGCACACTGGTAAGAATTTTAACCCACGGTGTTTGGGGTAAGTTGCTATCTCGTTGTAGTTGACCGATTTCGGTTTGAAGATAAGCAAGTTCCTCTTTTGTGATGAATGGATGTGACGCTGGATCACTATAACAAAGTAATGTCTGGAAAATGGCACGAAATCAATCGGTTTGATTCAATTACGAATATTGGTTGCCGTGCAAACAAAAACTCTAAATTACAAACGCTATAATCCAAACAGCCGCAATGCAGCTCCAGAAATAGAATACAACTGGCCATGGCCAGTACGACAATATCAATCCGGATACATAAAACGACAAAAAGTTTCCAATCTAAAGAATCAAAGAAGTGACGAGTGTAATTCAATCTAATGATTTTCAAACAAGTAATTTACCACATAGCCACCAACAAGAGGTGAACCTAGACTCCCAGACTCTTTTTGTGGAATCCAAGCGGCGAGTAGAACGTTTACTGTGGGAAATGAAGGACCGGAGCCCAATCCCATCAAAATACGTATTATCAATAGCAAAGGCAATGCCATTTCTCCACCTGAAAAACTATTCTCATTTCGTTATTCACACTTGATGACGAATAAAATATTCTACACACCATGTTCAAGAGCTATTGGAGTGAATGCATTACAAACGACAAGTATCAGCACTGTCGTTGATAATGTCCACTTTCCACCGAATTTCTGAGCTAAAAGTGCACCAGGAATATGTGAAACTAAATATCCAAAGAAAAATGCCGATAGAATCCATCCTTGTTGCTCCTGTGTCCAGTTATATCTCGTAGCGGACTGGCATCCAAATATTAAGTGGATTATGTAACCAAATTTCAATGCCGTTTTATTTCGTGAATACTTACTGGTTTCACAATGTTGACACTCTCAATTGATGTTGAATCCACTGAACACATTATGGATTCATTTCCTTTTCCAGTGTTGTTTACTGGAACCACCATTTCCGTGATTGTAATGGACAAACATGATCGAATTGCAAAGGACACCACAATGCCCAGAAATCCCATGACACTCAAAATGACACGTTTAGGTAGTCTCGTGCCTAAGAAAAATATTATGTTTATTCGTTTATCAATAACTTAATATCAAATTGATACTATCAATAACTTTAAATAAACGTATTTATCACTCACACATCAAACAGTTTGAATTGATCATTTTGGCAATCTAACAGTTTCTGTCACTGAATTTTCGGAATTGTGTTGATTGCATCAATTGGATCCCATACTCTAGAATGATAATCTTATCGATTAATTGGTAAAAAAGCGGTATAGACCTAGCGCTAGACATATATACAGGTGATAACGACACTGGAGTCACCATTTCTGTGATCGCGATAGAACAAAATAATCAAATTGCCAAGGACACCAGATTGCTCAAAATCCTCATAATATTCAATATGACACGTTGAGGAAGTTTCGCACCTGAAAGTTAGCACACTCATTGATGAGAGAAAACATTTCTTTGTGATTAATGTTCAATAGTAAATTCGAATCTAAACAGTTTGATTTGATCATATAACGAATACTAACCACACTGAAAAATATGTTTTGTAAAACTTTTACAAAACTGTCTTGTACTTCTTTTTTTCGTACATTCTACAAAATTTTGTAGAATGAACGAAATTTTCGTAGTCAAAAATATAAAATCATTTTCCTTGTTACGAGACATTTGTCAAATATACAGCTTCGTAGCAGTAATATTTTGTAGAAAGTACAAAAATTGTGTTCAATATACAAAATCATTTCGTAAATATGAACCAATGTACTTTTACGAACTGATTTGGTAAAATGTACAAAATGTTTGTATATTCTACAAAGTAGTTATGCTACGAATACAACGTATTTTTGTAAATATAACGAATGCTTCGTAACATTTTACTATTTGTACATTGTAAGAAATCGTTCGTACTATTTACAAAAGATTATCGTAGGATATTTGCAACAACACATGATTGCTTCTTTTGAATGACGCCATTTTTTTCATTGCATAAAAAGCGAAATTTGTTTGAAAAAAAAAATCGTTAAATTTATAGATTTATTAATTCAAGACAAGTTCTTAATTTCGTTATTGATAGTTGAAAAACATTCATTAACATGAATTAAGAAAATGATATTTTGAAGAAAAACAATCGAATTATTGGCGAAAATAATATTTGAAAATTCGGTACTTTTTCCAAATTTCTTCAAATATCAATTAGTTTTGTGGCGCGTGAATTTTGAGTGGGGTAGCATACCCACTTTCAACGGAAATTTTAATTTGTTTATCATTTTTACTACCGAAAAATTGGCATTTCAATTTCGCAAAGTCTCATATTTTTATATTACGTTGACAATCCGGCATCTTAAATATGTTACATATCATAGATTGTTTATGTGAAGTTTTCACGTTTGAAAACAACAGCACTCAATTCATTTCATTTATAACTTAATTTAACTCGATGTGCTAGAAGGAGAGTAGCATAAACATGCGCATACATGTACAACAGCATAGCGTAAATAGTACGCAACATTTCGTACAATTGTACGAAATGTTATTAAAAAAAATGTTATTAATTTGTGAATTAATTCACAAATTTTCCTCGATTTGTAATATGTACAAAAGTGTCTCGTGGTGCAAAATGACAAATAGTTTTGTATGATAAACGAAATTTGTCGTACATTGTAAAACGAAAATTTTTCAGTGCAATGGTTAGTAACCATGCAATAAACTGCTAGGCTCTTTACTCAGATAATTGTGTGCATCGTGTGATGCAAGGCCTATCTTATCATTGTTATTTGTGTCGAAAATAATTTATAGAGTCAGGCGTATCTAAAAACATTACAATATGAAAATAAACCAAATGAAGTGCGTATTTTAGTTAAGGCTCGATTTTATTACTTTTAAAATGCAACGCGATGAATATACCCGAAATGTAATTAGGTTTTGATTATACTCTTTTCTATATTATTTGGATGTTTATCGCATACATGTGATTTGTGATCTCTTGAATCATTCCATGGTTGAATTTCTGCAGATGCCCAGGTTAAAAAGATCACAGTTCTTGCTGCAAGTATGCCGAATGTTATCCAAAATACCAATCTCCATTGGTCAAGTGTTGACTAAAAATGAACAAATTCTTGTAAATAATGTACTGTAAAACAAAATCGTTGTTGACTTTACATCAGGAGTCATAATGCCGATAAAGATCGGTACGGCCAATCCAGCGAGTGCACCACTTCCGTTAGTAATTGCAACTATTGAACCAGCATAATTTGGACTCAAGTCTAGTACATTCACTTTCACACCGGGAGAATAGTTACCAAAGAATCCCAATGCCAATACAAAACAAACGATGACCAACAGTCGATCACATCCAGCATATGAAGCGGCCACCAGGAAAGTTGCTGGGAAAATTCCAGCTGCAGAATAAAACAAATAAACAAATAACGAATACATTACTATTTCTCACATTGTTTGATCGAAAGACATGATTTTTATGCAATGAATACTCACATAAGGTAGTGAACAGTTTGCGTGCTTGAAGCACAGTAACATATTGTTGTCTGATTAGATAATCACAAAGAAACCCAGACGATATCGAAACAAACCACATTAGTAATTGTGGTAAAGAGGAATATAGGCCAATATCTCGGACAGAGAAGCCCAAGACATCGCTCATGTACTTCGGTAAATCACTAGCCAACACATAATAGAACCAATCGTTACAAATCTACGAATAATGATGTATTTTAAAGTTGCTGAATCAGTAATCATAGATGATTTGGAACACTAAAGACTATGAATAGAAAATTTCCGAAGACCAATGAATTTACCTGCGAGAATATAAGTACCATGATCGGCACACTGGTAAGAATTTTAACCCACGGTGTTTGGGGTAAGTTGCTATCTCGTTGTAGTTGACCGATTTCGGTTTGAAGATAAGCAAGTTCCTCTTTTGTGATGAATGGATGTGACGCTGGATCACTATAACAAAGTAATGTCTGGAAAATGACACGAAATCAATCGGTTTGATTCAATTACGAATATTGGTTGCCGTGCAAACAAAAACTGTAAATTACAAACGCTATAATCCAAACAGCCGCTATGCAGCTCCAGAAATAGAATACAACTGGCCATGGCCAGTACGACAATATCAATCCGGATACATAAAACGACAAAAAGTTTCCAATCTAAAGAATCAAAGAAGTGACGAGTGTAATTCAATCTAATGATTTTCAAACAAGTAATTTACCACATAGCCACCAATAAGAAGTGAACCAAGACTTCCAGACTCTTTTTGTGGAATCCAAGCGGCGAGTAGAACGTTTACTGTGGGAAATGAAGGACCGGAGCCCAATCCCATCAAAATACGTATTATCAATAGCAAAGGTAATGCCATTTCTCCACCTGAAAAACTATTCTCATTTCGTTATTCACACTTGATGACGAATAAAATATTCTACACACCATGTTCAAGAGCTATTGGAGTGAATGCATTACAAACGACAAGTATCAGCACTGTCGTTGATAATGTCCACTTTCCACCGAATTTCTGAGCTAAAAGTGCACCAGGAATATGTGAAACTAAATATCCAAAGAAAAATGCCGATAGAATCCATCCTTGTTGCTCCTGTGTCCAGTTATATCTCGTAGCGGACTGGCATCCAAATATTAAGTGGATTATGTAACCAAATTTCAATGCCGTTTTTTCGTGAATACTTACTGGTTTCACAATGTTGACACTCTCAATTGATGTTGAATCCACTGAACTTATTATGGATTCATTTCCTTTTCCAGTGTTGTTTACTGGAACCACCATTTCCGTGATTGTAATGGACAAACATGATCGAATTGCAAAGGACACCACAATGCCCAGAAATCCCATGACACTCAAAATGACACGTTTAGGTAGTCTCGTGCCTAAGAAAAATATTATGTTTATTCGTTTATCAATAACTTAATATCAAATTGATACTATCAATAATTTTAAATAAACGTATTTATCACTCACACATCAAACAGTTTGAATTGATCATTTTGGCAATCTAACAGTTTCTGTGACTGAATTAAAGTGCAAGGGTAAGCGTCCAGATCAAATCGTTTTGATCACATAACTGATAATCTTATTAGAAACCTTATCATTTAACACATAGAAATAAATGCGTACACGATTCATTTACGACAAAATGTTCTCGTTTAAACGTCGTAATTTCGACAACAAAGTCAAACGAATGATATCGCATCATTCGTAAGAGCGCGTCGTCATAAGCACTTTTGTAGTTTCGATCGCAACGTACACATTCATATTACTCATGCGACAATCAGTTTTGTACTGACCAACTCAATTATCATGTGAAATACATTCAAACATCGTTTATCTAGGCGTTTATTGTATTCAATACTTCATTCGCTCTTGTCGAATATTTCGATGTTTTTACTACATACTGCGGAAGAGAGGAGAAAGGAGGAATTCCAAGTGTCAAAATTGATTACAAATATTTCGTACTTTTTCGTACATCTTCAATTGAAAAACAATTTTAAAAATATATTCTCCAATTCCTATCGCACACGCTCTGGCACCGTTTGGGTAAAATTAAGTTTGAAACAGAACCCAACATAATCTGCACACAAGGATCGGTGATTGCATCGTCTCGTAAAAAAGTGTGCATTGTCAATGTAATTCATTAAATTTGAGTTGAATACCAGGTCAATATAGGGCAGATTATCAGAAAGTGTGGCATAAAAATGTTGACTTTATATCTTCGTCCAATCGAGTCTATATATGGTTGATCAGCATGTGGAATATTTGGTCGTGTTTGAAATTCCATAAATACTCGTTGTGATCGATCGCTACGCTACGATAAGATCGTTTAGTTCGAGAAAAAAAGAGTGGTGTACTAATTCAATTTTCATCAAAAAACATTTCACACACACATGGACACAAACACACGTGGAAAAAAGGTGAACTTTTATCGCTTGCAGCAGTAGCGCGTACAGAGCATGCACAGTTAAGCCACGACACAATCAAAATTTTGATGTAAGATACAGCAGGAGAATGAGTGTATGACGATGAAAATATTTCGTTGTGATTGTTATCAAATGGGCATTTTTCTTAAAATGCATCATTGCGATGCTTCGGCATGCACTCAAGTGCGATATTTGTTTGGTATTGGAATGGATGCTTCATTAATTTATCGTAAAATCTTATCGCTGACAAAGCGTTGATAAAATGCGGTGTGAGATTCATCAACGTCGACGCTCTAGAGCAACGAGTAACAATGAACCACGTTTTCTTTCGTCTCGATCCTCTCCGCAACATTTATCGCCAATTTCTACCAAACGTTTCGTACGTCTATTGCACGGAAACATATCGAGTTGAAAGACAAAAACGATGGAACAGTTTCGGTATTCAGGCGGGAAAAGAAATACACCAACCGTTTTAAGAGTTGAAGTTGTAAGTAGTGTGTATTTTGGACACATTGCCACGTACTGGAAAGAGAAAAACACTGCATGCCACGATACACTCATGAATTGCACACATTCGCCTCCGAGCAATTTTCATTTTTCATTTTATTTTGTTGCGTTTGGTTTTTTTCTTCGGAGCGCGCCTTCACTCGCGAGATCTCTAACACACACAAACAAATACATGGCAAACGGATTTTAGGCTAAATTTACTTAACGTTGCACTTTTTTTTCACGTCTTCAGCTATGTTCTGTTCGCTCATTTCTCAAGTTCAATATTCGCGCGGGCTCAGGCATTAGGTATGTTCGATGTACGATGTGTAATGTGTGTGTATGTGAGTGTATCAGTTCGTGATTTACACCATTTCGATCGTGATTCCACCAGACACAATGAAGCAAAACAATGAACCAGAAATGAGGCATCAAACCAACAACAACAAAAAACGGAGATGATGAGAGCTTTCGCAGAGCAAGAGAAAAGAAAAATAGCAACTGGAGATCAGAGACTGAAGACAGGCGAAATGCATATTTCGACAGAAATTCTGTTGGATTTTTGGTGAAATGTACGTCATTTGAGCATTCATCATTCACAATTTGCCGTTCGATTTTTCGGTATTTTCACTTCAAAACAAAAAAACAAAAACAAATTTGTTCAATTGCTTAAACAATCACCGAAATTCATCTTACCGATTGTCGAGTGACGGTGTTAATAAAACGATTGTTCGTATCTTTAATCGACAGATTTTCCACCGACCAAAAATTTATTGATTTTTCTTTCTCTCTCTCTCCATTTCTCGATGGAAAAAATTTAAATTACTCAATTTCATTTGCAGCACACAAAATAATGCGATAAAAAAGCAACGAAAAAAAAACCAACACAACACACGGCGCTGGTAAATTACTGAAAGCAAGTCACTTATTTTAATAAGATGATTGTTTCATTCGCTTAAACATTTCGTATAATATTTCAATATCTGTTGGTGTATGCACTTTATGTGCTCACTGCATTTCGTTCGTTCAGCATCAGGCATATATCGATATGCACGCTCGCACATTCTCTGTCTCGTTGTAAATAAACATATTACTAACGAACAAATTGTTTTAATGTGCTCGTTGAAAGCCATCGAGGCTGGGTCAAAGCATGTTGATCGATTTCAATCATTTAATCATAAATTGCAGTAATTAATTTTATTATTGGATTTTTTTTTCTGCGTTATCTTCGTTTGCAATTTTCGTTCGATGTTGGCTTTTGGGCCGTATTTTTTTTTTTTTTTTTGGTTGGTCAACGCTTTCGCCACATTACCCAGGCACACACACACAAACAACATATATATGTATAACAAATCGGCCGAAAAAGTGTTGTTTGTCCGTTTATGCAACTGGTTGCTTTCTGATCGAAAATGAAAATAACTCATTCGATTCTGTTTAGTAACGGGAATGCGTTTAACGCTTTGCTTTTTCTTCCAACTTTGAATGCAGTCTGAGAACCAATTTTTTCAACCAATAACTTTTCGGCATTCGACGATTCGATTTATATATACATATGTTTCATTCTCTGCCGACGAAAGAAATGAGAATAAACGATATTTATCGGATTAAATTTATCACCTGAAAGAGCGAGAGCCGAATATTACGACATCATTGGTTGTGCGTTCACAGCTTCGAAATGCGATTTTTCAATAATTCGAGATCGTTATTTCTTCGTTTTGTAATTTATTCAAGTTCATTTCGTTGAAATATTAAATTTTCGCCGAAGAAGAATTCCAAATTGCTTCACTCCTTTTGTGCTGTGGATCAGGAAATGAAGAGGGAGAAATTAATGCAATTCATTCGGTTGTGTATACGCAACAACGAATTATTTCGAATGATAAAATTCCTCTCTCCTTCTTTCCTTCTCTCCCTCTCTGTCTCTGTCACTCTTTCAACCGCTGTCATTTAAATTGAATGTCAGTGTTTTAAATTTTCACATTGCACGAGGATTTGTCAACCAAAAGTGTTTCCCTTAAGCGACAACACAACTCTGCCCAAAAACATCGCAACCATCCATTTGTTTGATAAACCGTTGGTTAATCGACACAACGCATACTTATCAATTTGTTCGCATCAGCCATTGACTTAATACCTACCGCACACACCTCTTTACCACCAATCTGCTGCATATTCTTACGTTTTTCTTGCTGTTGTTGTTGCTGTTCAATCTTTCAGTAATGTATTGTAATGGAATCGAAAATATCGCAAATTACTATCGTTAAACAAAAATTAAATGCTATTGCCCATATTGAACGGCAACATTTTATTGGAATTTCACAAGAAGGTAACAACAGCCAAAAGAAGTGCATAATTTGTGTTATCTTTTTTTTTTTTATTCGCAAGTTGCAAGTCGCAACACATTTTCGTTTATGTTGAATTTAAACTGCTATATGTTTTTGGAACTTTATGCTGGGTTGTGCTGATGGTGTTTATTGAGTGTTTGCTTCATAAAATCTCCTTTAATCACTTTTCTTTGCAAACAAACCAAAAAAACAAATGTACAAGAGAAAGAGAAAAAAAAACCACCGAATTGTTCGTAGCGATGATAATTATTTTGCTTTTAGTAAACAATGAATTGTTAACTGCATATTGAATATTTATATGCGCTTCGCATGCATTGCCACAGAATTAAGTGCGAATGATCTTTTTTTTATTTTTGTTCACTACCTTTACAATTTATTGAAAATCTTATCACAACTGAAGGATCAGTTTGTAAATGGGTAAAACATTATTTTATAGTCAAAAAGCCCAATCAATAAAATTTTATTACTGCGTATAAATTGTGTCCAAAAAGTCTACCACAACAACAACAAAAAAGTAGTAATATTTATGCGTAATCGCGATGTAAAATGTGACGGCAAATCGTTGTACTGTAAGTCCCATGCTGTAGCAGATGATCGGTTGTAAATGAGAAAGAAAAAAAAAGTGCAGTGGGAAAATGTGTCTGACTACACGTCATCGTAACCGCGTGAAACTTACCGTTCGATGGCCAACAACAACAACAACAGTAACAACAATTGGTGCAGTTGTACATCAAAAACTAAATCAAAACATTACACACTGATTTGATTTAAAAAGAAAAAAAAACTAAATAAACGGTATTACTGTAGGATGGCGAAGCAAAAGAAAAAAAAAACCATAGCAAATGCATCATAATCAACAATGAAATAACGAAGCAAACGACGGAAAACGTGACACATAAAATTGCTTTACATTTATTTATTAACAGCCATGCAAGTTGTGCTTGGATAATGTGTTGTTCGTTTTACTATGAAGCCGACTAGAGACTTGCGCAGAGAGTGAAGAAGTTAAACCGATAAATTATTGCTGTGTGCAGAAGCACCATGAAGGAGCATCAATACAACAACAACAACAACCAAACTGAAATATTTTCGCTGGAGATTTCAAAATGGGTATTGATTGCAAATATAATATATTTTCTCGTCGTCGTTCAGCACATTTGTAAGCATTTATGTTCCGAGAATGAAATGTGCGAAGCGCGCACAATCAGCCGACTTTGGTTGGGGCCTTTTTTTTGGCTGTGGCCCAATGGTTTGGCAGCCGATAAATGGGATTTTGCAATGGAAAAGCGTTGCGCGGCCTCACAGGCATCACACTATAAATAGATTGGGTCGTAGAACAAATGCATTTTGGGTTCATAGTGGCTGCGATAAAGGCATAATTCACATTGCAAAATGGAGTAAACAAACGATTCATATGTTCGTACACAAGTCAGATGCCATGGGCAAAACATAAACATACATGCTGCGCAACGTTGTCGTCGTCGTCGTCGTTGTCGTCATCATCATCTTAACGTATCGATTTCGTTCCTGTTGCTATTTCATATCTATCTTTTCTCTCACTCCCGCACCCTTCCGCATCTGACAACCGCATACTCAGACCCCGAATGTGTGCATCTGTGCAATTTCCAATTCAATGTGGTACACCTTCAATACGTTTTTATTTTTTTTCTCAGTTTGCATTGCGACCATTTCAAGCAACAAGCAAATGGATTGTATTTTACCGGTTAATTTAATGAAATTCACTCACATCCTCAGAGTGGCTGCGAACACAGCACACACACAGAGAGAGCGACCAGCACACATAGGAAAGAGAAGCCAAGCATTTCCAATGAGATTTCTTTCATTTCATGCCAATTCTCGATAAAAATTATTCCGTTTTCATTGCAACAGCTAAAACTATCAATGTTTTGATTCTTGTTTTTTTTTTCTTTTCTTTCGTTCACTGTTGCCGCTGTCATTGCTGTTGTTGGGCTGCCTGTGTTGAATTTATGTTGTTTTTTTACTTCAATATTCCATGCGGTGCTTTATGAATTTTCCCATTTTCATTTCACAATGTGATCGAACGAATGAGCGCGCGTTCGCGCACTGTGCGAGTTAATCAAATCTTGTGTTAGAGTGTACCTTCTCAATTTACACGAAAATCGTGGTCATGTACTTATACTTGCAAGTTGTGTTTTATTAGAAATTATTTCTTTCTCTCTTCACGGTGTGTCGATGTTGTTGTTGTTGTTGTTGTTGTTGTTGTTGTTCTTCATTTATTTTCTGTTTATTTCCTTTCGACAACAAGAAAATCGAAAACAAAAGCTACACCATTGGAGATCATTTTATTTGGTCGATCATTTTATATTTTTGTGTGGTTTTTCTATTAAGCTTTCGCCACAGCAACTGTGTGCTTCCATATGTTTCCCGATGCTTTCTATCGTAATCTATTGAAGGTGGTATGAAGGCGATAGACATTGGTTTTTTTTTTTTCATTCTGCACCAGCCCCATTGACTTCGTTTTTCAATATGTATCATTTTTACAGGTTACATAAAGTAACAATGGTGAAATAATTACAGCGGAAATTGACACACACTCAACACGTAGTCTAAAAACGTACCAAAAAAAAAAAATATATATATATAAAATACAATGGCATCAACCATAAATGTTGCTCTTTTAATCATTATTTTGTGAAATGTTTTCCCTGTTTTCAATGTTCATCGCTGCATGTATTGCTGCCGGTAAGCTATTGGTAGCAGCAAGTTTGTTGTCCAATTATGAAATGATCATGTTCGTCAGGCAAGGTTTGCTCATGCAATATTGATTTGTTGTAGAAAATTTGTTGAAGCAAAATCGTTATTTGCTACTTTTCACATTGGTTTATGTCCCATTTCATTTCGATGTGTCTTCCTAATCGTTCGATCGGTAAAATCAGTTTTCACTTGGAAACAAATCTATACAATCGCAATGGAAGAAACATTTTTTTTCTACTGAATTGGTTTTTGTTGTTGTTGTTGTTTTATTTTTGATTAAAATTTGCGGTTTTTCTCATTATATGGTCAATCTTTTAGTTAATATCTAAAATGCATTTGAAATCGGCACGGAATTTTCGGTATATCAACAAATGAATGATTTGTTCCCGTGAAAAAAAAAAACAAACCAAATTTTGTTTCTTCTACGCTCTCTTACAAATGGAGATGTTACTTTACAACGCAAAGAAAATATTAACGGAGCTCATAAATTGAGTGGCAATGCAACAAAGTGCAAGAAACAAAAAAAAAACACACGACGATTGTATTTCATTTCTGTAGGCTATTAAAGAGCATGGGAAACGATTTTCACGAGATTCTTTTGTTATTATTCATCGATTTTATTTTTTCTAGCGCTATTTTAATATGTCTATTTCGAATTTCGAAGCCTAAAATAAAAGAAAAAAAAAACAATAATATTTTCATATATGTCGTGAGTGTTCACTCAATTCCATTGAATCATTTAATTCTAATTATTGATTTTCATAAGATTGGGTGTTAGACTCTCAAACTAGCTTTCAAACCATCGGTTAAAATGACACCAAAAATGTTATAAAATAGAATTATTCGTTTCGTCTCAATTTTGGTTTGGAATAAAAATGTCAAAACTGGATTGATTGCTGTCATGAAACAAAAATAAAAAAAAAACCAAAAAAATCATTGGTAACTCCCCATATTCCGTTCTGATTGCATGTTTCACACCTGAACAATCTCAAAATCTCTGTGAGTGTGAACAAAAGCGTACCGTTTTTTTTCCGTGTGCAAAAGTGTAGAATTTTTATTTTTTATTTCCATAGATTTCCACGTGGTACTTTTCATTCTAAATAATTGCTAGACTAAAGATTGCGAAGCCTAGCATTTTGTGTTAGAGCAAGCAAAAGAATGTGCATACTGTTTTGAGAAGAGAGAAGGAGGAGAGAAAAAAAATGAATGAAAAAAAAAGACGTAATAGAACGTGACGTCCAGAAAATGTGATCGCGCCTGAGTCGCAACTATTTTTTTTTCGTTTGAATTGATATATTGGCTGGTTAGCTGAAGTAATTGAAAAAAAAAACAACAACAACAACACAGAATTGAATAAAATCGAAGTGGTCTATGCGAGTGCTGAGCAATACAAGAGAGCCATTGAGAGTAACTAAAAAAGACGAAGGAGAAATCAATTACAAGGCGGCACGAAACGAAGCACAGAGTCGATCAACACGACAGATGAAATCAGATATATATATATATTCGTATTATACTTATGTTCATACGTGCAGAGTCACTTTCTGAGCAAAAGTATTAAAATAATAATAGCTCATAAAAACAACGGCCCCACACTCAAACAACCACATACGTGTTTATGAGCAACGAGAACGGTGTGAACTTCCATGTTACACAACTGACAACATCTCTTTAGCATTGCACGGCTCTTTCGCCGTGAATTCCGACAAAACGACGTTTATCGATATAACGAACAACCAACCAATAAGAAAATATCAAATAATATGCATTATGAAATGAAGTCTATTTATTTAATTTTGAGCGGCCAATTTTCGGTGAATTTCATCCAAAACATTCGCATTCTTGATGATTTAAGTCATTTGTTTGGTGTTGAAAACGATGCGGGTGCGCACAAGCGCACGCTCACTCATTGATTTGTCGTTATTTATTTTTTTTTCATTCGTTTTGTGAATGGATGAAATATAATATCATCGATTATCACGTTAACAAAAAAAAAAAAACAATTTTTGTTTGACTTTGGTCACGGTGTAAGCGATATTCAATGGTTGATTGATTGCCCAATGTGAGCAACACTTAAAAGCAGGCAGACACAATAGCCTTCGTTTAATGCGTCAAAAAGTGAGCATTTGATATGTGTGTGTGGGAGCTTCAAGATTCAATAGAGAGTAGAAAAAATCGCACAGCGCATCGCAAGTCATAGCAACAGTCATATGACGGCTATATAGCCGTAGCCACACACGACAACACGACACACTCGAAATACAAAACGAACACAAAAAAAAAACAAAAACAAAAACATATAGGATGTGATTGGGTTGTAAACACCAAAAGACAAACGAGAGGCGAAAATGAAATCGAAAATGCAAACCAAGTGACCGAGAGGTCACACCGATAAATCTATTATTATTTGCATGAATGCATTTGATTATATGAAGCTTCAAACCATAATATTTGGCAGGCAATTTGCTAGCTGTGAACTATGTGACGATGAAACGATTTGATGTTAATTTTCGGCTATTGCATACATCGAAATTGAATTTGACTGTAAATCTGCTGGAGTTGTTTTTTTATGGTCCGCAAAATTCGATTTGCTTCTGGTGATTCAGACACTGAATTTCAACGTATCGTTTGTAATGGACGAAAGAAAGCGAATATAATTCATAACATAAACCAGATTTTTTTTTTTTTTTGACTATTATATATGTTGTTGTTTGGCTATAAATTCTTTATACTGTTGCGAAACACTTGAAACAACATTTCGATTTATTCGTTGAAACGATCTCTCGATGAGGTGCATTTTTTTGTGTGGAATAGATGGAAATGATCAACAAGGAAACTCGTAAAATTGCACCGAGCCCATTCGATTCACTCACTCACTCGCACACACACACACACACACACAACGAACGAATTTCTATCACATAGAAATGAGGTATTTAAAAAAAAAATTAAAATCGGGTCAATTTAGTTGAACCTAAAGATTGTTATTATTATAATTATACCAGCAGACAAAGTGTACTTGTGTGGAATCGGGATATAACAGTGTTTTTAAACAATTGCAAACACCGAGCCCCGAATTGAACTACGGCCGAGGAAATCACAATGATATAAGAGAGTGAGAAAGACTTCGAAATGACTAAACAACAAATATAAAATCAACAACAATAACAACAATCCGTACAAGCTTCAAAACCAGGCAGATTTCCAACAGCATATTGAGACAGAGAGAGAGAGAGAGAGAGGAGAGAGATTGGTGAAAAAAAGGCAAGAGGAACAGAAACAGTTTAGCACACGAAATGAAAACATATCGAAAATCGATTGCTGTTCGCTGTGTGTGTTTGCGCACGATTTACTGGTTCTCGCTCTCTGTCGATGTGCAATGAATTTTTGATTTTTTTTACCGATTTTTTTCCTCTTTCGTTGTTGTGTTTTTTTTCGTGTGTGTTTCACTGTTCATTATTCCATTCCGTTGGCTGTCGATACACAGACCGATGTTATTTTGGTTGGTGCTGGTTGTTGTTGTTATTTTTTTTTTCTTTGTTTCCAAAATACAAAAACATCGAATTCGAAATGAATTTGAAATCCAAAATCGAGATGTATAAAGCGATTGAAAATGATATAACGACAAGCCAAAAGAATGTTTCGATTTGCGAAAGAGATTTTAAAGTGCAAGAAAAAAAAAGAGAAGCAACAACAACAACAGCAGCATCGACAGCACATATTGAATGAGATCCTCGAGTCGAGAAATGACAACAAGCGCACCGAATGAGGTGAGAGAGAGAGAGAGAAAGAGTGAGAAGAATGTGGATGGAACGAAACAACCGAATGCCATGTAGCATTGTTTAGCTGTAAATTTGAATCTAATTACAAATTCAAACCATTTAATAAAATACGCATATCACAAGCTAGCGTTTGGGGCTCGAGCGGGAGCGAGAACGCGATCGCGCATGGCAAAACTTCATGTATTCCATTGTTTTGTCGTGCAATTTCGCATGCGACAAACAGCACACACAAACAAAAAGACAGCTGAGGTTGAGCGGAGTGCGCGCCTCAATGCACAAGCGACGAACCGTTTTCCATCGGCATTCCGTTCAAGTGTAATTGAATGATTTAACTCGCAAATCAGCATTACTGCATACCGTAAGTGAGAACCGTACAGAATCCATTCATCCCGTGGGATTAAATTGTTTTGCGAACATCAAATGCTGTCCAAATTAAGGCATCCAATAAATCAAATCAAAAATGGAATCCGGGAGAAATCATCGGTCTAAGCTTTAAATTGAATGTTAACACTGTTGACTGGCTGATTGCTATGTTTCCAATTAAACGCGTTCATTCAAACATTTCTGAATGTTTGAATTACTTCTATTTCAGTTTTTAGGTTTCGTCGTACCGAGTTAAGTTAAAGTTTACAGGTAATATTTAGAAATTCTTTGACAAGCTTTTGCAATTTGCTAAGCATTTTTCAGAACAATTTTCGAAGCATCCATCAACAGTGTCAATTCAACACCATGACACTTTTAAATGTGTTGCCCAATGAATTAATATGTTTTCCGTAAATACATTGGTTAAGAGTATGATTTGACATCGCATTTAGACCTTAAAACCATCGCATTTGACTGATTGCGTGAAATGATGTGATTTATAATGATGTCAATACAAAATCCATTCATTTCATACCTTAAACCAAATCACCATTCTCAAAATGCATACTGTAATCTTCAAAAATTATTATGAAAATATACCATTATGGTATGGTTCAGTCTGCATATGGCACGTGTATAGGGTTCTTTGGATTTGATCATCTGGTGAACAATGTTCACTGAACATACTGCTGATACTGGAATATTTGAAGCATAGTTGTGATTCGGATGGAATTTTGTCCATCCGACCGTCCGATTTCCGATAACGGACCGACAACTCGCACAGATGGACTACTCAGACAAGCTTTTGGACGGAATTTTTCGTTGTTCGAACCATTTTTTTTGTCTGGACAGAAATGAGAAGTTATTGTCCCGGGGTACAAAATTCCTGGGCGGACAAAAAAAAATGGTTCGAAAAACGAAAAAAGTCCGTCCAAAATCGGCTATCGGACGGACGGACAGGGCCTTGCCCGAACACACACTGTCCAAATGACAACTAAGGTTTGATGTTGGTCAATTAGATAAGATTTTCTTTGACCGCGTAAAGCTTTTTGAGATTCTGATTTCAACCCATTATAACATTCCGTTTACACATTCGGATACATATGCAGAAATGTAAAAGTTTATGTATTGAAGACGTGTTATCCAGTGATAAATTATACAGACATTTTATCGACTGATGTAATGTATGCTTAGTTGCTTAGTTTGGTGCTCATTCAGCTGCAGTTTTCTCACGGTTCGATAAATGGTTTTGCGAAAGAAGGGCAAACTTTTCTACTCCATTTAAAATAAATCCTGACAATTGTGAGATTCACCCTCTTTTTTTTTCACAACATTGTCCGCTGATTCATATTTATTGACTGGTTCACAAATGATTTGGCTAATAAAATGTCATTTCAAATTGTTAACATGCGTCCATGCCATTCCAATTTCCCATATAAATTGTGTTGGAAAAGTTTTCCTAAGAGGTCTTACAAATGTCAAAGCAATCTTTTAATCGATAATTTTAACAAAACGAAAAGTCTTGATTCATTTTATCAGAATTCAAGGTGTCACAATTGGTAAACTACAAAATGAGATAGAATATCGAATAATCTGAATCACAGAACTGCATATTGATGCAATGCATCAATGCAGAAACATCTGAATTACGAATGTTATTCAATTTACTTTCAGGCGTTCGCCAATGTATGCAAAATGCACTTTGTCTTTCCCATTTATGGTCTTTCAATCAAATGTTGTGTTTTAAAGATAATTGTCAAACATATTATTGGAGTAACACCTAAATAATTCATCTAAATCACCGGTATAAAAAGCTGCCTCAGACGAATATTAGTTCAGTTTTTGCTTGAACGTATTTGTGGAAGGATGCCCCCTTAAATAAAAAGTGGTCATTTTAAAGAATGAATATGAAGCCGTTGGAAGCGTACAAGCAGATGTTGATGTGGTTTGGTGTATGTCCATTGGATAAATCGTCCAGTAAATGGGAGTTACTTGCCATTTTAATTCGTTCGTTGGTCGGTTTTATTGGAAATATGGGTGCTTTATCAGAAGATTTTACGTATTTTGTGACATCAAGTAATGTCGACCTAGAAAGTTCATTGTTTTCACTGTATCTTTTATTACAGCATACACTACAATAATGACATTGATTGCACGCAAACGGATTTCATCGTATCTTTGAACAATCATCCCACAATCAAAATGCAAGCAAGTGTTTTATTTCCATTTTGATATTATTGCAATATTAACAATTGAATCCGGCATATTTTTATTATTAAAATAATTTATTTAAAATCAGATGAAAACGAAAGCGCAGTTCGATTCATGAACAAACAAATTGGTTATCAAGCAAGCAAACAAACGAAGCGAATAGATGGGGCAAAAGTACTTCAAGTACATATGTGACTGGTATTCTTCTGTATGCTACGACGGAAGTAATAATTTCGGTGGTTTTATGCCGCATAGCATTTGGACATTTAGATTTGGACGTTGGACATATACATTTATCATGTATATATATATATATATTGTCAATTTACTGGATGAGTATTAAATTGACAATGCCATTGTTTTATTTTGATTCAGTTTGAAAACTAAAATTAATCATAATTCAAGTGCATATAAAGTCTTGGATTTGCAAACATTTCTTGCAGTAAGAAAATTTAAAAGAATCGCTCTGAAATGATACATTTTAATATGATTTGCTTTTGTAGTTTATGAGAGATGTTTTCTATGTTTAATACTCTCGTAATGAATTATATGGGTGCTCATAGATTTTTTTTTTTAAATTCTGAAATAAAAATCGTTTCAAATCTTTATGAATAATTTCAAAACACTTGAATTTTTTCTCTACGCCTTCAATTTTGAAATGCTAAATTAATGGGTTGAATACAACAATTTGCCAAATCATAAAAGGTGAGCAGTACATAAAATGAATCAAACTTCTACAGGTAAAAAGGAGGGGTAGCTCGGGCTCAGCCTTCAAGTTGAATAGCTTAAAAATATTCACAGCTTTGCTGATTGACTACTTTTGACCGTTTTTAGCCCAGAAAGGACGAAATTTTTTAGTGATAATATTACAACGTTGGTCTTCTTGTATTGGGCTACAAATTTGTTAAGGACATCGAAGTGATTCGGTGATTGACGTTGAAGTTACACGTGAAATAAAACTCAGGTCTGTGGAGACCCGGTAACAGAACAAGTGTAACTTTAGTCAAACAGAACCTGAATGTTAAAGATTCAGAGGTAGCCCGTTACCAGATCTACTCGGTATACTAATTTATTATAATAAACAATATCTCCTGATAGTTATGAATTTGTATGTTTCCAAATTGATTTTTACTGTAATAAAACCAACTAACAATAGTTTTAAACATGTTTTGCCTTTTCAAGAAAAAATAATAGTCACCGGAATTCCACGTTGAACAATGAACAGTCATCGGAATTTACGAATTTACTATCATCTGTTTCGTTCCGATTGCCTTTGTTCAATGGTGCAAACAAAATGTGCACACACACACACACACAAAAACAAAACAAACAAATAACCGAAAGAACGGTGGCTGTGCTGATGTGCAATAAATATCATTCAATGTCTGCAATCAACGTGAAAAAAAAACCAAATAAATTTCTGCCTTTCAGCATGTCGATTACACGTAAAAATTACGCTATTAATTCGCGACGATAACATGCGGCTACGGTAACGGATGAAACGCGCTGTTTTGTAAACAAATCAAATAAATTGGCAAGGCAAAACTGGCAATCATGTATCAAATTATACAGTCGATCATCGAGCCAAACGCTCGTATCGTCAATGCAGACAATCAAAAAGTGTGTGTGTGTGTGTGTGAGCGCAGTGTGCATGTTGCAATGTTTTTAAAACGAATAAACACAAAGGAGAAGACACGACACAAAAAAGAAGTTCACATAAATCAGGTGTGTTTTGTTGTGCTTATCGAACGCATTCAATGGAATGATTGAGACTTTTACGTGTGGGTCGTCGCCGTTTTTCCACACTGAAATCTGCTATCTCATTTCAAAGTGTTAACGATATTCAATTCTAAACCGTATTATTTCCAATCGATGCGAATGCACACAGCAAGATATTTCGCGATCAATGCGCACAGCACATGCTAACGCTTTTGATTTTGTTTTTCTATAGTTTGCTATTTCATATTTTTAAACCAACTTCGTAAATCACTTTCCAATCTTTTAACCCGACCATATTTCACATAGCAACGGACAGACTGATGAAAATGAGATGAGAATTGAATAAAAAAAAAAAGAAACAAAACATATAAAGAAGTGTTGAGTCGTGTGAACTAAACGGGAAAAAAAATTGCCAGCACCCCAATGACCAAAGTGACAATACATTGACAATTATTGAACGATGTTGCCATCAAGACAAGCCATAAATTCATGCGCACCTCATAAATAATTCCATCGCATTGGCGATGGTCAATTGCGATAAAGTCAGGTGAAGGCATTGTGATTACTGCCGTGTGCGGCTGACACAAAATAAGATGTTTTTTTTTTCTTCATTCTTTCTCTCTCACTCTCTCTCGCGCTCGCGCACGATATATGCGGAACGATATGATTTGCAACGACTTAATATCGCATTGACAGGCGAAAAGTCGATGAATTAAATCGATAAATCGAGCTGGATGGGTTCAGTTCAACGGTGTCAATATGCTTATATAAAATGTGATGATTGAAAATCCAATTTCAATTGAGAGAAGCAAGAGAGAAAAAAAAACAACAACATGCCGAACTAAGTTGACAAGTGTCAAAGCGTATTGTGAAAAATAAACTGTGACACTGCAAACTGCACTGCAAAATGGTGAATTAAATTTGAATTTTATTTTATTACATAATCGATTGAGATTTCACACCGACATCGAATTTAGACGATTTTTTTTTTTTTGGTTTAGTCGGTGTTCCACATTTTTGTGGGTTTTAATGTTGAATTGTGTGTTCTTTAGAAGCCATTCACTTTCGTGCCGGTGACATCAAAACGTCAGCCAATTTTTGTTTTTGTTCTGGCCACATTTGCCAAACTATTGGGCTCTAGCCTAGAGCCTCTAAGCAATGGGCAAAGGTAATTTTAAGTGAAGAAAACAAAAATAATGCGCCTAATTCAATAATTGAGTTGAATCGCACCAATTGAAAAATCAACCAATAAGTCACTTTTATGGCTGGGGTCAGCGATGTAAGCAATTTATTCTATTCACTTTCAGAACAGACAAACAAATTACAATTGAAAATGATGAAATGGTCCTTGTGGTATTGCACGATTTCACTGGTGCTCATTTGAAAATTGGTAAAAACGAATTGGCCGAAGTTAAAAGAGGGTTTTAAGAGGTGTCGAAGTTCGTTTTGGCAAATGATATCACCAGATCGAATCGAAATGCATTTTCGGTGTGCAGCGAGTGTAATTTGCATTGCGAAAGTGATTTGAAAATTCATCATTCTATCCATTTCATTGCATTGGATGAATCAAGGCTAAGAATATCACGTTCCCACTTGTGTACCGTTGGTTTTCGGTTGTTGATGCCATTTTTTCAGTGTGTGTGTGTGTATGAACGTTTGCTTGAGCCAATTCGTTTTCGATGCCCTCACATTGGGTGTTTCGAAGCCAATAATTCGAACTTTTACGCGTGTGAAACGAGTTGGAAACATCAATTTGGCAGCACGGAAAGCTACAATTTGAGATTTATAGCCGCACGATATTTTTCATATGATTCAGTGTATTTTTTTTTCGTTTCATCGAAATCGTTTGATGCAATTAGTATTGAGTGGATTATATTGGAAATATTTGGTTGTTTTTTTTTTTTTTTTGAATTTTGGCATCGCTCAAAATGCGTCGTTGTTACACAGCATTATAATTCGGTGATTTTTTTTTTTTCGTCGACTAAAACTTAAACAACTAACAATTGTTTTCATTGTGCCATTCAAGCAAATTTAAACATATTTCTTCTTGTTGTGATTCTAACAACACCATCAACAACAACAACAACAAAATCACTTCAATGACTGGTTTTAAGGCAAAAATGGTGTGCAGTACGCAAATCGGCATTACAAAATCGACCATTGCTAAGCAAAGCGGAAAATAAATCGGCGAGAATGAATGTCGTAAGATTTGTCTGAAAATTATTACAAAATGAACTCAGAACAAGTCAATTTAACTTCTTTTACAGTCGTTTGGCGGTACACAGCGTAAAAATATATATACGAATTGAATTGTTCATCAGTTGATCTGATTCGAGTGCAATGTACATTTTCGTTATTATGTTTAAACCAATTCTAGGCTGCGATGACAAAACAATGGAGTTAAAGTGAAGCCATTAATTGTGTATACGAGATACAAATCGGGAGAAAAAAAACACGTTGTGACCGATTAAAAGCCGAAACTGCAGTTTGTTTTTTTTTGCCAGTTTGTGTCTGTTGGTGTCTCTTCGTTTGAAAATGGCGAAATTGGTATCGACGCACGATGTGTTTTCGAATTTAGTACAATAAATACACTCAGTGCAGTTGTACACCAAATAACAACCAGCCGCGCACGATTAGAGAGATGCAGTGTGACAGCGCCATGACTTACGCCGTGCGCTAATTGAGTCAGTGTTCTTGATCGATCGAATTACAGTAAATTTGTGTTGTGTGCGCATGATCGACCAATTTTAATGTGCTGAATTGCAACGCTTGCGGTGTAAAATATTTCGATTTACATCGAATACAATCGCAGCCAAAGCCACAGTCAAATGTAAACATTCCATTTTCGTACTTTATCGATTTATATACTGTTTTTTTTTGTTTCTTCAATGTTTCGCTTCATTTGTTTTAGTGTGTTTTTTTTTAAATTTTTTTTTTTTCATTTTGTCGATCATGTTCACATTTTCATGTCAAAATATTTGTACAGATTTTATTGAAAAATTATATTGCAACTGATCTTGGGGATTGTCTGTCTTGCGGCGTTCAGTTAATTTGGTTAAGAATGTGCCAGACAGCACAAACATCAATAAATTGTGATGTGAAATGGTTTGGATTGTGAAGTGTGTTGATGTTTGATGCCAAGCCTCATCACGGTATGGCACATGAAATAGCATTACAAAAGGGAAATTAACAACCAAGTAAATCGATGTAGAGGAAAAAAGAACACCAACAACAACGACAAATTAAACGATGAAAGGAAATTAAATTTGAACAATTGAAAAAGTGCAAAATCACCACATCCACACTTCTCTTACTCAGCTCGCTGTACAACAGAGCAATCGCTCTTTCTCTTCTCCTCCATCGAAATTTCATTCACGATGTCGTGAAATCAATCTTTCGAACCTACATGAATTCCCATTTGAATTATAGGAATTAATCGAGTCACACACATACAATGAATTGAAATGATTTTTAAATGACGGAATAAACAAACCAAAAACAACGGAATGTGTACTGAATGTGTAGAGAGAGAGAGAGAGAGAAAAATGAACAACAGCAACAACAACAAAAGCATACACACCGAAAACCATTTGTTGGTACAGAGCAATAAATGTATCGAAACGAATCAAAATATGAAATAGTGTTGGCATCGAACATCATCATCAATTCACCCAAGACCCCATCATTAACTGTTCAAAATCAGGCTAGAAAAACATACACACGAGCGCACACAGTGATTGTACAAGAGAAAATCCATTGAATCCAAATAAAAAAAAAACTGTTTGTGCGGAGAAAATGAAATAAATCACAAACACCAGAAAATTCATTTCGTTCAAAAACAATGCTATCCAAAGGAATAGACAAAGTTGTAGAGTTGAAACATTTCGATGCAGTAGAACACACCTACCTTCTTCGGCAATTTTGAATTGGATTTTTCAAAATGAACAATAGCTATTTGGACTTGTCGAAAACCAAAACAAAACAAAAATACTGCGCTCAATTTTTCTGCTCGGCAAAGAGAAACGAAATACAACTAAATTGGACCGAACAAAATAAAGCTCCAACCAAAGGCGAAAACAAAGCGAAAAGATAAAAACGAAGAACACACGCGCTGAATAAAATGTGCGCGCACATTTCGGCGCCCACATAAAATCACAAGATTTGCCTTAATCATCTATTAACATATTCATTTTGAATGGAGCGCGCGCACACCGCAGTGCAAAAAAGTAAAACGGCAAAAGTTTTAAAAATCAGCGCACCGAAATTCAAAGACGCACACATTTCACCGTTACGGAACACCGAAAAATCTTCCCAAATGATATCTTGCGTATGCATTTTCTGCGTAGCCAAATTCCTGATTGAGCTTGATAGATGGTTTTTGTATGGCGGCCTGGGGTCGATGCGGCTACTAACCCAGCTTACCGAACGTATAGATAACAGCAATGATAAAATAAAATGCTTTCAGTCAACAACAACAACAACAACAACAACAACAAAATATGACGTTAGATACGAACGAATCGATTTACACGAGGCTGAGGCTCACTGAACCTGAAGGCTTGGTGCATTTCATCAAAATTACAGCGCATTATTCAAGCGATTAACGCGAACAAAAATCCATTCCACTAAACGAACGAAAATTGAATCTCATTTATTATGGCTTGTATATGCATTTAGGCATGAACAAACCTCGGTAACACATTGGTGCGCATTGTTGTGAGAGTTTTGGTGCGCCGCAACGTGAAGAAAGTTTGTTTGTGTTTTTTGTTTTTGAGAGAAATTATAATAAATGGTTTTAAAAATTCAATTTGTATATTAGCAACAGTTATGCGCCGGCACAACCAAACAGGTGATCGTGATATGCATGTTCTTTTTTTTCCCCACCAATGCCTTTTTGCCGCAGCCAAAAAGATTACGGTATTATCGCTGTTGCAATTCCAATGACGATGTTAGGTGCATTTAAACTGCTCGATTCAATTATTATAATTGCATATTGTTCTACACGCTGTTTGTTTTATGAATGTATTTGTACTCTCTCTCTCTCGCTCTCTCTTTCTCACTGTGTGCGGTGCTGTTGCTTTTTCGGCGTTTTGTTTTCGTTTTTTTTTTTTTTTTAGGTTTGTATTTTTCATCGATTTTGATGTTTTGTTATCTAAAATCTTCAACCTCGGCCACATTGCACGTTGTGATTTGTCTACCAAAGCCAACGAGTAAAAGAAGGAATCAACCAGATTTCATATCAGCCTCATGGGCAAATTGGTTGATATTCGAACAAAAACCGGAAAGATGAATTGTTTTAGTTATGCTCTGGATTACTGCGGATTGTAATGCGCAACCAATGTTAAAATAATTCTCAAAGGTATTCTCTTATTTTTTTCACCGCGGGAAATGTAAACAAATGCTGCTGCGGTGCAGAGTGCGCATTTGCGCGGCAAGATGCCAAAGACGGGCACAATATGAGTACCGAAAACAGAAACACACACACACACACAAAATAAACAAAAATATCGCCAAAGAACAATGGTGAAATGTATCGATTTATTTATTGTGCATTGATAAATCGATTCCACCATAAAGATAATCATCGATTTATTTAAGGCACTTTAATAGATTTCGACGTTCGGCTATGATTTTGGCTCACACACGAGGAGTGCGATTCGAGCGCAACGCTTGAGCATTAAGCGCGCGCACACGTTATCATAGCGTTGATACAACCATCTCGACAAGAATATGAGTGTTGTGTCTTAGCCAAATGTAGCTGCACGCTGTAGCCATTCAACCCAATGCATACGTTTATGCAAGCGCACACCATGCACACAACGTACGGATTTTTTTTTTTTTTTTGTTTCTTATGCACCGTCAATCGATTTATTCTATTGTTTTAAATTTGCATATAATAACAATAATTAGGCTCAATAACAACAATAATAAGCTGTGGTGGCGCAAAGGAGAAAGAAGGAAATGTATGATAGAATAGAGTATTTTTTGTGTTGGATTCAAAATAGCTCGATAAAATGTACCGCCGATGAAGGAAAAATAAACGATAATAAATTAATTGAAACGATAATTTAGCGCACCAAATGAATGAACGAAATGGAAAGTTTGTTGTTTTTTTTTTTGGGTAAATGTGAGTGAGTGAGTTTGTGGTGTTTTTTTCTTTCTTTGATTTATTTTATCTGTTTGAGCTTGGTTGTCTTCACCCAGAGATTAAAATGGTGTGTACGAGGTCTGGTCTCTTTGGTTCTGTTGTTGCATGCAATTATCAGCAGTTTTTGTGTGCGACTTGTGATTTTACCAACAACAACAACAACAACAACAAAAACAGCGACGTACACGGTTTCTCATAAAAATGAGAAAGAGATCGAGATTCGGGTTTATTTGGTCTCAAGCGTTCTTGTGCTGTGTCTCAACATAGTAAAGCACAGTGTTGGAGCCACTCTGTAGTGCCACAGCCATGCATATATACAATGTACACATATATCGACCAGATAAAATGATCAATTGATCACGCGTTGTCCTACACACGTCTATTTTATGTGCAGTTCTGTTTTTTTTTCTCTCTCGCTCCCTCCTCCTATTTCGTTTCGGCTGTTACTTGTGTGTCGATGTATTGTCGAGTGGTTTCATTTTTTTTTCTTCACTCCTTTATTGTCTTTTAAAACAAAACCAAGCCATGCGCAAGAGGCACATTTCTCAATTTCTTTTTCACTGGCATCGAACAGCCGGGTTACTGCTTGCTGGTTGTGTTACTACAGTGTTTTCTTTTTCTTCTGTTGGTTGGTTCTCTTTCGATTCATTTAACCCCAAGGTTCATTTTAACGAGATTTAAAATTAAATCGGTTCAATTTGAGTGTTGTTCCTCTGTTTTTCCATGGTATTCCGATACATATCATTCGTGCGAGGATTATGCAATATGTATACCATTTATACACCGGCAAATGTAAATGAAATTATTGAAGTGCACCAAACAATGACGTCGAAATGAAGAACAAAAGAACGAACGATAAAAAATTAGCACTTGAATATGATTAATAAAGAAAAAAAAAATACAACTAAAAATACCTTGGCAAAACAGAAAGAAACAGCACGGATTAATTTGCAGCGGCAGCATTCAATTTATGACACCGAAAACCAAACAAGCATTCAATTTAATGAATGGCCAATCATTAATGATTTGCTCCATTTTTATTCGAATCTCCTTTTGCGTCGTGAGTAACAAAGTGTGCAAAATAACGATGCATTTTTTCGATGGAAAAAAAATTCGTTTCATTGAATTTGGCTTTATTTATAGTGCGCGAAATGATTGTGTTACGGAAACTGAGGATCCTTTTCTTAAACCAATTCAACCAATGAAACGGTCAATTGATCGAATGCATGCTACACATTGTAACCTTGTGGTCGTGTTGTTTATCTCTTTGTTCTACATTCAATCATTGTTCATACACGTGAATATTTTAATTTTACATGCCTTTACTCGCGATTTCGTTATTGGCCGTATTGGTCGGTACACAATAGTTCAAATGTTCTCACACACAGAGCAATGATGTCGGCACATTTGGTGATCACATGTAATGTTAACTGTTGCAACAATGCAATACAAGACAAAACAGGCCAAACCAACCACACATCATAAACTCTTCATTTTTCTTCCGTTTTTGACACATTCACGACTTTCGTGGTGAAATCGGCTCGTTCTCTCATCATAATGACATGCTGTACATTCGATATTGAATCCGAAATCCATGCATAAGCGCATGCTAACCTTATTCCGATTCGATCGCATTGGACAGTGATATAAAATGCGTCCGTGTCATAATTTTGTCTCGTAAATTTCTGTGAACATTTAAAAAAAAACAACAACAACTGCTTTCGCATCTCGCAATTCCGTTCGGTTTTGGTGCTTCACTTTGGTTTTTAGTGTGTACTGAGATTTGTCACTTCCAGCAGCCAAACAGCAGCACAAACACAAACTCTTAATTTACAACGAAAATTCAAATCCTTGAATTGTGTTGTTTGTCGCATTTCGATGTGAATAACGAACGTTTGGCCCAATTAGTGATTATGTTCTTTGACCTCAAACGTTCAACGACGAAATAAGAAAAAAAAAACACATGCAACATTTTACCTGGGCCCATGATTGCTTTACTTGCATCAGCTTGCATACATTTGCATGTTGCAATGCGCTCGCAATTGATTATCCTCCCCGGTAACAATTTGATGTGTGCGCGGCTGCAAATTGAACATTTTCTCATGTTAAAGCGTTCACCGTCGATGTAGATGGAGCAAGATGTAGAGGTAATTCAACACTGCTGTGTCACAGCACAACTCAGGTCACCTCAGAGAGTTCTGTGGTTAAATTTTTGGGAAGATGTTTACATGAAATGGATTTAATGAGAAATAAACCATCGTTGCGCAACATCATTTCAATAATTCTTTTGGTTGGACGAAGAAAAATACGTTGTATTCCAATGTCTTCGAATTCAGATTGAAAAAAAAAACGTATTCCCTGCAAGGGTTAACCAAAAGTCAGCCACTCGTCTCGCCTTCATTTACCATCTAATCACATCGTATAAAATCGACGACACACATTATCGTTCACATTTCTCTCAATACCCGCAATTGGATGCACTACAGTCTACAAAACCATGTAAGTCGATTGACCTGCAAATTTTAATCGTTTTGTTTTTTTTTTCTTGCTCATTGCTCTCGCTTTGGGTCTCGACAACTCATTCTTTGCTGTTCGATGTGTATGCGCATGCTAGCTCATCTTCATTGTGGTCGATTTTTTTTCTCGTTTGTTTGTTAGACGTATATACATTGTACAACGATCGTCATTGTAGTCTGCCCCATCTGCATGTCGTTTCCATAGATTTTGTAGCGCTTTCGTAGCGAAATTGCTCATGTGTAGTTTCGATTGCATACGAAAATTCACTATAAATCGTCTCTAAAATTGTCTCAGTCGAAAGTGGGATGCTCTAGCTTTGGCCAGAGTTTTTTTTTTCTTGTTGATACTCACAATGCTCGCTCACTATGAGCTCTTGCACTCGCGCGATTTTGTGATTCCATGTGATTTACATGCAAAGAAAATATTTATGCGTTAATTCAAATGTCGGTAGTGATCACGTTTCACCTGTATCAAACCGAGAAACAAAAACGTACGTTTGCGTTTCGAATTGGTAATGATGATCGGCATAGATTTATTTGTTGAGTGAGTGTGTGTGCTTTCTCATCCTTTTCTGTAAAAAAAAAAAACAGTAATTCGGGTGAGATACGAGAGATGATTTCAATGCTTCCATGTGAAATTCAGTCATTGAATTTCAATGAGCTGTGCGAATTGTCACGGTTTTCAATTGCCCAAGGCCCAAACACCACCAATCGAAAATGGTTCAGCATTTCACTTGAACGATGAAAGTGAGCGACAAACACTAAAAGAAACCACATCGATCCAACGCAAGATTCACTGTGTGATTCACCCAAATTCATTCAGCGAAGCGTTTAACTACGGCTTGTTCAACAATTTAACCAATTAAATTGTTTATTTTATATCCATTGAATGTCTGTAGCTTTTGATCATGCGGTGTTTTACACTTTGGATTGTAAATCTATTTGAATTCGAAGTGGCAAACATTCCACACTTGATAAGATCCACAGCAAGACATTCATAATCTCTCAGCATTCTGTAGTAACACATTTAACAGCACGAAAGTGTGACATCAGACACGTTTCCAACACACACACACACACACACAAAACAAATGTGCTGTTAATATTCTTGTCGAATTGAGGTGTATGAAAGAGCTCACACACACACACATGCACACACACCCGAGAGAAATGAATTGTGGTGCAGCACCAAAAATAAAAGAAGTGTAAAAAATGTGTTTTGGAAAATTGGTTTAGCGGTCATGTTGAACATGATTTATGGCATAATTAAAATCCCAAAACGATATTACTTTATTTCGTTTTAATGATTTTGGTGCGGCGAGTGCACTTGGCATCAGGCAACGCTGCAAAGCAGATTACATTGCCAATTTTAAATGATCACAGCCCTTTTTTTTTGTTATTCGCGTTGTCATCGTCGAAAATGGTTCCACCAAATTTCTCTTTGTTGATTGTTAAATTGTGTGCACTTTTAATTTAACGCTTTTTGTTTTCTTTCTTCTTTTATTTAACGTTGGTGATTCCAGCGAATCCACGTCACACCGCCGAGCTTTACGTATATGGCCAGAGACATATTATGATGCGAGACAACGGTGTGTAAAATTAGCTATTTTATTATCAACAATTTCGATCAAAGCCGAATAAATAAAGTAAACGTAATGAAGTGAAAATGAATATTTATGACAGAGTACCTGGAGGAAACAGGACAAAACAAAGCCATATTTAATTAATTTAATCTGTTTTCTTCACTTTTCGGAGCAATTTTGCATGTAGGTGATGTGCTTTTGTTGTTTACTCTATCAAGTATTTTGTGTGAAGAATAGAGAGAGAGAGAGAGAGAGAGAGAGAGAGAGAGAAACGATGCTGGAGCATGGACTATCGAGTGGACATGGGACGTACAACATTGAAGTTCGACATCCAAAGACGCTGAAGTCGGCTGAAGTACAGTGGCATGCATATAAATTTTGGCATTGCCGCAAGATATATTATGCATGAATTGCCATGCTAGTCGTTGCATTCAATTTTTTCATTTATGCCATCGTTCGATTCACTTTTTCCTCAATGCATCAGTGCAACAGGCATACATATATATACATCCAATACATACGATAATACATTGTACAGCGACCTTCTTCTCCACCAGCCCAGCACACTGTGTGACGATGTGGTTGTGTGCGCAATTTTCTCCATCAACGATACTTTTATGGCCTGTAAATTGGTTTTTTATAGTTTTAATCTTTATCCTTGTCATTTTTAATTGATTTTATTATTGGCGCTGCGCACAAAGCAGCATATAATATGCAAAGTGCTTGCAACCGAGCATGAAGTGTATGGGCAATACAACACCCAACACCAAAATGGGTGCAGAGTCCATAGCATATGAGGCATGAGCACTATCGGCATTCAATGCCTTTAGCTTCTCATAACCATTATGTTTCATCAATAAATATTGTTGTATAACATTGTTAATGAAAACGATTTCCAATTACCACTTAAATGCAATGACAAATGAAAACAAACAAAATTGCGGATATCTTCATTTGTAAGGTGCTGAGCTGAACCCATAAAATTGCCATTTATATGTAATATATATTTGCTTGGGTCGGGTTAATGCCGCAACATTGCATTTCAGATTGGGATTCTTTGGTGATATGGCGATGACATGATAAAATTAAGAAATTAGACCCGGCAAACAATAAACTATATTATTAACCTTACTTTGACAAAATAATTACGCACCGAGAAAAAAATGAAAACACATCGATTTTTGGGACATTTTAATTTCGTTTGGGATAATTTTTCCTTTTTGGTTTAACCGCTTTCAATGCAAAGCGGCAACATAATATTTAAATTTATTCATCGAAACAATCCAGCAGCAACATGGTGCAACCAAGTAGATTTTTGATGTGGGTTCGCACACCGGGTCCGATTTTGTTGGTATTTTACAATAAATATTGACATAAATGTAATTGTCCATCGATCAAAAAATTATCACGTAATTGCAGTAACAATCATTTTGTTGTTGTTGTTGTTGTTGTTGTTGTTGTTGTTGTTGTTGCAGCAGCACTACCAAGATACTACCACCATTTCGGACAACGTCCATACAATTCAAAATTATGCCCTTTTTAGTAATCACAATGTAACGCCGAAAACAAAAGCTTTTTAGCCAAGGTTTTTGGACACGAAAAAAAGGGAATGCTTTCGTTTTACATATTGATGAAATAACAATAATTTGGGTCTTTTGAACATTTCTTATGGTGGATAGTGATAATTTTACCGAACGCTTTCAAATAACACAAAGAATGTGTATGAGATGAATAAAACACTATTATTTGGACGCTTTTCATTAGAAAACCGTTAACAGTCTCCTGATACGGGATAATATCATCTTGTTAATTCTGTTTTTTTTTTTTTAAAGAATTTTTTTAACATATACCGGAAAGTAAACGGCATCTCAAATTCTTTGCTCATTATTCAGTCATTTTTCATTGTCATTTTTTTTGTGTTGTTCATTCCTTCATGAATGCCCGCTTTGTTGTCTTCCGCTCTCATCTAAACTCTTTCATTTATACAATTTTTTCACGTTCTTTTTCTGCAATGTTCTCTTTGCTACTTTCATTCATTTTGGTACGGGAGAAATATTAATATTTGTTGCCCCGAAATGCCCAGGGCTTTGTTAATGAGATGATTTCTCAATTACATGTAATTGAACCGAACGGCTTTTTGACTGATTGATGTTCGCAACATTGTAATAGCGAGTATTTTTTGTTGTTCGATTTTACTGTGTTTTTTTTTTTTAAACCATTTGCCTTTTGCAGTTACGTTGTCCAGAATACCGAATAAGTGATTTAAAATATCGCTTAAAATTCATGATAATTTGTCTGAATCGATATAATAATCTATTTTGCGTACAGGTGAAAAGTGACTGCAAGAAAAAAAAAAAAAAAGAAATCCAGAAAAAAAAACATGCAAAACAACATACAATTTTTTAGATGCAAATGTGTTAAAAGTGATGCATTTAGAAAGATTGCCAATTTTGAGCACATGTGCTCAATGAAACAGGTCGAACGATTGTCATTAACCAACTTGACATCAAATAATGTCTTTTTCGATTGGTGGCGAAACGAATTTTATGCCGTTAATATGAAGTCCTTAATGAAAGAAACTTGTTGAAAGGCGTGAACTGATTAAAGACTTATCCAAAAATTGCTTTTTTTTTGGTGAAATCCATGTGAAAAATATATACATAATCAAAGCCATTAACAAAATCCCAAGCAATTTGTCAATGTGAAGTGTGTGTGTGTGTGTGTAAAAATGTTTCAATGGTTCGCATGGTAATCAATTTTTAGAAGAGGTTTAAAACAGGAACTGTTGAAAATATTTTCAAGTTATTATTCAAGTTACAAACACTGGTACGGTTGCGTGTTGAACTGAGAAAACAAAAGTAAACGTAAACGTTGCCGACGTTTGGCAACAAAGTTTCCTATTCAAAACCATTCTGAATCATGATGGTCTTTGAGTTTTGTTGAGATTGTATCGCATCGTCATCGGACCGTCAAATCAAGAACGAAAATGATTTAGTCATTGAATTTTTAAACTCTTCATTTTTATTATGTCTAAATAAACATCAGCCAACTTTCTTTGCGTTATCAAATCGAATCGAATGAAACAAAATTACGGTTGTTCCACTCACGAGATATGAGCGATGAGATATATTCGGCATGATGTCATGTAGCCAAATTTGTACGAATAAATGCGTTGCGACTTCAAACAAATCGAACGAAATTTGGTTAATCGTCTTAAGTGATTTGCGATACGTTAGCAACGGTTTTACACTGCAGCATCTGTTTGGTAACTGTGTGCGTGTGTGTGTGATGTGTGTGTGAAACAGCAAAATCAAAACAAAATAGCGACAAAAATGCGCAATGTTTGTCGATGAGAATGATTTTTTTTTTTTGGCAAAAATTCTGAATTATAATTTTAGACTGTCTCGAGCGATTTGTTTTTGATTCTCGGTTCATTTTTGTTGTTGGGTTTTTTTTTGTATTCCGTTTATTTGGTCGAAGAGAAGTGCAACTTCGATGGCAATGGCAAAGCTGTAATTAATGCAAATCGCAATCAAGACAAATCGTTTCTCTATTCATTTTCATTAAATCGCAATTTTTATCGTGTCGTCAATTCCGCTACTTCAGCTCTACCGCACTACAAAATTTGGTTGATTTTTTGTTTGTTTGTAGAAAATAAAATCCAAAATTTCAATGAATGATTCAGAGATGGCCTTCACTTCGATGTTAGACGATAGTACGATGTTGTCAATGTTTCAGTCACAGGAGTATTCCATTAGACTGAAAATAGTTTGTAAATAATTGCTTGTTGATTCGACAGAACTGTAAAATTCCAAGCAAGAATGTTGCTGCTGGTGATTTTGTGTGGTGGAGTGAACATAGTCTACAAAACTTTGACCTCAAGATGACTTCTAAAAAACCACTGTAAGGTTTTATTCATTTGATTTTTGTGTGCAGTGAACCAACATACAATTTTTTGTGATGATTTAATGATATTGCGGAAGCGATAAAAATTCACATGGCAGCTGTCTTTCGCTGTGGTTTTCAGTAGAATGGGCTATTTATTTAGCATAAATATGATGACCTAATTTCAGTCATTCTTTTAACGACGTCATAACAATTATGAAAATTTGAAAGTCGCTCAAGGGATAATGCAATTTGTATCTTTTGATATAGTTTTAAAAAAATATATATATTCAAAATCACGTTGAATTCAGACGAAATGATTACTAAAAAAAAAATGATCCATCAGGAAAACGAGCGATGCACTTGCACCAAGTCTCTTGCTGGAAGATTAATTGTTATGGTATAAGATATAAAATAATGATATTTTGATGTATTTTGCACATTCTCTCAATATTAAATTGTATTATCGCGTTGCAACGTTGATTGAAGTGTCTCCTAAATGATTGTAGTAAGTCAATAAAGTTGATCGACTATAAAATAACAGCTATTACTTTACCGCCGCAATCGATTTTCGGTTTCGAACCGTTTTTGTTTTTGGATGAATTCCATGAAAGATCTCGTATTAAGATTTACCAACGACAAAATCACACTCAGTTTCGACAGGCAGAGGCATCCATCAACAGTAATACGAGCTATCGTTCGCGACGCGCACACATTGAATTTATACTTTGGAAAAATCGGCATGCAAAATTCTCTCTCTTTTTTTTTACCGAATGAATAATTATCTGTGATCAATTCATGATCGCACGGTGTGAGATTGCTGAATGTGGAAAATGATTACATTCAAAGCGTGACCATATAAAACATACATGAATACATGCAATTATCCGTGTGTAGTGGATGCGGTGTGCGAAAGCGAGTGAACGCAAATCAAATGCGGCTAAAAAGAGATGATAGAGAAAGAGATGGCGAG
The DNA here is from genome assembly GCA_030463065.1 of Aphidoletes aphidimyza. Taxonomy (NCBI): domain Eukaryota; kingdom Metazoa; phylum Arthropoda; class Insecta; order Diptera; family Cecidomyiidae; genus Aphidoletes; species Aphidoletes aphidimyza. Next base: position 2,557,988 of record CM059996.1, read on the forward strand.
AGAGACAGACAGACAGAGAGAGAGAGAGAAAGAGAGAGAGAGAGAGAGAGAGAGAGAGAGAGAGAGAGAGAGAGAGAAAGAGCCAACGATCCCGTCGGTATTGCGCCACAAGGAAAAAAGGTGTGAAATTGCATTGAATTATGGATGAAAAGCACATTTTTCTTGGGCTCATTGCCACATTGAATGTGTACATTTGCATTTCATGCCTGAATGGCTCAAGCTCGAACCCGATGTATGGACCATTGATACAACGTGACAAATACAAATAGAAAAAAAAACACATCATCAACAACAACAACAACAAAGAATTAAAAGAGCGCGCTTAGATCAAAAAGATACGGATCTCTCGGTGATTTATCAGAGAATCGTATGAAATTGAACGACAAGCCGCAGAGAATGTGGCAAAAGGCATCAAGTATCGTGCACAATTCGATTTGATTTGAACTAAAATGATGTTGACCATTCAATGGGTTTCAAATTTCTTAAGCTTACCCTTAGCCGTTGGCAATTTTCTTTTTGCATAAGCCCGAAAAAAAAAAATCTACAAATTTAATTATGAAATAAATTCAATGAAATTTATGTCGTTGTGAGAAAAATTCGAATAAGAGAAGAGAAAAAGCCATTTTTTTTGGTCTCTCTTAAAATCATTAATTTGAAACTCCTGACGCAAATCCATCAAAAAAAAAGTCTCATTTGAATTGGAATTTGTAGTGCTTGGCTCTGGAGAATCGTTTCCAGAAGTTCCCAGAGCATTGGTTCTATTTCCTTCCATGGACTGTCCGTTACAAACGGCAGAAAATAAATATTCATCAAAGTGACAGATCAAACGACACATTAAATTATGTGGCTGTTCTTGACTTCGAGAACGACAACCCAGTGACTGTTCTGTTAAGTTAAGCAGTCTATTTACTCGCTGCAACTAGAGAGACTTTAAATCGGTAGCGTTCTGCATACCAACCAACATTTTCTCTTTGCCTAGTTTTCGCGCTTGCGATCCTGTCTACATTCACGATATTATCATTCATCTTGATCTACACGCACCCAACATAATCAAATGATTAAACAGAATTATTTTCTATGCCATTGTAATAATTTCGATTTGACTGATTTCCATACGAGCCAATCGTCTTGGGCCTATGCCACTGCGGCTGATGCAGATAAACTGCGCTGACAATATAATCTATTGGTCAAACCGGCCAAAAATGCAATCACATTGTAAAGTTACAATCCGCACCTGAATCATTGGTTGTATCAAATCCAAGCCTCGTTGGCTTTGCGTTCGATGAATTGCAATTGAAATAAAAGTGTGGTTGAAATAAAAATTGCCTTGAACACAGCACAAACAAAACCCAAAAACAATTAATTCCATCAGTCGAAAAATACATTTGTTAGCGTTGATAAATTTATACATCAGCCAACCAAATGGAATGTTTCGTTTTATAGTCGGCCGTTTTTGTTTTTTTTTTTTTTGATTTCGGACTGATCACTAAATTAGGAGACGTTTGGAAAATTTTCAATGCAAATATTCGCCGTTTTCAATTCAATTCGCTGTGCATTTTTTATCTGTCCTTTTCTTTGCTCGTGTATGCAAATTCGTTCAGCCGCTTGGATTCAGACCGTCACAAAATCTTCCATAGAGTTCGATGTCTTTGTAGTCATTGCGTTGTGATGGCGAATTATTCACGTGATTTTCGATCATTTGCTACTAAAGAAAAAAAAAACAAACCAATCGCAACAATGATGGACGTCTCTATGCAACAACAAACAAAATCAAATCCAAATGGCTTAAGCCAAATGCATTGAACAATTGCCAATTACCAATGAAAACCAAAATGATACGGCATTTTCCATTCTATTCTCTCTATTGATCCGAGTGCTCACTTGTTGTTGGTTTGGTCTGGCAACACAGACCTCTGGTTGTTTGTCTCTGGTGATCTCTTGTCGCAATTTAAATAGCATATGGAGCGCACTGCGCAGCAATAAACTTGTTTTCATTTTGGCCGTTTGTGTGTGTGTGTGTGTCTTTGTGACTTTGAATAACAATAAAGTCGATTATTGTTACATGCGATTGTGATTATTTAAAAGGATGCTCACAATTTTAAATAGTTGTCAATGCTAATTCACCACAATTTTATTATATTTTCCATGTGTTAGTTTTTGTATTGATTTGTGTGTTTGATGACTGAACCAAATAGCATTGTTGAAATGCAAATCGATTCGATTCGATTGTATCGTTTCATCGTTTCGACTGGAATCGTTTCAATTAACAGCGGTATTGTTCGGCATATTTTATATGTTGACTGGATGCTGCTTGCTCACTTGTTATAACAACAACCACAACAACAACACCACGAGCAAACCTCCGACTTTTGCCTAATTTTAATTTGAAATGCTCATCGAATTACGAATAATTTTTTGAAAGTATCAATTACAATTTGGCCTGAAGACGTCCAGACGACGGCGACGACACAAAACATTCGAATGCTTGTTCGATGGCGTGCTCTTTGTGTTAAGGCATGAAGAAATCCGTTGTGTCATCCTTCATTTGCATATTTTGTCGTATTTTTTTTTCTCCTTCGAAAATGGTAAATGGGTGCAAAGGCAACGTATTCTTGGGTTGATGCCGTTGTTTTTCTCTCTTTTTATTCTCCTTCTGCTTCTTCTTCTTTCATTGCGAATCGCAACAACAAATGGTAAATTTTTGTTCTTCAGACAAACGAACATTTTTCAAAATCTCTACCGCTCTATTAATTTCTATATCGTTTGATAGTTTTTCGCACAAAAACATTATTTCCTGGTTTTTTTCGGTGAATTACTGGAAAATACACACAGCGTGTGCCACGGGAATTTTGTGTATTCATTTATCTAGTTCAATTGCCACTACCATATTTTCAAAATGACATTGTGAAATAACATGGCTCACAAGACACTCTTGGGCCAAGTGTGTACAACACACCGTTCGAACAGATCTAGCAAGAGATGATTTACGATACATTGCATCGAAATTTGAATTTGAGACAAAAGCATGCACATTTTTTTTGTATTTCTTTATTTTTTTTTTTTTTGGTTTCTGTTGTTGTTCAGCAACAGCATATCACAAAGTGAGGAATGATACAATGATACACCCATAACAAAAATTTGAAAAAAAAAAACAGCAGTCAAAAGGTGTGTAGATAGTTTTCGTAAGCGATGTGCATGTATGCAGCACTCCAGTGCAATGATATATGCAATTTACATGCACGTTTAATGTCGCATTCGAGCTTCTGTTGTTGTTTTGTTGTGCTGTGCCTTTGTTCTTCTGTAATGACAACTCCTCGCCAGTCAAAGGAGCTAAATAACAACGGAACAAAAAACACACAGACACACAAAATAAATACATATTAAAATTGTGCTGCTCACCGTGCATGGTAAATTGCGAGGCCAAAATCACAGTATTTTACGCGGGGCAAAACGGTAATGTGTTATTAAATAAATTATATGGTGGTTTCAAGTGAGTCAATTGGGAACATGTTGATGTTATATCGTCCAAAAGCAACGCACAAGTAAAAAGAAAAAAAACAAAAAACAAAAACAAAAAACAATGTGACACACCAGCACAAGAGAGACGATGAAATCAGAACACCATTCAGCATGTTTAAGAGAAGGATATTCATGTCTTTCTCTCGGCTCTTCTACATGAGCAGAGAAATTCATTGAAATCTTTCGCACATTCGCGAAATTAATGAAATCAAGCGACACCAAGACATTGGAGATGGAAAAAGCATTGCACTCAATACGGAGAAATAAAATCATTGGTCTGAGTAAAACAGAGGCTAATCATAAATTTGATAATTTAAAAATTACCTACTTTTCGAAATCGAAATGGTTGGTCTGTGGCTTCGGCTACACAATCATTTATTTTTATGCTCCCCATCGACATATCACTGTACAAATACGGCTAATTGAGAAATTGTATTTCATCAAATCGAAGGTGAAACGTACAATTTTCAATTCATTTAACAGTCCCATAAAAAAAAAAGAAACGAAATATCCCGAGTTTGCCGAAGATTTATTTGCGCACAATCATCAACCAACCGTTTATATACGGCAATGATGGTATACAAATAAAGGCATTTTAAAATAGCCAATCGGAAAATAAGGGGGCATGAAAGTGTCCGGTATTGAATGCGGTATGAGAGTGCCAAAGCGAAAGCGATGAAAAATGACTTTGGCATCGCGGTGACACAATACAAGTGCATGATATCGTTGAGGCACGGTGTGGTGCAAGTGCGCGCACATTTTGCTTGCGAAGAACGCGTGATTCGATATTGCAATATTGGTTTCGGCACACCTGAAGTGTGAGTTGGGCACACCGAAGCCAATGAAAGAGACAGAGACAGACAGAGACAGGCAGAGAGACACTAACACAAACAGAGAAATGAGAAGTAGCAGAAGCTGAAATAATAAAACAAGCTGAGCACAAATTGTGCATTTAGTACGTTTGTTTTCTTATTTGATGATGCGAATATTTATCATTTATTTATTTTGTTGTCCGGTTATTTGTACATTTGTTGTGTTTGTGTTGTTTCTCCTCTCATGCCGATTTGCCAACCGATCTCATTTCGAACCACATTGATGTTGGACCCGCGGTGAGAGAAGAACACATTATGATATCGTTATGGCAAACAAGTTTGAACATAAATTCTAAATTTACGACACAAGCACAATGTCGACCGACCAATATTCCAAATATATATATGGACACGTACGCAGCACAGCGGTTTGCATGGCTTTTGCTTCCATGCCGTTTTCGGTCCCATTCAACAAACAAAACGTTGTGTTCGCCTTTATTTTGTTGTTATTGTTGTTGTTGTTGTTCCTATCTATCTTCTGTTGTTTTATTCTCTGTGTCCCGAATCATCTTGTTGCGCAAATATCGCAAACTTAGCGCTCATATGCACACCCAGTTTTAAAATGTACCACTTCGCGCGCGCGCGCAATAAAAGGTGTAGGAATTCATGTTGTGGATGCTCATCAAGACGGTAATTTATTATATTCTTAGATGTGAACTTGTTTTCATTATTTGTTCTCGCTGAATTCTTTATCACATTTCGTATAAATCAATGCAACCGTTGTGATATTTTTGTTTTGTCGGATACGGAAAGTATGAGAAGAGACGATGCAACGCATCACCAAGGAAACCAAAGACAAAAAGAAGAAAAGAAAAAAAACGAAGCGCTTCGTTTATGTCGATGCCACTTCGAGCGTGTTGATTGTTGAAACTTGACTTTGATGTATAGTAATTAGTCGTATATTATGTTCACGAGTAGGCAGTTGGCCACAGAAACGGTGGCCCTTTTCACTACATGAAACCACATCGACAAGAGAGAATACCCAATAAATATTCACCAATAAATACTTATGCGATTTTGATTGTAATTTTACAACAACATTTTTTGCGATGATCGATTGAAGCGAACGAAAAAATGATGGGCAGTGCGCCCCGAGATGAGTGAGATGCACACGTTCATGGATGGCAGACGAAATCAGTTGATAAAGATTTGAGTATGAGTGCACTTCAATTAAAAATGATCATCATTTAAAGGAAACTTTTGCACTGTGAATAACAACAGCGTAAAATATAAAATCGAACCACAAATTCCGATGGAGGCGCAAACCACTGCAGAGGTACCACAGCAAAAATAACATTTAATTATCAAAAAACACGATTATTCTTTTCTGGGGCTCTTTCCCATCAAAAAAAAAATTATGAGGTTTTGATCTTTTAATTTATGATTTTTGTGCGCAAAGCCGACATTCGCGAAGGTTTTTTTTTTCATGATATACTTTCCTCACGTGAAATGTGTGTGCGTGTTTGCTGTGGTCACACCAAAGACCGAGAGAATTGCTGGCGAAAATATGATATAAACATAAGTTTTTATGACTGAAAATTAAAGAAATCAACGAGTTGAAATAAAAACGTCATTTCTTGCATAATTCGGTGCGGACCGCGGCTTTTTGAATTGACTTGAACCCAAGCCAACAACACATAACACCAATGTTATTATTAAAAATTTCAATTAATTACATGTAATTTGTTTAATATTCAGTTTTTGACTCTGCATTTTTTTTTTTTGATACATAAACATGATAGTAAGAATTATGTTCGCGACAATCGTTTCACATTGCTTCGTTGTCGCGCGATTCAAACAGGATATTTTCCAATTTAAGTAAAAGAAAAAAAAACTCGAATCAATTCTGTTTATTTTGAAGTTGATTTTATTTTTATAGAGAATGAAGATGCAACGGTCAAGTTGATGAAATAAAAAGCGTGATGAAGATGCAAAGAAAAAAAAATTTAATGATCAATTTATTCATGAGAATCACATTAAAAAACGGCTGACCATGAAAACCATCCACATTTTTTTTCTCGTGCTCATTCAAACTGCCATTAATCGATTCAAAAGTGGCAAACATCTATTTTAACTGCTCAAATTGGACTAGTGCAGGCGATAGTTTATATTCGACTAATTAACTTTATTTTATAGACATTAGACAGAAGAGGATCGTCCTCAATTTGACTATGGTCAATTGAATCGAGCCGGAACGTTGGTGATTTTTGTATATTTGGACTTTATCAGTTCATCAGAGGTGTCATCGCAAAATGAATAAAGAACGGTTGCATCACTTTCCCCAATACGGATTCTCTTTAAAACAACGTTTGCTGTAACATCAAACCTGAAGTGTTGTACCTGTTGTTTCCTTGGAGACAGATTTTATCAAAATATACATTAATTTGCTTAAAATCCAGAAACCGGATGAAAAATCCGATTTCTATACATAAAATGCTCAACATTTTGACTTTCTTTAAAATTCACGTATTTGTGAATTGCTATACTGTTCGAAAATGACAGTTTCTCTTAATTGTTTACCGTATTTTTGCCAAAGATATACAAAAAAAAGCACTAAAGCACAAACAAAACCCGGCTACAATGCGCCAACAACAAAAACAAAAGCGCATCGACCATTAAATCAGGGATCCTGGGTGATTAAGTCACATTACAATCTTTTTGATACAAAAAAACCACAAAAGAACCGAAAAAAAATTCAGCTGAAACCACAAAATTAAATTCCACGCTCAAAAAAGGCATGAAATCGGGATGCAAACAACAAACCAATCACAAGCTCTTTATAGTTCTAAATCTTGCAAATTGATTTGATAAAATGTGTCATGGAAGGTGACCCAAGAAAATCGAATTTGCAATGCAAATTTTCCATTAAATAGATCATTTTTGATGATATAATACCAAACATGTAAGTGTTGGTCTATATTTGGATGTGTTACGTATGTATCGAACAAATATGGTGTGCATTAGAACGATATCCGTCAGTTGGATGGTGTTTGTAATTTGTTGTTGTTTTAATTTATAGCCCAATATTCGTCATCGATGTCATATCGGATGAGACGAGAATGCTACAAAACTGCAAAAGCGCATTAAAATTAAGCATTTGCATAAACCATTTATAAGTTGAATGTCGTCTTAGATTCCGAAATAGTTGATTTGCCAATCGTAATTAAGCGAATCCAAATGAAATGAAATGAAAAGAAAAAAAATTTGGTCAAGCAACAAAAACGTTATGCAATAAAAAAACTGCGGCCGTTTTAATGTTTTGAATTGATTATTATTTCTCTATGTTTCCAACTTAATTAATTGAAACGTGATCTTTTGGGAAATTTTTATTACTTTGGAACTTGAAAACAAGGAAACGATAATTTTAACCGGCATTTTTACGATCTAATCTAACAGTTTTTAATGCACTCGCAAAAATAGTTTTTTTTTGTGTCTCCTCAAAAATTTGTTTACCGATTTCATAATTTAATATTGGGAACATCCAATTTTTTTTTTTCACTTTCTTATTTCATTGCCCCTCTTTTCAAACCGGTTGATAAAGCTTCAATAAATCTTTACGGAATCAAAACATTATTTTTGTGATGTGCAAAAATGAAGTTAAGCTGAAAAGATTGTTTGAAAGGAACCGCAACGTTACACACTCACAAATTCAGCTTTGTCTGCCTGAATGAAAACGATTGAATAAATCACAATTTTATGTTGAGTAGTGTGTCAATTTGCATAATATTTTTATTTTATATATTAAGATTTCACTTTTTTGTTGTTGTGATGACATAGAACACCTCCTGTTAGAAATACTTTTGATGTGAGAATATTTTTGCGAGGGGAAAAAAATGAATTTGGAAATTATTGAAATTTATGCACGCATCTGTATGAGTTTTGAACAGAATGTACCAACTCAACACTCAAGGCTGTCTATATGTAATTTTCAATTTCGTTGTCCACCTTTTTTTACGGTATAAGCGCTGCCACAAGGTCGCCGATGCAATAAATCTTCTAATTACAGCCAAAATGAACAACCAATAAAACACAAGATTTTGCTAATAGAATCAGATTATTTTAATATACGTCGGGAATATCTATTTTTTGTCCGTTGCCGCGTCGCAAATGAAATACGATAAAGAATTCGATCATAAGGAAATAGATGGTGTGACGCAGCCTAATAAAAATTCGGTTAAGCATATTTGCATTCAACTGAGTAAGAAGTCTGAGCACATTTAGAACTAATCACAGCTCAGTCAAGCGATATCGATCATGATTAGAGTGTTTCTCTATGTTGGTCCATGTACCTCGGTGTCTTGGTCATTCAAAATGTTTCTGCAGAACGAATTCGGATGTACTGATGTTACACGGTCTAAACAAACATCTAATCGTCTTGTTTGGGTTTTAATATTCTGCAAAGCCGATCAAACGTTAGATGTTTCTAGAACTAGTAATAAATTTATTCACCATGAACAAACATCATGTTTGAAATATGAACGGTGACACACTGAACCAGACACTGTCCACGATGTGATTATTTTTAATTTTAAGCATCTTTGGCCAAACTCTTTTTGGTCTTCATCACAAAGAATGTAGTTACTCATTCATTCGAGAGAATAATATGTTTTCTGTTAGAAAGTCTGGTTTTTTGAGATTTGAGTATAGGTTTGCCTTAACAAATGTATAATCTTTGTCTGGTATTGAGTAATAGATACTAAGCATCGCTTAGTTATCGATCGTTTTGGTGTTATAGCATGCCATTAAATCTTGAATCAAGCTTATGAACATTAAACATATGTGAACTTGGTCTGGAATGCAGTATTAAGGACTTTGAAGAACATACATTGTACTGAAGTACTATTGTACCCGACTCATTCGAAAAATCTCATCATTTATTTTTACTTCATTTGCAATATATTTGAGGCAGAACTTGTTCAAAATGTAGTTAAGAAAAAGTTCAGGCTGATTAAATTATTTCAAAATAAATGTTCGAATTTTTGGTTCGGTGACATCTCAACTAGCGAAAGAAAGTTTATCAATTAATTCGGCTGACTTGTGTTAATTCAACGCTTTACGCCGTTTTGGTACTATATGTGAAAATATCATGCAATGTTTTGTTGCATCATTTGATAATGAGTCATCATACAGTAAAGGGAAGTTTGAATAGCGTGTGTGGAAAAAACTTAGCTCAAAGTCTGCTCATTCTGAGTCAGTAAAATAACAATGAGCTTGAATTTAGCTGACAATATCACTATTTAAAACCATTGGAATATTTTGACATTTTTTGCTTTTACGACTTTTTAATGTATGGAAAAAATCTTCAACGATTGTTTTCCGGCGCCTTGGAAAACAAGCCCTAAAATAGTTCAATCTATCAAAGAGTGTCAATAAAATCAAAACTTCTGAATTTAGAACTACTGAAAAAGTTCTTAGTGCGCCACACACGCTAATAAAATTAATATTTAAGTGTGCATTTTCTCTAAAAGTTCCACGGTAGCCACTATTGATTTGTGAGTAACTCAAAAAGTATATTTTCTTATCAATCTAAAAAAAAAAATCGAAAGATATCTTCAACCAGTTAAAAACAGTTTTACGAAAAGATTTTCATTCTCGATTTTTAATGAGGCCATAAACACTCTTTTCTGCATGACAATGTAAAGTCAAATGCAAATGCAAATGGAATTTAAATAAATACACTTTACTTAGATAGAATAAGATACATAGCGAATATGCTGTTGGAAAATTCACTATCGAATTCTATGAAAGCAATGAATACAATGAATTCAACGGATATTTTCAAAATATATAGTATGATTTGTCATTAAAACAAAGTTAATCTTTATCAAAATAACACTTATAAGTTCCAAACACAATTCAAAAGTCTGAAATTAATAAAAAATTGCATAAAACCAGTAGCTTTCAGCATTTTTCGTACTACTTTAAATAAAAATCAATTTGCCCGCAACGAAATGAATGGAATGAAACGCATTTTGTGTGCTTACTATACTCGTAACCAACTTCACTTGAGATTATCTGTCATTCATAAAAACCATATCAAAACAACAGTCCATCGGCAAAGCAAATCAACAACACAATCAACGACACTGCCAACTGAACAAAAAAATGTTTGAATCTTCAAAAATTCTCATATGAGTAAGTTTTCATTTGCTTCCACATTCACATTATCAGCAATCTTGTTATTAATATTGGATATTTTTGTTAGGATACCAATGTCACTGGATGCAAGCATCTTCATATAGTGAGAATGTTGGCGACAATTTGTGGATTCATTGAGGCAATAGTCTCGGTGTTCGTAAATATCTTTGCAGCTGGTTACATTCTTGGCAGAATAATAATATATACTTTAACCGAGATCAGCAATGTGTTCGCCAAATTGGCTGCATTTGTTGCATCATGCGCCATCAGTTTCTACGATGATGTTAAAATTTTTATGCTTGATATTGATTATCAATATGGACACATCATCAAAATGCTGAACAATGGCATTAACAATTCAATTGGTGATGTGTCTCAAATGATGCTCGCTGTAGTTTCATCAATCGAATGGTTCAGCGAACAGACCAAATCAGAAACACAAAAACTGTTCCACGGAATACTCAATTTGTTCGGACAAAGTGTAACCGGACTACGCAATTGGATTGTATTGATTGGTAACGCCGTTTGGATGCTTCTAATGTGCGTTCCAAATTTGACCGTTTTATTGGCAAACAACATCTTCAAAATCACGAGGTTCATTGGAAAGAGTGTCTTTAACTGCATCAAATTATCTGCCAATGTTGCAACCGATTCGTTTAGTGTTACGGTGACATTTTTCACATCGGTTCCAATTCAGTCAATTTGTGGTCTCATCACAATTTACTTCATCTTGAAATATCGACATGATGTGTTTTTACTAATGCGAATAATATTTTATTGGATTTGGCTGAAAGTTCGATGGGTCTTTAGAAGTGGTTTTGAACGATTACTGACCTTTGTAGGTCCCATCCGAACTTTTGTACCAAATATATGGCGTTTGAGTAAAGTTCACGATGACTACGCACATCCAACTGCAAATGGCTCCGACAAAGTAAATGATCCATATCATTTTTGTGTGATTTGCCAAGATAGAATAAAGTCCATCGTACTTTTGCCCTGTCGACATCTATGCTTATGCGAAGATTGCTTCAAACAATTGAGACACTACCGAAGACAATGCCCAATTTGCCGACAACCGTACGAACACTCAATTAAAGTGTATGCCTAGCTTAAATTAATCATACTTAAATGCATTGCATGAAAGACAAATTAGATTTTATGACCACTTTATCAATTGGACTACTTTTTATACATAATTCACCTAGAAATCGCCCCGAAAAATTTAAAATTACCGAATTTTTTATATAGCAAATGTCCTTTCAGGAACAAATTGAGACTGCAATGAAAATTGAAATTAAATTTAAGATAAATCGAATCGAAACAAATCAATCCAAATAAATTACTTTTAATTGTATCAATGAAAAGAAATCACTTTTATAGCAAAAAAAAAACAACAATTATTTCTTTATTGAATCTCAAATAAAATGCAAATTCATAAAAATAAATTACTATTTTTTGAAATATTAATCCTGGTTTTTAAGCATTCTCTCAATATTAACCTTTTTTATTCTCATCAAAAAAAAACAAACAAATAACAAATGATCATTACCATCGATCCTAAAACTATCAATAAGATTGTGGCTCAACAAAAAATAGACCGATTTTTAAAACCCTTTCATTACCTTTGTAATTACAATGATTTGAATCATTCGACTTGACAAACATGCACGTTTAACGCTTATCATATTAATGTATATATATATATTGACCAACGATAAAGCAAACTGTAAGAAATTGCAAACACCTAACATTTAATTACGAGCGCTTTAACACTAATCACAGTCACATTTCGTTGATTTTATAGAAATTTTGTATCAAAATATTTTGGTTTCATATAATCTTAAACTTATTCTTGCTTATAACGATGTGCAGATCCATTGGTACCATTGCTACGGTTGGTGTGTTGTCGTTTTTCAGTGTTCGGAATTGATTTTTCGTCGTCAGAATATCCGTTTGGTGCAGCTATTTTTCGTGTGATGAAATTCCAACAAAATCGAAGCATCTTCATTACATTTAGTAAAACACGAAGATACAATGCAATCATTTGATACCATCCATAAAAAAATCGTACAATTTTTTCAGTAATATGGAAATAAATGAAAACCATTAAAATTGAAACCATCAGAATTGCATGAGCATATTCCAAATTCACATCGGATTCGATGATGGCCAATGACGCGCCACTGATACCGTTTAATATTTTCGTGAATACGGATGTGATGCCAGTTAGCAGCTGAATTATACATGGTGATATATATGTGAAAAAGATACGCAATACTAACGAAAACAATTGACTCAGGTACTTGATGAGCACCGGCAACACATGGCCAATAATTGGTATTAAATAATCAAATGTAAATATGTAAATCATTTTTAGAGCCCAACAAATGAAGCAAATCAACTGTAACAAAAAGTCGATGAAATGCATTTTTTCAGTGTAGTCAATTTATAAATACGTAGTCGTAGTATTTGATCAGTATCGTGTCATCCATTTGATCCAGTTGGAATATCGTGTGATGGCATTTGGCTTCTGTTTTAAAATTAAACGTTAAAATAACAGAGAAAAATAGTCTTAAAATATGTTCAAATTGAGTAAAAAAAAAACTCAGTAAGAAGGGAATTTAATGTCTTTTTCTTTCATCGCGAAAGTATATACTTTAAAAATTCCCCTTCCACAAAAATTGAACACTCACCTCGCCTTTCTCAATATTGAAATTTTCTTAAATCCATTTTTTATTTTATTCAATTTTCATTTGAAATCAATGTCAAAATATATATAGCACATCAATCCTGACCTTTCAAGGAAGTTTCGTGTTAATAGTTTTCGTTGTACGACTATTTTGACATTGCGGAAAATTTGACACTTATTCGTTAAAAGGTAATACATTTAGTGTAAACAAACGGAATAGTTGCGATTGTATGCGTTGCGCGCTCCTCTTAAACGACATTAAGTTGTTCGTGCGCAGGGTTGTCCAAGTGTGCTCAAACTTGAATGTCAGTCATTCATATTCATATGAATCAGATTTACTGAAAACATTAAAAATAATCTGAATAAAAGACACAATTTTAGTGTGTTTTTTTTTCATCTTTATTTGGCCACTTTATGTTTCAATTGATACCATTTGATGACCACTGTGCCAATCATATGTGTAACTTAAAGTCAAAATCTGCTCTCATCTGTCCTAAAATTGGGTTTGACTAAATTTCGATAATGGCACAGATCGTTTTTTTTAAATTTTTCTCTAACATTGAATTAAAAATATAAATCTACTAAGTGATGGATTTGTTGATGTTTGTGTGCCGGTGCTTCGATAAAATTTGGTTTAATTCAAAATAACGATTTTAAAGTATAATTGCTTCAAAATGATGTTCGTTTATTATTCTCTTAAATCCTTCATTAGGAAGAAGTTATCATTTTATTTAATGATGTTTGTTGTTGTTGTTTAATTTTTTTAGTTAGTTAGTTGTGAATGTTTCGTATTCGAATAACGAGCTGTTGTTGCATGTTGTTCTAAAAAAATCACTAGCATTTGATAAAAGTTGTTGTTGTTGTTTTTTAAATCTAATAATAAAAAGTAAATAAGACTGAGTTTGAGCGTATCATTGCCATTAAACATTAATCTTCATCGTCATCGTCGAGAAGGTCAAACGCATTGCGTTTTGGTTTAATTATTTCGTCATCCTCCTGCGAATTTTCCTCATTGTCGGACTCTTCATCTTTCGTGTCTGAAAAAAAAAAACAAATAAAATAGGAAACAACAATGAATATCCAACAAAAACCGAATTCAAATGAATTGTTTTGTAATAGCTTACCATCTTCGTTTTCCGAGTCGGATTCGAAGTTTTCGTCAACTTCAACGAGATCCTCCGATATTCCAAGTGCTTTGATCGCTTCGACATCACTGATGCCCTCATGCGTTTGCCATGTATCCTCTTTAGCTACAAATCCAGGCGGAAGTAGTGTCAATATAATTTGTCCGCTCAACGTCATCCGTAAAATATGATTAGCCGCTCGATTCGTATCTGGTCTGCCTGCTTTTGCCGTTAGGAATCCACGTGTTAATGCCCAGGCATCGCAAATTTCCATCGCCGACCATAGGCCTTCGACTTTAACATTTAATGTTTTTATTAAATCAATGCGTTCGGCCAAATACTGGACCGATGCAAATGGTTCGCGCAACTGTGCAATTGGATAGCTACCAATCAGCACTTGTAGCTTACGTGGCACACATGATGGAAACACTAATCCAGGACAATCACATAATCGAACATTATTTGTTAAAAATATGGTTTGGAAATGTTTTGTATGGCCGGGTGTTTTGCTCACGCTCACAACCTTTTTGCCCATCAGAGCATTCATAAGAGAGGATTTGCCCACATTTGGAAAGCCCACACATCCAACGGTTAAAATGCCATTTTGAAAGCGTGTCCGTTCTTTCATATCAAAATCCGTATCGTCGATATGCGTTTGCTCAAAACTCGTTGTTGGCATCGTTTCATCCAATTGCATACCTTTGATTTCATCGATAATTTTATTTTCCCAACTCGTAATGTCAAGTTCACCCTTGACAATTGCTTTGCACGCCTGTTGAATTTGGTATGCACCTTCTTTGGCCATTCGCATTTTACCACGGCGACGGAGTATTTTCAAACCACCGGAAGCACCGTCACGTTCCGGTACCGAACGTAAATTATATGATGGATACGATGTGAATAAAATCACTCGAATATCTTTGTACGTTGCTTCAAAGTAATGTTTCCATGCTAGCACAATGTGAGATGGCACCAAATCGATTTTATTCAATATTAAAATCATATGCTTCGATAATGTTTGCGTGACGTATTCAAACAACGAGGGCGGAAACAGTAAACTCTGTAATTAGATTTCGTAAGTAGTTTTTTTTCGGGCGATTAAACTTTCGCGATTGATGCGAGTTGTGGAAAAGTTTTCATTCTGTTTTTTTTTTTTTTTTTTGTTAGCTTAAATGAATGTGATTCGACTTACCGGGTATCGTGCATCAACAATCACCAAAATAATGTCGGATATTTCGAGAACACGCCATAATTGTCGCCATGTTTCCAGATTCAGTTCACAGTAGCTCAACGTTTTTCCTTGTTCAGCATGACTTTTCTCTAATTTCATAACATACTCCTACATATTGTGAACAACAAAAAAAAAAACAGAAAAACAAATCGAAAAGAAAAACAATGATACAACATACGAATTATCGCACCCACGCACACCCCAATAAATTGAAACAACGCATGCTATTGAAATGCCCATCTCAATCAATTTACTTAACTGTAAAATATCGATTCTCATTTCTATCTACTTGTTCCTTGGACATGTCATAAGACCATTGTGGCCGAATTGGAAAATTGTATCCATGAAAATATTCATCGCCAATTTCGAGATCACTGCGCAATATGAATTGAATGGGTTTTCTGGCCGCATCTTTTTGTGCTTTCATCTCTTTAACCGTTTCACGATGAAACGATAATGCATATCGATTTGCATTGCGACGACTAACCGATGGTTGAAAATTGAGTTTTTGTATACCAGATGATTCGCCGGCCTGAGCATCTGATTCGTCTGTTGTGCTATCCGTCGTTTCGGTTGACAAGAGGCTATCTGTGAAAAAAGATTTAAAAAAAAAAAAAAAAAATTACAATGACATTTTACGTGGGCTATTTTCGTCAGAACATCAATTGAACGACACCTAATTCACGGTATTTCTTTTCTCAAACGATAGCTTCACTTTTCGGTGTATTAAACAGTTCTATTCAAAGTGCAAAGTGCTTCAAATGCGAAATTTGAGACAAAATCAATGCGCCACAGACAAAGAGAGCAAAGAGAAAAAAAAATGCTAAGAACTACCATAAAAAAATGCAATAAAACAACTCAAACATTAGCATTTCAATCAGATAAATCAGTGGCAATTAGTATGCGCAAATCAAATTGAGCGGTTAATTTATCGGTGTTATCAACAAAAAGGGCACATACTTGAGTCATTGCATGATTGACAATTTCATAACATCCTTGTGAATAATAAAGAGCACATGACTCGCATCAAACGAATTTCAAAAACAAATGCCGACTAATCAAGTGTACTTAACTGACGAATCACATGCAAAACATATGTTCTATTTTTACATTTTGATAGCACTATTTTAAAAATGCATTCACCTCAAAATCATGCGGATTATCTGATTCAACTGAAATCCCTCTGTTTGTCAAAAGGCTTTTGAAATTGTATTTGCATTTGATTGTATTTAAATGCAGTAATAGCAAGGCTTTGCCATTTGTACAATGTTCAATCAATGTTTTGACATAATGAAAAAGACTGTTTATCGAGTGATTCATGAAAATGAAACCGCATTCGAAAGCCACAATTTTCAATTAGATGCAGGAAAATTAGTACAAATCAAAGGAAACGAGCATTGCATTGGGATTGCATTTGCTGCACATGTCATGTGTGTGGGTTACATGAAGAAAAAGAAGCATGTGATGTGATTTGACATTATTAAATCTGGTGAAATGTGTTGAAAATGCTCTAAATTGGTGTTGGCACATGCAGCAAATCTCATTTTGGGCCAATCTCTGTTGCAATGTTGATACACACACACACACACGTTTAACCAAAACATCGTTCAACATTGAAATTTTCCATATTTTTTTTTTTTTTTATTTAAAACCGAAAATAGGTGTGCCTATCTACTTTCATGTGTTCGTTCGTTATGGTTTTGCACATGAAATTCAAGCCTGCTCCGTGATGGTTATGTGCCCACCCGTGATATGAAGTGCACGGACATGATTAAAATTGAATGCGAATAAAGCAATGTGACGGTCTGACGCTTTTACAAACTCAACCCCAAATGAACAGCCGAGGCGAGAGAATATTCAATAAGCATATCAACAAGCAGTAGAGAAAAAAAAACACACACACAATATTCTCATGCGGAAAATTTGTCCGCATTTTATTTTCCTCGTTCTTTTTGCACATGTACACGAAGGCATTTTAATATAGCAAACAGTGGTGCTGGACGCTCCTGCCTATTTTCTTCTCTATGTTCTGTGTGTGTTTTTCTGTTGTCGTTGTTGTTGTTCTCTTTCATTTTACCAATGCATCAGTTTAGTGATTTGTCCTATATAAAACTATGTGTAATGTTTTACATACAAAAAAACGACCCAATAAATAGAAATGTTTGTTGAACCGATTTTCAAGCGCTGTTTTCATTTCACAGAGTCTCATCTCTTCCATTTAGCACACACATTCAATCCGTAACTAACGGTTGCAATTTTTTTTGCATGTAAATAAAATGCATTTGTATTTGTATGTCACGCATACTGAATTATTCTGGACGAAAACGCATACACAAACATAAACATGGGATGTTACAAACAACATCCAATCTGTACATTGAACACATATCTGGCACTTTGTATTTTCAATCGCGCCAAAAACATTGCAACATTTATGTGTAAAAAGAAAACAAAAAAACAATAATTGGATTTTTTTTTACTCACTTTTACTTTGCCGTTTTGCCAACAATTGTAATTTCTTTTGTTTTCCACTGAATGGCATTTTTCGTCGGTTTTGTGGCATTTTGACTATCGTTTTTGTTTTTCTTCTATCACACGGTTTTCAGTTAAATGTAAAATATCAAATATTGATGTTTTTTTTTTTTTCTTTTAAATCGAGTTCTATTTTCCTTCTTCGTTCACGTATACCTTAATCACGAGATTGCTTTGTGTTCACTACGAATTACACTAGATACTATTTTTCAATATATAAAATATAAAATGATAAAATGTGTGTGATGCCGATTTTTTGTTGTTGCCCCGCAAAAAGAAAAAAAATCGAATTAAATGTTTTCACATCGAAATTCCGACACTTTTCTCGCACCTCGCACGAGAAGATACTTGTTGGGTGATGTACTGCGTTTCATTGACGCTACACTATTGGTGATGTGACACACACACCAAATGAAAGAGACTGATTTTCAAATCGCGTTTTTTTTTAGCTTCGGTGCTCTGGCTATTTTTTGACAGCAGACGTTTTGCACAACCATAAAATGCTTGAGCTAAAGACGAACAGCTGATTTTTAGGTGGTGTCAAATGTTCGCGGTTGCGAATTGGAATGACCGAGAAAACTGATTTGCTTGATGCCATGTGCGTCATCGACGATTATATGTGTGCGGTTTTATTTTTTTTTCGGGCACAATGTGTCCGAAACTCGGTTGTATGTATGTATGGGATGGAAATGAATGTGTGAGCGGGCGTCGCTGTACAACTTGGTTTGCATGTCTATACTGCGGTTGCCGCAATTTTTATTTCACTCGAAATCATTCGAACTGTCAAATTGCAATTTTCAACGAACTTATACGGATGACGTATGGAACGAGCGCCATCGATGACAGTTCACAACACCAACATGTGAAATGTCAAAACAATATACACTATCGAAAACATTGAACAGTGTCGACAGACATCAAACGCTGGAATTTTTTGTTTTACAAATCAATTGGAGAATGTTTTGATGGGTGCTTGTTTTTGAAATAAATTAAATGAAATGTCATCGTATACGGAAACATTTAATAATCGTGAGCCTCCGTGTGTTACACGAGATGCAGCCTGGTCACGTACGCATCGTGATCTACAGGCTACAGCAATGTCCATTGACTACTCAGGCCAATGGGTTCTCTTGGCTGGAAGGTTTGCTATTTTCAATGAAAATCTTACATTTATTTTCGGTTTTTTTTTCGTGAAATTGAACCATAAACTAGGTTATCACGGTTAGATAAGAAGCATTTGATTCAGTTGCATTTACATTTTTTACTTCAGACGGCATTTGGCTCTGCAAAAACTCGACCCAGATCAAACGAATGATGACAACTTTTTAAGAAAATTTCATCGAAATTCCAAACATGAAATTACTGCAGCTGAATGGGCAATTTGTGATGAGTCTCAAGAGTATTGTGCCATTGCTACCAGTCAATTGATTGAGGTGGTTACATGGAGATCAGGTGATCCGAATCTAATTCACTCGTTGCGAGCTCATACTAGAGTCATTACTGATATCGATTGGCATTCGAAGACACCGTACCTTTTGGCCAGTTGCTCCATTGATACGTTCACACATTTATGGGATTTGAGAGATCCGAAAAAACCGACAATGTCACTGAGCGCCGTTTGCATGTGTAAATATTGTTCGAATTTGCTTTTTTTTTAATGTCAAAATTAAAATGATATAAACAAATTTGTTAATAATCAACTCCTAATTAACTGTTGTACTTGTGTATAGCTGGGGCTACTCAAGTTGGTTTCAACCGTGTATCGGGCAATTTATTGGCAACAGCACATGATGGTTCGTATTTGGATTGCCAAATTGGCCCATTCAAGAGAATTCACCTGACCTTTAGTCTCATTAAATAATGGTTTTTCCATTTTAGGTGATTTAAGAATTTGGGATGTGCGCAAAGGCTCCTGTCCCATTCAATACATCACAGCACATTTGGCCAGGTGAACATTAAGTCATATGACTATATATCATTATCCTTTGTTTGGACAATTATTTTTAAAGAGCAAAATGTATGATTTTCAGAATTCACGGAATAAACTGGAGCCATAAGCAAGAAACGCATCTTACAACTGCCAGTCAAGATGGAACTGTTAAATATTTTTGTATCAATAATCCGAGACGTGCTGAAAAGATCATCACAACTTCGTCACCGGTGTGGCGAGCTCGATATACGGTAAACAAAAAAACGGCTAAAATACGTAAAAAACGGCTTTAAATAAAATGAATTTCTGTCATTATTTTAGCCGTTTGCTGATGGTTTAGTCACAGTTATTGTTCCAAATTTGGGCCGAGGAGAGAATAGCTTGCTGCTATGGAATAATGCACGGCAAAGTGCTCCGATTTGTTCTTTTACCGGCCATAGCGATGTCATTCTTGACTTTTCATGGCGACCAAATCGACATTATGACAACACTGATATGGTAAATAATATATTTGTTTCCCCGTGAGACATGTCTATGACTCTCTGCATAGCGGTCAATTTGCCCACTGTCACTAACCAAAAAAAATCAATATAGACTTCTGAATCGTTTGACATTTTAACACAAATATTTAAAATAATTTCAACATTTTGTAAATTTGATAAAAATTTAATTTTCTATAGGAATTGGTGACATGGTCGAGAGATCAAACTTTACGTGTATGGAATATTGATGAAACGATACAAAAAATGTGTGATCCAGAAACACCCGATGAAGAAGGTAGAATTGATGACTAACTGCAAATTCAATCCGTCCATGGAATTTTCTTTAATTTCATTTTCGTCAACATTTCAGAGTCAGTTTCAACGGATATATTATTCGAAGGAATTCCAATAAAAGCGAAATCAACAACAATGCCAAAACAAAGTACACCAAATAATCAAATTGCGTCAGTAGCCACATTGCAAGCCGAAATCACAAAACCGGCACCAAGATTTTCATTGCAACATGAATTTTCAATTTTAAATACAAATATTCCACATATTGACGTTGAAGTGCTTGATGCTGTTAAACGTCATGCCATGATTCGTGTATCGGTCAATGGACATGTGATTATGCTTCAAGTTGTCTTTCCAGAAAATTATCCACATGTTGAATATCCGCCGGATTTCATTTACTGCCAAGGCACTTCAATCGATGATAATTTGGCCGAATCATTAAATGGTGTTTTAAAAGTGAACGCTCAAAATCGTTTGAGGAAAGGGAAAACTTGTTTGGAGCAATGCTTAAGAGCATTGGTCACAACATTGAAAAAGGTAAACACCTATTTTCAACTCATCACTGAAATTTTACAGATATTCAATTTGCAATTTGATCGATTCACTTGACATTCATAAAAATATATTCATTTTTAGATAACGAGCGCTGGTGATAAATCTTATCTTCGATTGCAATCACCACGTTTGGAAGGTGCTCTGAGTGGTACATTGCATGATGCTTGTGTTCCATTTCCAAAAACATGTGGTGCACGATTTTGCCAAGTTGGCATTCTGGTAACATTCATTCAACCATTAAATTCCAAAGGCATTAGTTTCCGTCATCAAAACACAACACCACGGTAACAATTTCGAATGAAAATGTTCAAAAACACAGAGGTATCTAATCTCAACGGATTTCCATTTTGTAGAGCATTGTCTGCCTTAAATAATGCATATCTGGGCAATGTGATGGGAACTAATGTAGTCACTCACCGTGATAGCAATCCAACCATATTTTTACATGAACGAGTGCGGGTATGTATTTTACCTCATTTATTTTGATGGTGTATTGACGAATTCCACTCAAATAGACCATTTTCTTCCTCTGATACTCGATTTTGTTCTTGTTGTATTTATTACTCAATCAATTGTCTAGCGCATTCTTGTCTTTGTAATAATCATTTTATCAGCTTAAAAGCTGATATATTCAAGTTAAATCTCATAGGAATATGAAATATCGGTTCCCTATAATTACTATAGTGTCATTCCCTTTGATTCATCATATCGTTTTATATACCCACGAATATCATTAAATTTTTTTAACATCAATCAAACAAACGAACAATTCCAACATTCATCAAAGAAAATCATATTCATATCAACAATTCCACTTGAAAGCAATAACAACAAACTGATTATGTTACCACGTCACTATCTTAATGAGTGTATATTTTGACACATAAACCAAATTCTCACCGTCTGATGCGATAAAATAGGACACAACAAAAAACGTTTTCAAAAATTTCGATGTGTTTATATGGAATTGTTTATTAAATGGGCAAAAATAAATTCAATTCATTACATGAATGCAATAACATCGGTGAAATATACATTTAAAAAAAAATTAACAATATGCCCGATATAAAAAAAAAAATACAGAACATCCCCTGCGAGGATCGAACTCGCGGCCTTTGGATTAGAAGTCCAACGCGCTATCCACTGCGCTAAGGGGACACATGCATGAACTTGACTTTCTTTTATTAAGAGCATGAATCAAATTTCTAGACCATATGTGCTTGAAATACCACATTCGCGTCTATTCAAAACAGATTCCATCATTATATTGCCTGAGAAAAAAATATTCGCACAGAAGTTTTGGTCAATGTATCGGAAATACACTTTATTGACACATCATAATACAAAAAAAACCGCATTCAAAAGAAACTGAAATATATATATATTTTTTTAAATTTTTCATTATTCTTTCATTGTAAGATAAATAAGTTAAATAATGTTGAAAAATAAATAAATTATTTTTTACAGGAAATTTTGATAACATTCTATGAAAGTTCCTCCTAGATAAATACACAATGTGTTTCTTACAATAGATCAAGTAGCGTTGCATATGACGCCATCTACATGACAATAGGATTAATTTAACCATGAACTAGAAACACTTTAGAAATGTTTCAATGTATTCATTTAGACATTTTATTTTTTTTATCGAAAACTGATTTTTATATTTCTTGTTATTGTTTTCGCCTAGAAATCAACTCGCATTCGGAATGCTCCAGCTAAATTGCAAGCGGCTACAATACATGTGTATGACGTCACCAAAGTATTGGGCATTAACAAGAAGTTAGCTGAAAAATACATCATTGATTCGGATAATTTGATTGGTTAGACCAAGATCATTTCAATCGATTTGCCCATTTACACACAAAACCGATCGATTTTGAGTATAATTTATGTTAATTTTTCAGACATGTGTGAGCATAATCGTTCAGTGGCAGAGAAATACGGTAATTCGGATACTGTACAGTGTTGGAAATTAGCTCAGTTGGTTGCATCATCGATATCAACAACAAACGATTCATTAGATGACGAAATTTTCTCACAACAAATTCCATTTCCGAAAATTTTACTCGAATCACTGTAAGATCTTTAAACATAATATGTACATTCAGTGTTTGGAATGACAATCTTCAATGATCATGTTTTGATTTATTTCAAAAATCCACTTATATTTAACACTATTTACTACAGAATTAACCATTTTGCACAAAAATGTGATATTCAAACAGCGGCAATGTTGTGCTGTGCCTTCGGCCGACATTGTCCATCGAATGCTGAAATATCACGAAGTTCAAGCTTAAGTGGCAAGTCGTTAAATGGGAGCGTAAGTTTTATCATCAAAATATTTGTTCTTTTTAAAACGTTTAAAATTCGCAATGAATCCGTAGCATTTATGATAAAATTAGACATTCAATGCACCAACAATAAATTATATTAACGTTTTTTTTAGCTTTTTTTTTATGCACATCACTTCTTGTAAATTCATTAAAAATTGTAATTCTGTACATAATTTGTAGTGGCTTAATCAGTAATGTGTTTGTATTCATTTGGACGTTTGGCAATGATTCAACAACAACAACAAAAATCACAATTTTTGGTGCTTGGTAGCAATATTCTGTAAATTTGTTTAATTTTTGGTTCAATTGTTAATTTGATATACATATTCACGCACACGAAAAGAAGACTCGCACAAAACATTAATCAAATTATTATTTATGACGATTGTTAATTGAAATTACAATTGTTTTGATGATTTTCTTTTACACTGCATTTCACACACACACACATACAAATATTCGCATAATTCTTTTATCTTTTGTGGTGTTCTTTTCAATCGTATTTGTAGCATTTACTAAGTAATCAACGTATTCTAAAGGTAATTCAATATTTTTCGCATTTTTGTTTTTTTTTTCATTGTATGACATTTTCAAATTTCATTGTTTATTAATTGATGTTTGGAGTGTTTGATATTGTAACTTTATCTATAGAGTACTAGAGTAGCACTTAAAATTACTGACTTTTAATTTAAACATATTAATTTATAATGAATTTTACATCAAGACGAATTGGAGCTGTTATCAACTTACAACCAAATGACACTATGACAAACATAGATAAAACATCACTGACAGTTACTGTTTAATTTCCTTTTGAAATCAATGTAGCCAAGTGGATCGCCTTATCACACTATTTTACCGGTTGATTCTCATTCTGGACAATCGTGGAATTTTATTGCACAATGGAAACAGTTTCGGAGTAATTCCTGGTCAGATTCTTTGGATGACTGTCGCATCGTGCCGGCTCTAGATCTCAATAGGTAACATTCTTCAATTCTTACTTGCTCATTTCAAGCTTGAAGCCCAGACTTCAATTATTCAACAATCACTTGGAAATTCATAAACATTTTTTTTTTTAAACATTTATTCAACAGATCTCTTCTGGGTGATTCACAACGTCATTTGTACGATAGCTACAAGCGTCTCTATGCTGAGATGCTATTTCGATGGAATTTATTGGTACCAAGATCCAAAGTACTGAAATATCTTAGTTTGAATACGGAAATCTATCGTGATGTTGAATATGTTACGGAATGTACGAGTTGTGCTCGTGTCACCAAAGCACCACTGTGTAAAGAGTGTCGAAAACCATTACTAAAATGTGTTTTATGTCGTTTGCCTGTTAAGGGTTTGGCAAATGCTTGCCTCAATTGTGGTCATGGTGGACACACTCTACACATGAAAGTTTGGTTTTCGGTAGGACTAACAGTACACAGAGCCTATTTTCATAGTACTCAATTTACAATTTGGACTTTTTATTTTTCAGAAAAATGAATATTGTGCCACAGGCTGCGGCTGCCCATGTCTATCTTATATAATTAAATGAAGATTGATACGTTGACGACACCCACAGATGTTTAAAAGTCTTCACCCGAAAATTCGAGCGATTTCAAAAACTGATCAATTATACATTTGATTTTCGTTTTACAAAATGTAGACAACTTTTTTTTTGTATCGATTTGTATAAAGGAAATAAAAGAATTATCACGTCGTACGCAAACGTATTTATTATTATTTATTTTTTTTAATTAAGTCTTTTTCCTCTGGTGTGTTCACAAAGCTTATGTTAATAAATGTCAATCTCAATTTATGTTGAAAAATCTTAAAAAGAAATGGAACGTTGCGTTGTGTAGGAATTTTATGGTGAAGCTCACATTGAACAGTGGAGAATGATAAATGTCAATGGATGGATGCAAAAACCAATGTGAAAATGCAAGTTCACCCACACACACTTGTCAATGTCATAGCGATTCGACTGCAACTCAGCAACACGGCAAATGACACAGTCGGTGCCAAATATTCAAAGTGATAAGGTTGAGGTTCGAAACGGATCAACTAAATACAAAACAACACACCAACATTGAAGAAGCATTTTGGAATAATTGAATCATTGACAAATAAAAATGGCAGCAAGCCAAGTGCCATCACCCTTTTTGGACAGTCTAACATGGCTTCGTTGTTTATTTTGTTTGAAAAAAATGCCCCAGCATCCCGTAAATGAGCAATTTTTTGTGTTTGCGTGCGAAGCGGTGGCGTGCCATGAATGTGCAAAGAAAAGTGTGTAAAACAACGGAAGCTTACCAACTGTATAATAATATATTTTCATATAAATCAAATATTTTTCAGTGCATACACGAACTGATCGAGGAAACAAAATGAATTGTGGTCATTGCAAAAGAACAGTCAACTTTTGTCCGATTCGTGACAATGTAATGGAGTTCGCTAATGATTTGCTCAGTTAAAATGGATTTTGGAATTATTTTCAATTTTTTTATGAATTCTTTTAATCATTTTCAGATGGCCCCACAGATTCGCAGAAATTTCGAAGATCCATTGAAATTCACCCAAGATATAGTCGATGTTCACAATTTTCAGCAGCGCATGTATCAAATGATTCAACAGCGTTTGGTAGGATGAACAGCAGTGAAATCACTTTAATATGACATCAATAGATGAAAATGTCACCAAGTGACATTGTTTTTTGAACGTAAATTTTGTTTTTTTTTCCGTTAGCATTCCAAAATGGAAAATATGAAGCGAGCGGCTAATGAACTTCAACATCAAACAAAACAACGTGAACGTGAAACGGAAAAATTGCGTGAATCGACAGCGCTTCATCGTGAACAAATTCTCAAGACAATATCACCAAAACGCTTTGAATATTTGATGTCATTGAGCGAAGAGGAACTTGAGCAAATGAATTTTGACGAACTCAGAGGATCCACACATCGGCAAGAGTAATTATCAACAGTTTGTTTTGACATTTATTTTATTACAAATGCAAACAAACAAAAAAACTCATGTTCATTCTATGTTCTAATCGACAGTCGTCGTCGAAACAGTCGTCATTATGAAAGATCACCAATTGGTGGGATGGCACCAGAAACACCACCATCGATGCATTCTCGTGGTTCACGGTAATATTATTCAGCGAAGATAAACATAACTTTGCAACTTTAATTTGATTTAATGTAGTCGAGAAACAGAACGGACTTAACGTTAAATTTTGATTATTTCGTCATAAGAATAACATTGCAATATATTTCTTATGGTGAGAGCGACCAACAATTTGTTTGTAAACATTTGAAAGAAAAAATTCACCATTTGAAATGCATTGAGACAATGGATTCTATTATGGAAATATTTATAATGGTGAATTTTCGATTGCTCTCCTTAAGAATAACATTGCGATAATACATTGCTTATGGTTACGAATCATAATAAGAAATGTATGGCAATTACACAATCATTTCTCTTGTTTCGTTAACTTTGTTTATCGATTGTAACGGAATACATTTATCGGTATCTTTTGGGTTCGCATGCAAAATCACATAACATTTCTCTTCTCTGATTTTTCTCATTTAATTTATTATTTTTCATTTTTCATTTGAATGATTTGATTTTGTTGGCGCAAACCCAGTTCGAGCTCAACGAAGCGTTCCGCTTCAGATCATTCACCAGGCATTTGGAATCAAGGGTAAATCATATTAATTTGAGTTTTAAATTTAAAGGATATTTTATAATTGAATTTATTATCTCTTTCGAAATTGTCGATGAATTGGTGCAATTTGAATAGCCCATCACAAGCACAGGTGGTGTATCCCCAACATGGTCGACGTTTATCATGTGACTATGCACCTGAATACCGTCCAAACCATGTTCAACCACGAAATCAACGTTTTTCTCGCGATACACCTGAAAACCGACGACCATCACATGATGATATACCAAATTTTTCGCCATGGTGATATGTATGAATAGCGATGACTATTCAACCAACAAAACTAATCCTGTCGCAGAAAAACAATTTCAATTTAGTATTGAAATACGTGAAGCAATCTCATATGAATATACAAAAATATCCCGTGAGTCAATCAAAATCTCGAAAATTGTGCGATATTTGTGAGAAATTTATTTAGACAATGTTCATTACAATTCACGAATATACTTCGCTTCGCTCTTTATCAATTTTTTTAAGACAATCAATTGTTTCTTCGTATTTGATAGTCAAAACAATTTTATAGAGTTAAGTATATCCAAATGGAACATCATTTATGTATTACCATTATTTTGAAAACATCAATCAATTGTTGATATAGAAAATTTGAATTATTACTTCTTGGAATATGAAGTTTCGTTAAATAAATTCTTAACTGAAAGTGTCAGTCATTTTGATAATATTTTCATTCAATTGATTTCTTTCTATTTTACTTGACAGCATTTGCAAAGCACAAAGTGTGAATCATTCTGTTTAAGGCAAATACGCAAACATAAAATGAATGTGATTCAGTCAGGCTGAATGAGTTTATTTGTGGCTTAACAAAAATCCAACAAATTAATTATGTTTGCAGTTTACATTTTGCATGGATCATTTTATAATAAACAAAACGAATGCTTACTCGACGAAATTGTCAGTGAGCAATTTGTCACGAACTGTTTTCACTCGGCTTTAAAATAAACACAACAAGCGATAAGAAGTAAGGATATACATTGTTTCTTTTCGTCAATTTTGTTGTTGTAATAAGCAAAAGTGGTTGGATTTGAATGGCACAAAACCCGAAGCACAGATCATTCGTATTTAATTTGTTGTGTTGAACAGTTCAATTCATTGTTTAATATCATTTCATCTTGAGCATCATTTGTGACACTTTAACAAGTGATTTCGAATTGCGTGGATATTTATGTCAGAATGTTTAAGTATTTGTTGTGTTTGGATTTCGAGGCCACTTGTTGGGCTGGATATGACACCAACAAAGAGAATGCGGAAATTATCGGTAATGGTTTTTATTCTGAACGAGTGACAGTGTGAGCTGTAGTTTGAGTCGCACTGTGTGATTTTTAGTTCATAGATGATGAAAATAATACCAACTGAGTGCTTTGTTTATTCATTATATTTTTCTTCGGTGTTTTTTTTAACTGTCCAGAGATCGCTGTAATTCTACTGAACGTGACGAATGGACAAATTGAAGATCGCTTTCATTACTATGTTCGGCCAACTATTTGTCCAAGATTAAGCAATTTTTGCACCAATTTGACTGGCATCACACAAGATTTGGTCAATCGTCAAGAACCATTTCTTGTCGTTTATAGAAAGTTCATCGATTGGATGGAACGCATTCAGTTGGAAAAGGGCATTCGTCTTGCTTCACCAACTGCAAGACGTGCCGATGAAAATGGAAACAACGGAACATTTTGCACATGGTCGAACTTTGATTTGGACTTTTACTTCAAAAAGGAATGTCAACGAGCCAACATTAACATCCCACCGTCTTTCAAGGCTTGGATTGATGCACGCAAATTGTTTAATGTGAGTTCACATCAATTTTGACTATATTTAATGCATAAAATTGTAAAGAAAACTTTAATGAATTTCATCAGGTGAAACATTTTCTTTAAAAACAAGTCAACACCCCCGTTTAATGGGCTTTTTCTTTGCTGAATTTTTCTCTTTTCCAATAGCAAAAATATCCTCTGGGAAGATGCAAATTCGCCGAAGCTTTACGTTGTGCCAATATTTATGCAGTTGGCAATGCGCATTCCGCAATCAATGACGCTACAAATTTGGCAAAATTGGTAATGCATCTCATTATGGGTGGTGTACAATTTTACGCAGCTACCGACTCAGGCTACTAGTTCGGACAATTCAATGATTTTAATCTGTATCTTTTTTTAAATTTAACTCTGATTATTTCAATCCATTTTGAATCCTAATAAAGTTACAGTTACTACTGAAATGATTCCGAGTTTTGGAATATATGTTTATTCTTGATTCTGTTTACCTAGGAATTTTGAACATATTGCGGCATTGGTAAAACGAAAACACCTTGGTTAGGTTGCCACCAGGCTTAAAAACGGCACTTCAAACATACATTTAGTATATGCAGTGTGTACTGTTCAGTGCTATAATTTCAATTTAATCTTGTTTTCTACTCTGAAAAAAGATTTGCAGGGTTTTCAAATAAAACTTGTAGTGAAATGTCGTTTCACCACAAGATTTTGTTTGCATTTGAAAAATTTGTGGGGTTTTTCACCAATTTGTGTGTATAAATATACATTTTGACACATAAAACCCCACATATTTTTCAAATGCATACAAAATCTTGTGGTGAAACGACATTTCACTACAAGTTTTTTTCGAAAACCCTGCAAATGTTTTTTCAGGGTGGCTTCGTTTTACGCTAATTATAAATATGAAATCCTTTATATGATAAACAAAACCCTTGTGAAAACCAAGAAAGATAACTGACCTGGTACTGGTATTAATTTTGGTATTTACACGAGAAACAATTGAATTTTCATTTGTGACAATTTGCACCGTCTATCGTTTGGAAATTGAATAATTGTTTGAAATCATGATTTTGATGTCTATATACATCAACCGTCGGCTGGCCCATCATACATATATTCAAGAAAAGAATAGCAGGCGTATATTTCAACATCAACATTGATGCCAGTGATAGAAACTGACCATTGAATTGTTTCAAATTTAATAAAGATTTGGGAAAATCGGCAAAATTCTATAAAAATCTTATTAAATTACAACAATATGTTGCTGTGCTGTTTACCACGACCGTAAGTATAAATCATACGATTTTTCGTATTTGAGAGAAAACCCCATTGAAGTATGTGCGTTGCGTTTATCCTCATTATATTTTGAAAATAAAAAATCAGTAGATGAAAATTCAAAATTTTAATTAATATGATTTCTCAGAAGGTGGAGATTTGATAAATGAACTCCCCACTTAGATTCTCAGATCTTATTCTGTTTACATCATCGATTCATTTGAACGTAATTCTTTCATACGAAAAAAGTAAATTTGCTTGCGTATTTATAAATTATAAAAAACGTAACGAAAACATTTTGCCTAAGAAATCAAATAAGCAAACATAAATGACTTTGGTTCATTCTGGGTGAAAGAGTTTGTTTGTGATTCAAAACAATGCAATCATAACATTGATGTTGATAGAGTTTGTATTTCATATGGATCACTTTATAATGAATGAAAAGAATCGTCTGGTTGACATTTGAGTCATCAGTGGCTTCGATAAATCTCATGTATTTGATTTGAGTGTATGTTATTAGGGTGCTTTGAAGAAATGTTTTTAACATTAAGAGGTGGACGAGGCTTATGAACATATGTAAGTGTTCACAGGTTAAAAAGAGGAATTATCCAAAATCCAAAGATTGACGTCCTTAAATATATGCTCCTGAGTGAACACCAAGATTTTAGCAAATCTATTTTTTTTTATCTATATTTGTCTATCAACCATTTTTTTAAGCACCCTAATATCTTATAACATCATGTTCAGATTCAAAATAAACATAAAAAGCAGATAAACCAAGGGTATAAGCTGCAATTTACATCATTCGCATCTGATTGTTTGTGCTGGACAGTTCATTTGATTTCAATTGAACACAATTTGGTCTTCATTTTTTACATTTTAGTAAAATTCTACCAATTAAAATTTTGCTCAAACGTTCGTGGATAATTTATTAGAATGTTCAAGTATTTGGTATGCTTAGATGTTGAGGCAACTTGCTGGCCTGGAAAGTACACAAACAAGGAAAATGCTGAAATCATCGGTAAATCTGGTTGATTACAAGTGTTTTTTTTTGTAAATTGAGGAATAATCAGTAGTGTTCTTAGTGTTAATTCTTAGGAATATTTATCGAATGTTGAATTTCCGGAATTTAAACTTTACACTTAAAAACTGGCTCAAAGTGTGATCATTTCATTGTGTTGTTTTGAATTCTTTCAATTTCATTACAGAAATTGGTGCAATTCTATTGAATGTGAATAGCGGTGAAATTGAAGATCAATTCCACGGCTATGTGCGACCAACTATTTGCCCAAGACTCAGCAGCTATTGCATCAATTTGACCGGAATCACACAGGATTTGGTTGATCGTCAAGAAACATTTGCCGCTATCTCTGGCAAATTCACTGATTGGATAGCACGCATTCAATCTGAAAAGAATATTCGTTTTGCTTCACCAACTTCTAGACGTGCCGATGTAAATGGAATCAATGGAACATTTTGTTCATGGTCAAACTTTGATTTGGACTTTTACTTTAAAAAAGAATTTCAACGAGCTAACATCGACATTTTGCAATGTTTCAAAGCTTGGATTGATGTACGCCAATTGTATGATGTGAGTTTCATTTCAACAGTGTTAACTAATTTATAAAATACAACACGCAGAAAATGCGGTGAAATTTGTGTAAAACATTTGCTTCGACATAATTTCAAGCATAATTTGTAATACTTCTTTTTTTTTATTTCGAATAGCAACAATATCCGTTTGGAAAATGTAAATTCTCTGATGCTTTACATCGTGCCAACATTTATGCAGTGGGCAATGCACATTCGGCAATCAACGATGCTACCAATTTGGCAAAATTGGTGATGCATCTCATTAGGCGTGGTGCTAAATTTTACACAGCCACCGATTGCTTCTACTGATTTTTTATGCGTAAACGTGCGCCAAATGCGTAATTAGCTAATTCAGTGGCCAAAATCCTAATGGCCTACTATAAAATTAATTAGAATTAATGATATTAATCCATTTAAACAGCAATAAAATTCTACAAAGAGCTTACAATTTGAATCGTATATTTATTGTTGACTTTTTTTCAGCCAGAAATGTTGAGAATAAAAACGGAAGTATGTGCAATGTGCATACTGGGAAGAATGCGATAATTTCATTGCCAACGACCAAGTTTGTCACAGTTTTTTTTTTTCAATTATCTGAAATTTTGATTATGCTGTTGCATTATTTCCTTACAATGAAATCTCAACATGATAAATTAAAACGTCTCTCACGCCTTAGGACGACATATGCAAAAAAAAGAGATGTAAATGTGCAGCAGTAATCAACGGAACATTTGGACTCATCACAGTTACACAGTGTTATTTCAGTCTAAATTTGTTATCTTTTCTGAACAATTTCACAGCGGAATGAAATATTGAAGCATTAGATAAATACAGAAAATGATTCATATGTGCTCGGCGGAACTTTCAAGTAAAACCATGGTCCCCATGATTGTCCCAATCATGCACTAGAAAACTAGCAAAAATGAGCAGGAAATATTTATACGATTTTTCTGTTTTTGCAGATTTTAAATACCGTTTTGAAGTCCATGAACGAATTAGAATATTATGTCACCTCGTTTGAACAATATCAAGTTGATAAACCCAATAAACATTTACTTTCATTGGTGTTTTATATGAAATTTTGTAATTTAGACGAACTAGAAAAACTAGTAAAACTAGCAAAACCAACAACATTGATTGTTTCCTCGAGTAAAACATGGCCAGAAATCTCAAATGCATTTCGTTTGTTTTATCAAACTCCGAAAAATTTGTTACAAAATTGTCATGATTTACTGGATTTTTTATTATATCACGTTTCATAGAATTTGTGCAAAAAATTGTGAAACAATAGCATAGAATTGATTCATGGAATGCATTTTCTTTTAAAGTGTCGGACGATTTAAATTTATAATATTTAATGCATGAACATATTCAAGAAAAATACGTATTTAATACGTTTGTTATGAGTGTCGATAAGTACTTGGCATCGTAGTGTGATGATCGTACACTACATCAAAATAGAGCTCGTTACAAGTGTATGTGTGTGTGTGTGAAAATGTAACAATCATATTGACAACAATCGGATGAACTGTTTCCGATTTGAATGAGTGTCTACTCCAAATCAACCGCACAAGTATCATTCAAGTTTGTGCATTTGTGCTGAACAGTTGACTTTTCAAGTGATCCAAAACTAAATCTTATGAAAAACCTATTAATATTGGCCAATCGATAATAGTTGAAAAGCATTTTCAATTCATTCAATAGCATTTTTTGTAAAAATTCAATAAAAATCGTTGAAAAGTGAGTGATCATTCCTTGTCTTATACAGATTGCCCAATATGTTAATGGTGAATTTTTATTTCGTAAAAAACACAGTTTTTTCATCATGTTCGTTCATTTACATCAAATTCAAAACACATCGTCAAAGAATATTATATCAAATTTTCATACTCAGAAAAAAAATGGAAAATTCGATGGATTTTCCACCCTAAGTAAAATTACAACAATTTCGGTTAGCCAAAAAAAGCCTTTTTTCTGAGTCATCCCGGAGATATGGCTTCAATGTTCATAAACTCTTTTAAAGTTGATTTAATGTGTTAATGGAATTGTGAACGAAATTGGTGGCAACAATTAAAGTGTTTTTGTTTTTCGTTTTCAAATTTTAGCTGAATTTCCATTGATTCTTGGACGAAAAATTGTGCACGAACAATTCAGATAAGAAAATCGGTCAAAAATGCCATCTCAATTCGAATATTTGATTTGCCTTGATCTTGAAGCTACGTGTTGGGAACCACGCGATTCTCAAGCAGCTGAAATTATCGGTAAATTAAATGGTTTTTTTTAAATTTCATTTTTATATTAAATTCAGCTATGTGTTCGTTTACTTGATCTCTAGCTTGTTCTATCAAAAAAATTGAATTGCGTGTCTTTGTCTAATATTCAGAAATTGGTGCTGTGCTGTTAAATCTAAAAAGTGGTCAAATTGAATCCGAGTTCCATGACTATGTTAAACCTACACGTAATCCAATTCTTAGCGATTACTGTGTGAATTTAACCGGCATCACACAAGATTTCATCAATTGCCAAACAACATTCGTGTTCGCTTATCAAAAATTCATGGGTTGGCTGGATCAAATTCGTGTCCAAAAGCAATTGCAATTTACAGCACCGAACAAGAGAAGCACACAAAACGGTTGCAATGTGACATTTGTTAGTTGGACCAATTGGGATTTAAACCATTTCTTTCGTTTGGATTGTGAACGCAACGCACTCAAGTGGCCAACTCATTTGAGAGCTTGGATTGATGCTCGGAAAAGTTTCGAAGTAAGTCTTCATCATACAATTTGTTCTCTAATGTTTAAGTAAATGGACTGTTTATGCGTTTGTTGTTTGAATAATTGCTTAAATGAGACTCTTTTCATTCGTGTATTACAGAGAAGGTACCCAGGGCGATATACGTTCGCAGAAGCGTTGAAGTTCATCAATATCAATCAAGTTGGAACTGCACACTCTGCAATCGATGATGCCAAAACTTTAGCAAAGATGATGTTAGTTTTGTATAATAGTGGAGCAAGTCTGTCGCAAGCAACGGACTATAGACACGCTAATTTCATTTGATAACTCTTTTTGATTTATAACACCTGTTTTGAGCATTGTCATTCGGCTAACGATAATTTTAAATGCTTAAATGCTTAAGAACCATGCAATTTAATGTGTTCAATTAATAAATAAACTAGAAACATAAAAAGATTAGTTTACATTTCCTTTATTAAAATTTTGGTCGAAAAATAAAGAATAATTGATAATGATAAACAAGAGTTTGTTTGTTTGTCGAAAGTTTGACCAGAGCGACTCGGTTGTATTCTTCTACAATTTCTATCAGCTTGAATAAATGCACGAATATGGTAAATGTAAGATCGTGCGTACAACAGCATAAAACTAATTAAGGAAACTAATATAAATCGCTATCAAATTATTTGAGAGATTTTGAGCTAGTCAAACAAAAATAATAAAAATATTAACTCTGTCAGCATGGGCGTAGCCAGAATTTCTTTCGGGGGGGGGGGGGGGGGGCAAAACTGGATTTTGCCCAAAAATCGAGGATATTTTCAAGAAAAATCGAGGACATCACCGAGGAAAAACGACGACATTACCGAGAAAATACGAGGACATTTTTTAAATGTCCTCGATTGCTGTAGAAAATTACGAATTTTATGCAAAGTCCTCGTTTTTTGAGAAAATTTTCGCTATATTATCGATTTTCGAGAAAATTTTGGAGATTTTTCCGTATTTTCCACGTTTTTCGAAAATTTTCTACAGAAAATACACTACAATCCTGCAATGTCCTCGTTTTTTTCCAAAGAGTCCTCGGTTTTCTCACATCGTTTTTAAGTTATCATAGCTTAAATTTCTTGAAGAAATCGAGGACAATCGTTTAGGGGGGGGCAGCTGCCACCCCCTGCCCCCCCTTGGCTACGCCCATGTCTGTCAGTGTCGAATTCGTGTCTTGAATGAAAATTTCCTTAGAATTGAAAGTTTGATAAAATGATGACACCTCAAGCCGAATAATTGATTTTTTTTTTAAATCAGTAGTTTATGCATTTATTTGGACTCAGGGCACTGAGTGAGCGCATTGTCGGTCAAATAAGATACATTTGTTGTTTGAAATTTGTTTTTAAGATTGTTAAGGCGGATTTGAAGTACATGTGTTTAACTGCAGATGGTAGTTATCGATTACTAACGATCATTGTGTGCGGAAAACACACTTTCGATCAAACAAGTTTCATCAAATAACCATTCTCTCTTTTTGTTCATAAGCTACCTGTTCATGTATGGATTTTATTAAAATGGACAGAATCATTTGATTTGAATGCCAATAAATGGAAATAGTTCAACATCCACCCAAATTTGTATTGTATTGCATTTTATTTGCTAAATTTCCTTAACTAATTTGTCTTAGAATTGCCCTCTCTAAATTGATGTAAGTTATGACATCAAAATGCTATAAGGCTCTACTGCATTGTGAAGAAATTTTGATATCGCATTACAAAATGACCATTAACAATACGTAAACATTCGCTATTTCATTCGTTTTAATTTTTCCGTAAACAATTTCATTCTGTACGATCATATCGAGCTATTAACATTGTGGCTGTTTGAAAAAATAAATAAAGAGAAGCTGGCATCAAAACGTTGTTCGCCAGTTGACACTATTGATAAAGCATGAAATAACGAAAGCCGTCATACTACGTCTCAACGTAGAATATCGTCGCCACGTTCGCTAAAAAATATGTCTCAAAATCCAGTGAGTTTGATATGAACTCAGTATTTGCATTTCATTCTTAGATGCACGCTTCGACTGTTCACATTTGAGTGATTCGATAAATTTTGTAAAATTTCGAAGCTAAAGAGCTAACCGGCAGAAATGTTCAAGTACTTGATTTGTGTGAATTTTCAAACCACTTGCGATCAAAATATTTTCAGTGAACAGTTAAATTTAGCTGAAATTATCGGTAAATTTAAATTGAAATGTTTGAAATCATGCTATTAAGACTTTTAAGGTGTGTGTTATCAAAAAAGTATTGAAAATAAATTGTTGTATTGCTCTGATTAGAATTCGCTGCCATTTTACTGAATATAACCACCGGATCGATTGAAGATCGTTTCCATCGTTATGTTCGGTCGACACGAAATCCCGAACTCAGCCAACGCTGCATCAATTTAACTGGTCTCACTCAAGCTCTCGTTAATGCACAGGAACCATTTGCAGCAATTTATTTGCAGTTCATTGCCTGGCTTCGAAAATTACAGAGTGTATATCGTTTGCACTACTCATCTATGCCTGGAATACATGCGTCTAGCAGCCCAAATGCAACATTTTGCACGTGGTCAAACAGTGATCTCGGCTATTATTTTCGAATTGAATGTGAACGAAGCCGAATCAATTGTCCATCATGTCTGAAGGTTTGGATAAATATCTCGAAAATATTCAATGTAAGTTTACCTTATCAACCTCATCAACATGTATTTCACACGTTGAGTTTCATCAATTTTAATTAATAATTTGTTTTCGTCATTTTCTATGGAAAAGCAACAATTTTCCAGCTCATGTCACGGCAGGCCATTCATGTTTCTTGATGCTCTTCGGTGTGCCAATGTGTCAGCTGTGGAAAATACACAATCCGCCATACACGATGCAATTAATTTGACGAAATTGGTGTTGTACTTGATTAACATCGGATGGCGATTTGATAAGGCAGCCGATACATATCAACCTGTTTTTCAAATGGAAAATCCATTTTTGGGATATTAAACGAACAATCGAATTAAAATTTGTTTTCAAATATAAAATTCATTTCGAAGCCTCTTAAATACAGTTGAATATCAATATATCCTAGTGCAGTACAGTAAAAAGTTGGTTTTTTTGTTGTTATTCATGTTGAAATGAATCATTTCTCTACAATTTTGCTAATTGATTAAAATTTGTCAATGAATCGTTCATTTTCACTTCAAAAACCATAAATATATTCTTATGCGTACAATATAATTGTTTTCACATCTTCGATAATATTTAAAATACATTTGAAAATAAATTGGTAAAATGTTACATTTTGGGCTTTTATTTGAAATTCCATTCATTCAAAAACCAGATGGCGCCATCTGACGAAGCGTTTTCAAAACTCATTCTTTCCAACTGGAAATCCTAGCTGTCATCTGTCAATATATATGCTAGAATAAAATCAGTATTTATTTACTAAATAACGCATCACATTGATTTCATATCAAACAAATTTCTGTGTTTTGTATTAATTGTAATTTCAAAAATTTAGTAATGAGCTTGCAAAGAGTTTCATTGTCATTTTTAGATTCATTTGAAAGAAATAATAATGCAATAAATGAATTATGCCGAACATGTTTGTGTAAAACCGATGATGAATATGTATCAGTGCATTCGGTTTTGCCATGGAGTCAACGTGAAGTGTGTACTGCACAGCAATTGATTCAACAAATATTGAATCGTGAGGTAAATTGTAACATTTTTTTTTTTTTTTTAGAAAATCACCCGGAAATATATTTATGTTGATATTAAATGTTGTTTTAGTTAAGTAAAAAGCAGCCACAACCGCAACGAATATGTTCAAAGTGTATCAAAAAAATTCGAGCGATTTGTTCATTTCGAAATCAGTGCATGAATGCTGACAATATTTTAAATGAATTTCACAAGCAAATGGACACTAACCGTGCGGATATTGAACAAACGACCGCTCAAAATGACCTTTTATTTGATATCAATGAGGTGCTGTCCCAAGAAATGGATGAAAAATTTCTAAATGGCTTTAAGTCGGACATGTTCAAGCTTGGTTCAAATGATGACATCAATCCAGATGATAGTTTAACGGATCTTGAATCAATTTCACCAACACTCGGCCGACCTAGAAAACCCAATCCAGCGTTGCGTAAGTCTGAACGGAAAAGAGCACCAAAAAAGCACGAAGATATGATTGATGTGGACAAATATGTTAATCAATTGCTCGAAGAAGATATCACAGCAAGCCTCAAAAGTCTGGAAAAAAAGTACAAAAAAGAGCAACTCGATGAAGGTGGCTTGTGTGAACATTGTGGATTGTCTTTTTCCAATGCCAGCGAGTACAAAAAACATCTTCGAAGTCATCAAGATAAAGGTGAATTTGAACATTTGGGTTCTGTTTTATTCGCTGGTAATAGTTGAAACTAATAAAACTCTATTTAAAAAAATGTCCATTTCAGCTAAACAGACGTTTAAATTTCACTGCAAATTCTGTTCGAAAGGCTTCAATCACAAGCAAACCTACAACATACATCTCAATTCGCATACACGCGAAATTAAATTTATCTGTGACATGTGCGGTAAACATTTAGCGACAAAGAATAGCTTACGGATTCACTTTCGATATCATTTAGGTATTAAGAATCATGTGTGCCAAGTGTGTGGACATCGTTTTGTAACACCGCGTGAGCTAAGAGATCATGTGGAAAAGAAGCATGCCGCTTCAAGAGCAATTGCATGTACTTATTCGGATTGCTCCGAAACATTTGATTCGGAATATCGATTAAATTTACATATACGCGTTCATGAAACAAACTATGCATTTGTTTGTGACATTTGTGGTGTGGCAACGGTTAGTAAATTTCGGCTTGGTATCCACAAAAAAATACACACCGGTGAAATGATAAGGCAATGTCCAATTTGCCAGAAATCATTGGCACACGACAATGCGCTTAGGAGACATATCAGAAACGTTCATGGCGATAAAAATAAAACATCGACTGAGTCGGCACCAAACAAGCAGCTACTGCTTAACTTGACCAAGGTTGTAGTCAATACACCTGCGGTCAGTCAATAAGCCAAAAATGTTCAAATATAAAATGGAACATATCTTATGAAATTTGAAATGAGTTTGTTTAACTTTACGACTTTCAACCCTTTTTGTTTGATAATAACATACCAAAAAACAAAAAAACAGTATTTTTTTTTAGTATTAGAATTGTTTTTTCAATTCAATAATTGTATTTGTCACCACTCTTTTATGTGATCCTCCTAGTAGTTTAGATCTCGTCAAAAACTTATTTCATCCCAATTAACAAGTATTCACGAAAATGTTTGGCTGTCTTAATTTTCATCTAGAAACTATTTATGTCCTCATTTCCATTTTAATTTCATAAAAATCATTTCCAATTGTCTTTATATTTGTTTGATCATTTCAACAGTTGAAACTTTAAACAATATTCATAATATTTGAATGAATTTGTGAACATGTGAACATTGAACAATATTCACTTTACAAATCAAATTTTGCGATAATAATTTACAAATAAAACATCATTTCTCACAACGTAAACATATTTTTAACTTAAGGAGAATGTAATTACATTTGAGTAACAACTGAAACATCAACAATTGATATCAATAAAACATCATATCACCAACAAACTACTATTTTTTGAATCAGTCTCTCTAACGTTTAATGCAGCCGAAAGTTTGGAACTTTAAAGACGTTCGAAGGTATTGTATCTTGTTATGAAAAAAAGAGGTTATAAGCTCGAATAAACGTTCAAAACTAAGATAATTTGGCGCAGTGGAACAATTCCTATGGAAATAATTTTCGTACATTTTGTGATAAATTAAATATCTGTGCGCAAAGTTTGCAGTAAATCTGTTGGTCCATATAAATTTGAGGCTGAACCAAAACAACATGATAAGATAAAAACGTGTTTTATTCCAAAATGTATGAAAAATAATGAAATAAAATACCAAACTGCAAATAAAGAATGAATAAAATTATGAGTTCTTGTATCTCATATCATAAATAGAGTATTCTGTATAAATGCGATAATAATCATACGTGTTTCATTGTTCAAACAATCTAGAAGAAAAAGAAAAATGCCGAACGTGATAGCAATCGGAATAATAATACTGTTGTTGTTCATTACTACTTGCTGTGTATTATTAGCAGTGATTGTAATTCAAATTTCATATAACGAAGAAAATACCGTTCAACTTGACCAGTTTTGCACCATCGAAACTAAGAGTGGACGAATTCGTGGCAAACAAAATCACACGTTGTTTGAGAAAATTCCGTATTTTTCGTTTCGTGGAGTGCCTTATGCCAAACCACCAATTGGAAATCTTCGATTTAAAGTGAATAAACGATTAAATATTTGGAAAACAACAATCTATGTGTAAAATGGGTAAAACTGAAAATGATTTTGATTGTTTTTTTCAGGCACCTCAAAAAATCGATCCATGGAACGGTATATTGGATGCACTCGAATTCGGAGATGATTGTATGCAATCGAATCCATTAAAAGTACTCAGTCGCGTGTCCGAAGATTGTCTCAATTTAAATGTGTACGTTCCCAGCGGATGTTCGTCGATAAATCCAAGCAGCAAATTACCAGTTATGGTTTTTATTTATGGTGGTGGATTCGCATACGGCTCATCAACTTACTACGGACCAGATTTCTTCATGGAGACAAATGTTATAATTGTGCGTCTGTGCAATCCAATCCCAAACAATGACAGGAATCTTCCGAGCACATTTTTTTCACTGACGAATGAATATTGTTATTTCAGGTCACTTTCAATTCTCGTTTGGGTCCATTTGGATTTCTATCATTGAATTTGCCCGAGTATTCAGGAAACATGGGATTAAAGGATCAAGTGCTTGCTTTGCGATGGATTCATGAGAATATTGAGCAATTTGGAGGCGATAAAAATAATATCACACTGTTTGGTCATAGTTCGGGTAAACAATTCACAACTAGAAACTTCTATTAATTTTCATTGAATCAATTGTTGATACAAATATTTTCAATAGGTGCAATAGCAGTTGGCTTACAAATGTTGTCACCACAAACCAATGATCTTTTCTCAACAGCTATTATGCTGAATGGTGCTGGTCTATTACCAGAGGTTCCAGGCAACCAAGACCATTATTCCATATTAAGACATTTGGGTGAGATTCTTATGATGTCGATATAATATTACAAAGTTGATTTTTATTGAACCATTTTCACATAATTTCAATTAGCGGAGAGTATGTTTTATCCTATTTCCAACAAAAATGAACTCATTGAATTTTTAAGTCAAATTGATGGAAAGCTGCTGTCAAAGTCGACTTATCAAGGTCCAGTAACTGGATTTGGTCGCAAAGCTTTCTCTTCCATTTGGATGCCCAGCATTGAAAGTGTGAAACTGTTAGAAATGAAGCAATTTTCGAACATTTCATAATTCCCTATTACTTTATTGTAGTCAAAAATGCAATCAATCCATTTTTAACTAAATCACCGATCGACATTTTAACGAATCCAAAATACAAAAGTGATATTGATACACTGTACCTAATTTCGCCGCATGTAAGTTTAATTGAGTTTTTAAACTCTTCAATCAGTTATTTTCTCACCGATTGTAATCGTTTCTGATATTTTTCGCTTAAAAGGAGGTCGTTCTTACTGATGAACAAAAGAATCCGAATCTCTTGAAACACTTTGATAAAATGTTCCAAATTCAGCTTCCCTTAGCAATGGCACGAGTCGATTTCAATTCAGAGGTGATTTCCATTTATTCCCGACATTATGTTTCTGTCATTATGATGTAGTAAATATATTTTCATTTGGTTTATAAGAATATTTCAAAGCAAATGCGAGATTTCTATTTCGATGGAGGGCATGTAAATGCAGAGACCTTGGACAAAATGAATCAGCTGCTGGGAGATTGTCAATTTAATTATGGAATTATCCTGAACGCACGCATCCAAGCTGCAAAATCGAGTGGCAAAACATTTTTCAGCATGTAAAACAACCACATTGATTCTCGTTCAAAATGACTGTTTGAAATATGTATTTTACCAGGTTCTCGGTGTCAACTGATTTAAGTCTCAGCGTAATAAGAGCCAAAGCCAATAACCTTACCAATTTCAACACACACACTGATCCGATAGTTTACCTATTTCGAAACTTTTTGCCAGATGAGAATTATCAGAATCTTGGTGAAGATTCATTACCACGACGACTAATCAAGAGTACCACGGAATTCCTTGTGAATTTCGCAAAGTTTGGGTAAATGTTTATTTTTTATTGCCATTTCGCAGTCATTTAGTGTGTAAAGATTTTAAAGAATC
Source organism: Aphidoletes aphidimyza (assembly GCA_030463065.1). Classification (NCBI taxonomy): domain Eukaryota; kingdom Metazoa; phylum Arthropoda; class Insecta; order Diptera; family Cecidomyiidae; genus Aphidoletes; species Aphidoletes aphidimyza. The sequence continues at coordinate 2,601,165 of CM059996.1, forward strand.
CGAAATGAGGTGTTGAATATCCTGCATTTTCTCACATTATAAATCGAACTTGCCTTCTTCATAATATATTAAATTTCTATAGGAATCCCATGCCAGATCGTGAACCATTGTACTTCAAAATGCCGTATTCGGATCATTTGCATTATAATAACATAACGAACGATGGAATCGTCCCCCAACAAAATCCAAATGGAGATCGAATGGAATTTTGGAACAAGATATTCGAGGATCATAAACATTTGTGGAATATCACTTTTGACTTTCATTTGAACTAAAATATTACTTTTTAAGTTTCCGTGAACTGGATTTTTGTTTAGATAGCGATAATGTAATTTGAAAAAACGCACAAAATGAAAAATGAATTTAAATAATAAAGCTACGGTAACAGCTGTGGTTTTAAATAAAAAATGTTTGTGCGCTTCCTTCTGATTTGTTCACATACAGCAGGAAATACGTTGAGGGGATACGAAATACAGAAGCATGTAAGGGAAGGTAGCCGGTGTCTCATATCCGATGTCTGGTCTCATAACTGCTAACACAAACAGTGCGACTATTCACTTCGGTGTAGAGAATTTCGACATATGTCAAATTGACCATATTGGTATTGCAACATTGAAAAAATCGACCGTCTCACAACTAGTTAAGTTACCGAAATTTAATGCAGCCGAAAGTTTAAAACTTTAAAGACGTTCGAAGGTATTGTATCTTGTTATGAACAAAAAGTTATAAGCTCAAATAAACGTTCAAAACTAAGATAATTTTCATACATTTTGTGAAAAACTAAATATCTGTGCGCAAAGTTTGCAGTAAATCCTGTCGGTCCATATAAATTTGGGGCTGAAAACAATTCTCTGTACACCAAGTGTGTAGCTGAAGTGTACCGTCTAATTTTTGTGCATAGTTCAACGATGTGTTTAAATTTCCTAGTGGAATTAGATTTCATATAAACTATTTAGGAAATGATTTGCCTATTTTATTCTTATCTTCTGCTGAATTGAAACCAATTATTTTCACAATCGTCATGTGGTTAGACTTACGCAACTCATTGAAACTCCAAGTACTTCTTCTGTGATCTCTGTTCATTCCGTTGTTGTCAAGGTCAAGGAAAATCAGATCACAAGAAACAATAGACGAAACGAATATGCAAAAAAAACACAATGATCATAATCAGACTATACGGAAGAAAGAGATCATGATTCTGTCCGCATCCATAACTACATTTTTATTGAACCAATACAACATGATAAGATAAAAACGTGTTTTATTCCAAAATGTATGAAAACTAATGAAATAAAATACCAAACTGTAAATAAAGAATGAATAATTAACAGTTCTTGTGTCTCATATCAAAAATAGAGTATTCTGTATAAATACGATAATAATCATACGTGTTTCATTGTTCAAACGATCTTGAAGAAAAAGAAAAATGTCGAACGTGAAAGCAATTGGAATACCAATTCTGTTATTTTTCATTATTTCATTGACAGTGATTGTCAAAATTGTAATTAAAAATTCATATAACGAAGAAAATACCGTTCAACTTGACCAGTTTTGCACCATCGAAACTAAGAGTGGACGAATACGTGGCAAACAAAATCACACGTTGTTTGAGAAAATTCCGTATTTTTCGTTTCGTGGAGTGCCTTATGCCAAACCACCAATTGGAAATCTTCGATTTAAAGTGAATAAACGATTAAATATTTGGAAAACAACAATCTATGTGTAAAATGGGTAAAACTGAAAATGATTTTGATTGTTTTTTTCAGGCACCTCAAAAAATCGATCCATGGAACAGTACATTAGACGCACTCGAATTCGGAAATGATTGTATGCAATCGAATCCATTAAAAGTGCTCAATCGTGTGTCCGAAGATTGTCTAAATTTAAATGTGTACGTTCCAAGCGACTGTTCATCGATGAATTCATCCATTAAATTGCCAGTTATGGTTTACATTTATGGTGGTGGATTCGCATGCGGCTCATCAACTTACTACGGACCAGATTTCTTTATGGAGACAAATGTTATAATTGTGCGTCTGTGCAATTCAATCCCAAACAATGACAGGAATCTTCCGAGCACATTTTTTTCACTGACGAATGAATATTGTTATTTCAGGTCACTTTCAATTCTCGTTTGGGTCCATTTGGATTTCTATCATTGGATTTGCCCGAGTATTCAGGAAACATGGGATTGAAGGATCAAGTGCTTGCTTTGCGATGGATTCATGAGAATATTGAGCAATTTGGAGGCGATAAAAATAATATCACACTGTTTGGTCATAGTTCGGGTAAACAATTCACAACTAGAAACTTCTATTGATTCTTATTGAATGTAGCATTCAAGCAATTGTTGATAAATTAATTGTCAATAGGTGCAACTTCAGTCAGCTTTCACATCACTTCACCACAAACCAATGATCTTTTCTCAAAGGCAATTATGATGAATGGGGGATTCCTAATGACAGAGGTTCCAGGCAACCAAGACCATTATTCTATATTAAGAAATTTGGGTGAGATTCTTATGATGGCGATATAATAATATAAAGTTGATTTTCATTGAACCATTTTTACATAATTTTAATTAGCGGAGAGTATGTATTATCCTATTTCCAACAAAAATGATCTCATTGGATTTCTACGTCAAATTGATGGAAAGCTGCTGTCAAAGTCGACTTTTCAAAGTCCTGCAACTGGATTTGGGCGCAAAGCAATCACTTCCATTTGGGCGCCCAGCATTGAAAGTGCGAAACTTTTAGAAATGAAACAATTTTCTAACATTTGATAATTCTCATAATAATAATTCTCTATTACTTGTTTGTAGTCAAAAATGCAATCAATCCATTTTTAACTAAATCACCGATCGACATTTTAACGAATCCAAAATACAAAAGTGATATTGATACACTGTACCTAATTTCGCCGCATGTAAGTTTAATTGAGTTTTTAAACTCTTCAATCAGTTATTTTCTCACCGATTGTAATCGTTTCTGATATTTTTCGCTTAAAAGGAGGTCGTTCTTACTGATGAACAAAAGAATCCGAATCTCTTGAAACACTTTGATAAAATGTTCCAAATTCAGCTTCCCTTAGCAATGGCACGAGTCGATTTCAATTCAGAGGTGATTTCCATTTATTCCCGACATTATGTTTCTGTCATTATGATGTAGTAAATATATTTTCATTAGGTTTATAAGAATATTTCAAAGCAAATGCGAGATTTTTATTTCGATGGAGGGCATGTAAATGCAGAGACCTTGGACAAAATGAATCAGCTGCTGGGAGATTGTCAATTTAATTATGGAATTATCCTGAACGCACGCATCCAAGCTGCAAAATCGAGTGGCAAAACATTTTTCAGCATGTAAAACAACCACATTGATTCTCGTTCAAAATGACTGTTTGAAATATGTATTTTACCAGGTTCTCGGTGTCAACTGATTTAAGTCTCAGCGTAATAAGAGCCAAAGCCAATAACCTTACCAATTTCAACACACACACTGATCCGATAGTTTACCTATTTCGAAACTTTTTGCCAGATGAGAATTATCAGAATCTTGGTGAAGATTCATTACCACGACGACTAATCAAGAGTACCACGGAATTCCTTGTGAATTTCGCAAAGTTTGGGTAAATGTTTATTTTTTATTGCCATTTCGCAGTCATTTAGTGTGTAAAGATTTTAAAGAATCCGAAATGAGGTGTTGAATATCCTGCATTTTCTCACATTATAAATCGAACTTGCCTTCTTCATAATATATTAAATTTCTATAGGAATCCCATGCCAGATCGTGAACCATTGTACTTCAAAATGCCGTATTCGGATCATTTGCATTATAATAACATAACGAACGATGGAATCGTCCCCCAACAAAATCCAAATGGAGATCGAATGGAATTTTGGAACAAGATATTCGAGGATCATAAACATTTGTGGAATATCACTTTTGACTTTCATTTGAACTAAAATATTACTTTTTAAGTTTCCGTGAACTGGATTTTTGTTTAGATAGCGATAATGTAATTTGAAAAAACGCACAAAATGAAAAATGAATTTAAATAATAAAGCTACGGTAACAGCTGTGGTTTTAAATAAAAAATGTTTGTGCGCTTCCTTCTGATTTGTTCACATACAGCAGGAAATACGTTGAGGGGATACGAAATACAGAAGCATGTAAGGGAAGGTAGCCGGTGTCTCATATCCGATGTCTGGTCTCATAACTGCTAACACAAACAGTGCGACTATTCACTTCGGTGTAGAGAATTTCGACATATGTCAAATTGACCATATTGGTATTGCAACATTGAAAAAATCGACCGTCTCACAACTAGTTAAGTTACCGAAATTTAATGCAGCCGAAAGTTTAAAACTTTAAAGACGTTCGAAGGTATTGTATCTTGTTATGAACAAAAAGTTATAAGCTCAAATAAACGTTCAAAACTAAGATAATTTTCATACATTTTGTGAAAAACTAAATATCTGTGCGCAAAGTTTGCAGTAAATCCTGTCGGTCCATATAAATTTGGGGCTGAAAACAATTCTCTGTACACCAAGTGTGTAGCTGAAGTGTACCGTCTAATTTTTGTGCATAGTTCAACGATGTGTTTAAATTTCCTAGTGGAATTAGATTTCATATAAACTATTTAGGAAATGATTTGCCTATTTTATTCTTATCTTCTGCTGAATTGAAACCAATTATTTTCACAATCGTCATGTGGTTAGACTTACGCAACTCATTGAAACTCCAAGTACTTCTTCTGTGATCTCTGTTCATTCCGTTGTTGTCAAGGTCAAGGAAAATCAGATCACAAGAAACAATAGACGAAACGAATATGCAAAAAAAACACAATGATCATAATCAGACTATACGGAAGAAAGAGATCATGATTCTGTCCGCATCCATAACTACATTTTTATTGAACCAATACAACATGATAAGATAAAAACGTGTTTTATTCCAAAATGTATGAAAACTAATGAAATAAAATACCAAACTGTAAATAAAGAATGAATAATTAACAGTTCTTGTGTCTCATATCAAAAATAGAGTATTCTGTATAAATACGATAATAATCATACGTGTTTCATTGTTCAAACGATCTTGAAGAAAAAGAAAAATGTCGAACGTGAAAGCAATTGGAATACCAATTCTGTTATTTTTCATTATTTCATTGACAGTGATTGTCAAAATTGTAATTAAAAATTCATATAACGAAGAAAATACCGTTCAACTTGACCAGTTTTGCACCATCGAAACTAAGAGTGGACGAATACGTGGCAAACAAAATCACACGTTGTTTGAGAAAATTCCGTATTTTTCGTTTCGTGGAGTGCCTTATGCCAAACCACCAATTGGAAATCTTCGATTTAAAGTGAATAAACGATTAAATATTTGGAAAACAACAATCTATGTGTAAAATGGGTAAAACTGAAAATGATTTTGATTGTTTTTTTCAGGCACCTCAAAAAATCGATCCATGGAACAGTACATTAGACGCACTCGAATTCGGAAATGATTGTATGCAATCGAATCCATTAAAAGTGCTCAATCGTGTGTCCGAAGATTGTCTAAATTTAAATGTGTACGTTCCAAGCGACTGTTCATCGATGAATTCATCCATTAAATTGCCAGTTATGGTTTACATTTATGGTGGTGGATTCGCATGCGGCTCATCAACTTACTACGGACCAGATTTCTTTATGGAGACAAATGTTATAATTGTGCGTCTGTGCAATTCAATCCCAAACAATGACAGGAATCTTCCGAGCACATTTTTTTCACTGACGAATGAATATTGTTATTTCAGGTCACTTTCAATTCTCGTTTGGGTCCATTTGGATTTCTATCATTGGATTTGCCCGAGTATTCAGGAAACATGGGATTGAAGGATCAAGTGCTTGCTTTGCGATGGATTCATGAGAATATTGAGCAATTTGGAGGCGATAAAAATAATATCACACTGTTTGGTCATAGTTCGGGTAAACAATTCACAACTAGAAACTTCTATTGATTCTTATTGAATGTAGCATTCAAGCAATTGTTGATAAATTAATTGTCAATAGGTGCAACTTCAGTCAGCTTTCACATCACTTCACCACAAACCAATGATCTTTTCTCAAAGGCAATTATGATGAATGGGGGATTCCTAATGACAGAGGTTCCAGGCAACCAAGACCATTATTCTATATTAAGAAATTTGGGTGAGATTCTTATGATGGCGATATAATAATATAAAGTTGATTTTCATTGAACCATTTTTACATAATTTTAATTAGCGGAGAGTATGTATTATCCTATTTCCAACAAAAATGATCTCATTGGATTTCTACGTCAAATTGATGGAAAGCTGCTGTCAAAGTCGACTTTTCAAAGTCCTGCAACTGGATTTGGGCGCAAAGCAATCACTTCCATTTGGGCGCCCAGCATTGAAAGTGCGAAACTTTTAGAAATGAAACAATTTTCTAACATTTGATAATTCTCATAATAATAATTCTCTATTACTTGTTTGTAGTAAAAAATGCAATCGATCCGTTTTTAACTGAATCGCCGTTTGACATTTTAACGAATCCAAAATACAAAAGTGATATTGATACACTGTACCTAATTTCGCCGCATGTAAGTTTAATTGAGTTTTGCCTTTTCAATCAGTTATTTTCTCACCGATTGTAATCGTTTCTGATATTTTTTTCGCTCAAAAGGAGGTCGTTCTTACTGACGAACAACGGAATCCAGATCTCTTGAAATATTTTGACGAAATGTTTCAAATTCAGCTGCCCTTAGCACTGGCACGGGTGGATTTCAACGCAGAGGTGATTTCCATTTATTCCCGACATTATGTTTCTGTCATTATGATGTAGTAAATATATTTTCATTAGGTTTATAAGAATATTTCAAAGCAAATGCGAGATTTTTATTTCGATGGAGGGCATGTAAATGCAGAGACCTTGGACAAAATGAATCAGCTGCTGGGAGATTGTCAATTTAATTATGGAATTATCCTGAACGCACGCATCCAAGCTGCAAAATCGAGTGGCAAAACATTTTTCAGCATGTAAAACAACCACATTGATTCTCGTTCAAAATGACTGTTTGAAATATGTATTTTACCAGGTTCTCGGTGTCAACTGATTTAAGTCTCAGCGTAATAAGAGCCAAAGCCAATAACCTTACCAATTTCAACACACACACTGATTTAGTAGCTTACATATTCCGAAATTCCGGATACGCTGCATATTTACGAGATGAAGACTATCAAAGCCTTAGTAAAAATTCGTTGCCACGACAACTCATCAGGAGCACCACAGATTTCTTTGCGAATTTCGCAAAGTTTAGGTAAATAATCATTATGTATTGGCAGTTCACGATCATTTAGATGGTAGAGATGTTGAAGTATTCATATTGGGATATTAAATAGTCTGCATTACCTCACATTAGAAATTGCACTGATTTTTTTTTTACAGCAATCCCATGCCAGATCGTGATCCACTTTATTTCAAAATGCCGTATTCGGATCATTCGTATTATTATGACATAACGAACAATGGAATCGTCCCTCAAACAGATCCAAATCGAGATCGAATGGAATTTTGGAACCAATTGTTTGAGGACTATAAAAATCTATGGAATACCACATTTGACTTCCATTTGTAAAATTATAATTTCAAAAGAACAATTTATTGTTCTCATTAAACAATTGTACACAAATTCAATGATTTAATTGTATTCATTGGGAGTTTATTTTGTTTCGCTACTGGATTTGGGTAATTCACTTTGTTGTAAACCAAAACTGATAAGAATATCTGTGTAGATGGCTTCTTCTTTCCATTCTTCGCTTACCAAACTTTGATGTATATCGTTTTTAATCTAAGTTATTAATTTGGGTGCTCAAGCACTAATAATAAAATCAAATTAAATAAACTTTGACTAATTATTATCCAAGCCATTCTTGTAATGTGCCTTGGTCGCTAGCCAGATGTTTCAATCGTCATCATTGCCACTCTGGTATCTTACGCGTTTATAGCCAAAATTTCATTGTGATGAAAAAATACAGTGGTACGAGACGTAAAATATTTGCGTTTTCGCCTGTTCAAACACAAATATATGTGTTGTGTTTACATTAGGCTCTATTTATAGTATAGATAATACATTCATAACGTGTTGTCTAGGGGCATTTATCTCTCACGAATGCGTACTTTTTGTTCACATTTTTGTGGCATTCGCACACATTCGCACGAATTCGTATCAGTCAACGTATAAGAACAATACACAAACTCGTCTTATATTCGCGAATGTTTACGAATGCCGGCGAATATTGGTGTATACACTCAAACAAATACATTTTTTCATGTTCGTTTCCAGTTAAAATGTCATAACAAACTACCACAGTACAATCATTTTTTAAAAATTATCACGAAATCTGGTTTTGATACTGATAATTCCATTTCATCAATTAATTCGAAAAGTAGATTGGAAATCGACGTATACACCAACAAAATTAACATTTTTTTTTAGAAAACACACAAAATTGCAACACACAAATGTCAACACGAGAGCTATTTGATTGTCAGATTTGTATACACAATTATATAACAGAACCACTTCCTTGTATTATGAGCACAATTTATTTATTTAATTATTGCCGGAAAATAGAAAAATTTCCTTTTTATTTGAATTATGTGTACCAAATATATTATAACTAATTTTTCACCGAACCAACTTCAAATATTCACTTTGGGCAGTGTGAAATGTCATTTTTTTCAACCACAACATACACAACAACATCTGGCATTCGCTGTGCACACATAATTCGTTCTTTTAGCACCCATTCGTCCGTTTGAAATGATATTCGTGCGCATTTGTAGCTTTAGAGCGACATTCGCACGCATTCGTCGGCATTCGCAGGCATTTGCACGAATGTGTGCAACATTCGCACGCATTCGCGAGAGATAAATTCCCCTAGCGTGTTGTGCTTTATTGCTCTTACGTATAGTTTTACGCGGAACAGAATTTACGATCAAATCGTGAAGTTCGGATAACGAATTTTATTTAAAATTAAATTGCTTTGTTAACAGTAGTGATGATGAAAAATTCAAATCACGGTCAAAAAACAAAAATCACGCGTTTGAAACAAACAAAAACGAGTAAATTGTTTTTTCTTTGGCCCTACGAAAGTGCATCGAACCATATATCTTGGATAGGATTTGCGGTATTTTGTTTCGTTATTCTTTGTCTATCCTTTTCTATTGCAAAGTTTTCCATTAATGCTTTAGATTAAATTCAAACCAAGATTTTAAATTCTAATTTATTTTAATCATTGTCGTCGATATCAGTTCTGGAAGCGAACGGAGTCGAATATTTCAATCCGTTTCTACTTAACGCATCTTCAATTCAGTTTTTGTTTTTGGAATCTCTGTGTAAATCAAGTAGAGTGAAGTCCCCAATTCAACCAATTATACTCGCATTTTTTTGGCTTCCTAAAAATTTTGCATGGATTTAATGGATTTATTGCTGGATTTGTTTGGATTTCTCTTGATTTAAGCCTTTGTTTCTGTAACACTAGAACTGAATTGACGTGCTAACTTGCAATACAACTTGACTCCGTTCGATTCCAGCCGTGGTCGGTGAAACTATTATTAAATTATCTATGTTTTTTTGGAGTTCGTTGATTTCTTTACACGTAAAACCTTTTTATTGAGTCACACTCACCTTTCGGCAACAATGTTACCATTCTCAGAAAGTTACAGATCAAATTACTTGTAAAAAATCAACGAACTCAAAAAAAAAAAACAAAACAATTAAATTATATCATCGACTTATCAACCGTTCTCGACTCTAGGGAATGATTTAAGACCCGTGAATATAGTTTATTGTTTCATTGATAAAAATATTTAAACACCCCTAGGCACGCATATAAACACATATGAATTCAAATGCAAACAAGTGTATCAATTTTTGTATTAGTAATGGCATTGAACTGCATACAAATTTCTTGCACACAAATCAAATTGGAGTAAAATTTGCTCCAGTGGGAGAGAAAATGTATTTCAAATGTACGGGAATTTACTCCAATTACCATGGATTACCATAGATTTGGAGTAAATTCCCATATATTTTAAATAAAATTCCAACTGGATTGAATTTTACTACATGTTTATTAAATGTGTGAACAGTGTTCACTGAACACATTCGATAAATGTTTGAAAATCTGGAATTTTTACCCAAAATTCCAAAATTCATATATATTATATGAGTTTGTCAAACTTGTACAAACAACGTTTTCTAGTATATTATTATAAGGTGTGTGTGTATTATTTGTACAAAACGACACGGGCACACACGATGCTTCTATCTTCTTATCAGTGTTGTGTTCACTTTGCAATGCAGTATAAATCCTGTTAGGAGAGCACGAATGAATTAGTTAATTAATTTTACGTTGTTCCTTGAGTACGGTGGAACGGCTCTTGATTTAATGTATTAATCTAAATTTTTGCAGACAAAAAAAATGTGTAACTCACCAGTGATTCGAACAATATGTATTACATTACTGATTAACTTGTTTATTACGTTGTTCTGTATACTAAATGTTACATCGGGAAGCTCAAATGATGATCAATATTGTACCATTCATACAAAAAGTGGATCTATACGAGGCAAAGTAAATCAAACGCTGTTCGAAAATACATTGTACTTTTCGTTTCGTGGAATACCTTATGCAAGTCCACCGATTGGAAATCTTCGATTTAAAGTAAATTTTTTTCAAATTCAAATGTTTATCACCGAAAAATATAAATTGATCACTTTTTTTTCAGGCACCAGAAAAAGTCAAACCATGGAACAACACATTTAATGCATTGGATTTTGGAAATGATTGCATTCAACCCGATAGAATAACAAACGCTTTCTATGGATCGGAAGACTGTTTGTTCCTGAACGTATATGTTCCCAAGAAATGTGCAGAATTGAATCCAAACACCAAATTACCAGTTGTGTACTTTATATTTGGTGGGGAATTTTCACATGGCACAGCAAAGTTTTATGGACCGGATTTTTTAATGGAAACTAATATTATACTCGTATGCAACTGAAGTCATTGAATTTTTTTTTTCCCGAATTGTTGGCATTTAAGCAATTGATTGTGGATTTTCAGGTCACGGTTAATTCAAGAATTGGACCGTTAGGCTTTTTGAATTTGGGAACGCGTGAATTGTCGGGAAATATGAATTTAAAGGATCTAGTGCTTGCCTTGAAATGGGTTAGAGATAATATTGAGCAATTTGGTGGTGATAAAGACAATATTACTCTTTTTGGTCATAGCACAGGTAACATTTAAAAAATTTGAAAAATTGATCGCATAGAATTGTGACGGTAAAAATAATTAAAAACAACAAAAAATAAATGGGCTTACATGCGTAAGGCTTACTTTTCCGCACTTTTAACCATCAAGTGATTTATAAAATTAGTTTCAATGTGAAAGTAAACATAGTGAAATTACAAGAAAACGTCATCCAATCGGCCTCAAATTCTGTTTAGACCCTTTTTTCTACAAAATAAGCAGTTTATAGGGGTTCGGAGCAGTGAGTTAAAAAACAGTGGTTCCACCCATTTTCTGAATCCAGTCTATTATATGACCACAAGTATTTCTAAATCGCAGAACCATAATAATTTGCCTCAGAAAAGTCAAAAGGGCCCGCGGAAGACATTTTCTAGGCTTATTTGTGGTACTTTCCATATAAAAATTGAATTTTCAAGCAAAAAGCCACATTCACTTGAGCCGAACGTGCGCCACAACGACTACCACAATACTGCTCAAAATTGGATGAAATCTTAGTGTTATTCATAACAAACTATTTGTAATAGTGGTTCATGAGTCAAAGATTGGATTTGAGCGCAAATTGGTTAACAATTTTGCGTATGGCGTACACCGTACTAATTTCATGAATTTCGTCTATTTTGGGTGCAAATTTGAGAAATTTCACATCAAATATGGAATGATTGTATTTAGGAATCTCAGAACTAATATAGTTTGGCCCAGGAAAGTCATATGGGCTCGCGGAAAACATTAGGTAGGCTTATTTGTGGTAATTTCGCTCAAAAATGGCATTTTAAGGGCAATAAACGTATATTCACTTGAGAGCATGGCACGCCAAAACGGCTATACCAATATTGCTCAAAATTTGATAGGATCTAAGTCTAATAATTTCCAAACAATGGTGAAAATTTGAAACCGATCGGTGGAGTCGTTTTTGAGCTATCGTGGTAACAAAAAACGTGACAACGGACACGGACACGGACACGGAGCTAAAAACGGTTCCACCGCATTCCTATGAGTTCCAAACATATAGAAAACTCATTTTTGGGGTTTCCAAAATTTGGGCCAATCGCAATACTTTTACGCATCACGTGGTGTGCGGAAAAGTAAAAAGTATAACACACGAATTTGTTGCATTTTGTGGTACTGATTTCATAATAAATTAATTTAAATACTCATAATAGGTGCTTCGTCGGTTAATTTACTCATGATTTCACCGCAAGCCAAACATTTATTTCAAAAAGCCATTTTGGTGAGTGGCTCAGCCCTGAATCCATATATGCCAAGACGTCAAAATCACTATTCCACAATGACCCAATTAGGTATCATTTTCTCTATACATATTTTTAAGTTTTATCTGAAATGACATTAATGAATCAATATTTTATAATATGAATTATAGCGGAAAGTTTGCATTACCCTGTTTCAAATGAAAATGATCTGCTCGGGTTTTTGCAACAAATTGATGGAATTACACTGTCACAGAAAACCTTTGCCTCTGATTATGTGCCTGGATATGGACGAAAAATATTCAATCGAATTTGGTCACCTTGCATCGAAGGTAAATAGACCTTCTTTTCCTCGATAAATAGACAATATGTTTGTGGACTCAGACATCATTAATATAATTCATTATTTTGAAGATGAAAATGCGATCGAGCCATTTTTAACGCAAGCACCTTTCGATATCTTAACTAACGAACACTACAAAAACAGCTTCGATACATTATATAGTAGTACACCACTGGTAAATACAAATCTATAAAACTTTTTTCTTCCAACCACAAACCAATTCAAATGTCTGCATTTTGTTTGTTTTTTTCTTTTCTAATTCAAAAGGAAGTGGTGCCTTCCCCGGATTATTCAAATCCGGATCTGTTAAAATACTTTGACAAATATTTTCAAATTCAACTTCCATTAGAAATGGCACACATGGACTATAATTCAGAGGTTAGTTAATAGGCGAAATGAATTTGCCACTTTGAAAACAAGAAGCGGATTGAATTGTATTTTATTACAGGTTTATAAAAATATGTCTAACCAATTTCGAGACTTTTATTTTGATGGAAAGCATGTGAATGCAACAACACTGGACAATTTAAGTTTACTGATGTCAGATATTAAATTTCTCTATCCAATCGATCTGAATGCACGCATACAAGTGGCTAAATCGAGTGGACGGACATATTTTGTTAAGTAATATAAATTTTTGTGATTGTTGTCTCAAGTGATTTTTTATAACAAAAGGTAATGGTTTTTTTTTCAGATTTACAGCCATAAATAGTTGGAATTATAGTCAGAGAAAAGCCAAAAAAAGCAACTATACCGTCAAATACCCAACTCACACTGATCCAATGTTTTACGTTTTTCGATTTTCCCCATATCCAAACGTAATATCGGACGCAGATTACAAAAGCCTGACTAAAGATTCGCTGCAGAGACAAATCATCAAGAATCTCTCCAATTTCTTCATGGATTTTGCAAAATTTGGGTAATTAATACCATTCACATTGCACATTGCCTATAGCAAGTTATTAAATCATGTCATCAATTTTTTTTCTCTTCGAAACAGCAATCCAATGCCAGATAGTGAACCACTTTATTATAAGGATTCGAATTCAACACATTTTAATTTCTATAATATAACGAATGATGGCATTTTCTATCAAAAAGATCCAAATCGTGATCGCATGGAGTTCTGGAACACAATTTTCGACAGCCATAAACAATTGTGGAATACCACGTTTAATTTTCATTTAAATTGAAATCGAGGAAGTTAAAAAGTCATAATAAAATTATGATTGAAAATAAAATAAATGAAATTCATTTTTCTGGTTTCGATCTCTTCAATCGATCGACTGATTTGATTGAAAATAACTAATTTCTTATTCGAACAAGGTGATCTGCTCAGTATCAAGACAAACAAATTATGAACACTTGTCCAATGTATTAATACCAATGCTTTTATTCATAATTTGTATATTTAATCACATTTGAAATGCTCTGCCGATAACGGCCAGAGAGAGACTTTACACATCTGACGAACTGAGCAACTAACATTTTAATACAAATTCAACAAAACGATAGAGATTTCGAATCTTAATATAGACAGCTATTCAAACGAAAATATAAATATGAATCAGAAAAGCAACATAGCAACATTGAAATATTTGATACGAATTGAGGACTTATATATAAAGGTATATATATATGTGAGAAGTTAGCAATGAGCATATTTTATTCATAGCATTTGTGGTATGTGTATGCCTTTTGGACACCTTAATCTGAATAACTTTGTGCACACGGGTCTGTGGCGCAATGGATAACGCGCCTGACTACGGATCAGGAGATTGCAAGTTCGATTCTTGTCAGACTCGATTCATTTTTTCCTTTATAAGTGTGATAAATTTTTTTGTGTAAAGATTTTTTGTTCGTATTTTTTTCAACATTTATCTTGGAGTTAATTTATTCTAAGTTAATTTAATTAATTGATCAAATTAGTTCTATTTTTCATTTTGAAAGAACTTTTTTTTAGTATGCGCGCACCGCCACGTATAATTCTATGCAAATACACTGGCGAATACGATGCAAATGTTCGCAAATTCGGATACAAGAAAGGTCTATTTTCCAAATTGTTGAAGTATCATGAAGTACGAAAATCCACCGTTATTTACCTAAAATAATAAAATTCAAACATTTCGTATATTTATTTATATTTTAATAAAAACAGATCAATGGACGCAGCACAGCTGCATTACCTCTTTATATGTTTCTCGCGAAAGCATAATATTTCCAAATCCTTTTAGAAAGACCGGCTGCTGAGTATTTGCAATGATTATCGGCAGCGCACGTCGTATACGAGTTGGAAACAAATACCAATCACATTGCTGGAAAACATCAATCATTGCGAATCGACCGGCTATCATTTCACTCGGCTCGCAAAGTATATAGATCAGGATAAGTGACCAAAACAATAAAATCATTGGTTTAATCATCTTGATGGTGATGCCTTGTGACTACGTTAAAGATATGGATAGAAATCAAATTAAATTATTTACACTCAACAGTTATGAGATGAATACTTAACTATTTCCGATTGAAACATGAGAAGTGTGTCACAAATCGTTGCGCCTGACCATAAAAAGTATATTGTTAAAATAAATTGATAAATGTTCAACAATTCATCAATCAATCTGAAAATGAATAAAAAAAAACTGATTCCATATATTTTGAATGTATTGAATTTATACGAATAAACTAAACTGTTTGACGATCGATTGTAAATTAATCGTGTCGCATAGTTTCGTGTTGAATTCAACTTCGTTGTTACTCATTTTAATTATATCGCCTAGAGCGGTCACTTGCAATTGAATATCCATAGCTATAGCCATTATAATCCGACTCGATCCGATGTAAAAACACAAAACACATGTACCAAAAGTTGCAATATAGTAAGCACAAGCGAATTCAGCTAAAATTGCCAACAAATATCCAAATGGAACTTTCCAATCGAAGGGCAACCTTCAAAAAAAAAAAAATTACTGATTTTAATATGTGATCTTGAATATTAATTTTAAATATTATGATCGGTAAATAACTATTCTAATACCAGGTTTTAAATGGCAATACAAATGCTTCTCGATTCAAATCAGTGGTGAAATACAGATAGAAGCTAATAACAAGATAGGGAAGGGCGGTAGATGAAGGTGTCATCTTTACAAAAGCAAAACAAATGATTTCACTCCACTTTTCAGTAAATAAATTGACCTCCTCATAAATCAATTTCAATCGTGGATTCGTCAATCCTAGAAAATCAAATTCCAAATCTTTTCTATCAGCTATGTACATCTACATGGTAACACATTCGGAATTTAAACATTAACATCAACTCACGTTTTTTTATCTCCTTCTCGAATCTATCAATTAGTTCAAAGATTTGTGTTCGTTTCCAAAGAATGATTATAGTAAGTCCACAATAGTCCAATACCGTTAGAACTGCATAAAATGCCTCCGAGTAGTCTTGAAAGGTTTCAGCTCCATACAGAAGGAAAATACAGTGCGTAACAGTTTCGCAACTAAAAATAATCCAGGGCAGTATGATATTCAAGTTGAAAGGATATTTTCCAGTAGACGTTTTCGCCCGAACCCCGGCACCAACAAGGAGTGTTTGAAATTTTTGAAACAATTGCATCGTTTCGAGTACACTTTAAATTTAAGTTTAAGCTTAAGAAAATTGTTAACAACTTATCAACGAGAACTTGTACACCATACTGAAAATATAAAATGCTATCACAATGAAACTGAATCAATTTTGACCCAAAATGAATAGATATTTTCTCATTGATGGTGTTGTTTTATTCATCTCATATCACCTCACATAATTTCTCCTCGTTTAATGAGACAGTAAATGTCAAACCGTCACATTTACTTATTACATTCCATTATGTCTTAATGATGAAGAGAAGAAGAAAAATCAATTGAAAAATAAATAGCCCGCATACGCGAGCCATACTTTTCCACCATTCTCATGCTTAAATAGTCTCAAAATAGATAGAAAAAAAAAAGATTTTAGGCGATTTCAAACTTGTCAATTTCACGCCAGAATAAGCTGTTTACTTAATCCCATCATTTCAAATAAATTACACCAGAAAATGTGTGGGCGTTGAAACGTGTTTAAAAACTCCTTCTTTACGAATTAGTCATGAAGTGGACACGAGGCGGAAATTTAACTTGCTGACAACGAATCAGATAAATCATTAGAACTTGTATTCTCCTCAATTCTTACCTCTTTCACTTCGAACAGAAAGTTGATGAAGTTCTGATTTGTTAAAATTCTCCATAAAAGAAACTCATTTATTTTATTTGAACATTTCCAATCTCTTTATTCAACTGACTTAATTCCAATCACAATCTTTAAATTCTTATTCAGTCTTGGGCTTATCTTATTCCAATAACAGGACTTATAACTACAATAAATACTTGACTAAATTTATTCTATCAATGTAAAATGCTTTAATCTACTTCTTCAACAGTCGGTCCAGTTTTGTAGCCGCCAAAGTTGCCCGCTTGTTGGCCACAGCTGCTCGCTCCACCGCTGTGTATTTTAGTCATAATTGGAGAGCAAATCTGACTGACCTCTTTCATTTTGTGTTCGAACTCGTCTTTCTCAGCCAATCCATTGGTGTCGAGCCATTTGATGGTTTCGTCGCAGCAACTGTGGGCTTTCGATTTCTCATCTTCACTCAATTTATCGCCAGCTTGATCCAATGCTTTTTTCACGCCAAACACATAGCCCTCAAGACTGTTTCTGGCCGCAATCTTTTCGCGTTGCTTTTCATCTTCTTCGCGATAGCGTTCTGCTTCGGCCAACATTCGATCGATTTCCGATTGCGATAGGCGGCCGCGGTCATTTTTGATGGTAATATTCTTGGATTTGCCGGTGCTCATTTCTTTGGCTGTTACATTGAGAATACCGTTGGCGTCCAAATCGAATGTCACTTCAACCTTTGGCACTCCGCGAGGCGCTGGCGGTATTCCGCTCAATTCGAATTTACCCAAAACGTTGTTGTCTTTGGTCATGGCTCGCTCACCTTCGAACACTTGGATAGAAACGCCTGGTTGATTGTCGGCGTACGTAGTAAATGTTTGCGTTTGTTTGCACGGAATGCGAGCGTTTCGTTCAACGATCTTCGTCATCACTCCACCAGCTGTTTCAATGCCGAGCGAAAGTGGTGTAACATCGACCAAAAGTACATCCTGGATCTTGGTGTCTTTGCTGCCCGAGAGAATGGCTGCTTGTACTGCTGCGCCGTATGCAACAGCCTCGTCTGGGTTGATTGAGAGATTCAATTGTTTTCCGTTGAAGAAGTTTTGCAGCAGCGACTGAATTTTCGGAATGCGAGTCGATCCGCCCACCAAAACGATCTCATCAATTTTCGATTTGTCCAGTTTGGCATCGGCCAGAGCTTTTTCGACTGGTTGCAATGTGTTGCGGAACAAATCAGCGCATAATTCCTCGAAACGAGCACGCGATATCTTTGTATAGAAATCGACACCCTCAAACAACGCATCGATTTCAATGGTGGCTTCTGTGCTGGCCGAAAGTGTTCGTTTAGCTCGTTCTGCGGCCGTTCTCAGTCGTCTCAATGCTCGTGGGTTTGTTGTCAAATCCTTTTTGTATTTTCGCTTGAACTCTTCGGCAAAGTGTGTGACTAGACGGTTATCAAAGTCCTCACCACCCAAATGTGTGTCGCCCGCCGTTGATCGCACCTCGAATAAGGAGCCATCGTCAATGGTCAACACTGATACATCGAATGTACCGCCGCCCAAATCGAAGATGAGCACGTTCTTTTCGCTCTTCAAGTTCTTGTCGAGACCATAAGCCAAAGCAGCGGCTGTTGGTTCGTTGATGATACGGAGCACATTCAAGCCGGCAATTACACCGGCGTCTTTCGTGGCCTCACGTTGTGCATTGTTGAAGTAGGCAGGCACGGTGATGACTGCATCATGAACAGACTCGCCCAAATACGCCTCGGCTGTTTCCTTCATTTTTGCCAAAACCATTGAACTGATTTCCTCTGGCGCGAATCGTTTGCGTTCACCTTTGAATTCGGCCACGATTTTCGGTTTGCCATTTTCGCTGACGACAGTGAATGGCCAATGCTTGAGATCGTCTTGTATTTTGGGATCGTCGAATTTGCGGCCAATCAAACGTTTAGCGTCGAAGATGGTATTTTTCGGGTTCATCGCCACTTGGTTTTTGGCCGCATCACCAATCAAGCGTTCGGTGTCTGTGAACGCGACATAGCTCGGTGTTGTTCGATTGCCTTGATCGTTTGCAATGATTTCCACTTGTCCATGTTGAAATACTCCAACGCACGAATAAGTAGTTCCCAAATCGATTCCAATTGCAGGCATTTTTACTTTTTATTCAATATTTTCCACTCTTTTAAAAAAATCCAATAAATTCAATAAATGATTCACTTTGACTTTGTTTACTCTTTTAAACTTGTGTTTTGAATTCACTCGTTTAAACTTTCTTCCTTTCTTTCTCTTGTTTTGTTGTGTTTGCTTTGCTGTTTATTTTCAGACTGACTCCGATGCGAACGCTGCACCGTATTTATACAGTTTACATGTTTTCTAGAAACTTTCCGTAGGAACAAACCGAACGTTGTAGAGTTTCGTGAACATTCTCGAATGTTCGTTGTGTTTCGTATTGAGTCAATTGAAACGTTGAGAAACATTGAGAAGCATATAAAGTGTTTCAGTTGTGAAACCTGCCAAATGTCACTTGTTTAAAACCCTTCACCAAGCAAATTTATTAAATACACTTTCTGATACTAAAACTATTAAAATGTTGTCCAAAAAATGAAGCTGTTGTTTTCGTTAAAACGTTTTAAACAGAAATCTTAAATATGTTCATATTTAGAACCTTATTCTGTTTTTCGACATGTTCTATGCTCCGCCGCTTGATTTGCAGCAACAGAGGCAATAAGTGTAAGACATATGCAGCTGTTGATTTCATTTTGCTCAGTTTCAGATAAATTGATCTGGGCTCTCGTGTATTTTCGAATATTATGCAATAATTTAGGAGTATTTGGTTAAGAACAAATACATCAAGGGAACTTAAAAGAATGTAGGAGCATGTGTGAGAGTACAGTTAAAATGTTAAAGTATCCAATGTTTATTCCAGAGTTCGATGATGTTATGACTTATTATTAAACTTTGTGACTGCAAGGCGTACTGTGGACATACAAAATCACCGATAAAAAATATCGAATATCAATTGATATATATCGATTGAGTTCAAACTGTCTCGTATGTATTTGCATCAATTTTCAACTGAATATTAAAACAATAAAATTGGTCACGAAATATTCAATCACGTGTTATTAATTCATCGATGAATTGACGTAATGAGTACACGTCAGCGAAATATTTGAACAACTTTAAAACAAAACAAAAATGAAATCAATTTGAATATAGGAATAATAAATGATGTTGCAATGATGCAAATTGCAAATATACATGAATATGACTGCAGTCAAAATGATTAATTGAACGCAAAATATCGAAAAACGTGCACAAATACACAAATAGAGAAAATTCCGTCCAATTTCTGGAATTGGATGTAGAAAAGCTGGTTAAAGGTGACATCTCTTAAAATCGGTTCTATTTTTGTCGCGCCATGACAATGTGCATAAGTACATTATAGCAATAGTAATATTTACGCATTTACGTCAATGTCTTTAAAATGTTATTTTCACGGTGTATTTCGTTGCACAAATATGGAAAAAAAACGTACCAAAAACCTAGACCATTAACGTCATAGCCCAGTGTGTCTTTGTGAAATTAAGAGTATAAATAGTGTGAAAGACTGCTGATAAGTTAGTAGATCATCCTTTTCTCCAATGAGATCATTAAGATTTAATAATTTGGTCTTCAAACATTACTGAAAAAAAAACAACAATAATTTCAACGTGAGAATGAAGTTGTTCATAATTACAACATTCGTTTCCTGGACACTGGCCTTCGTAATGGGAATTCCATCGCCAGTTCCTCTTGAAGAAGAGTCAGACGGATCGAAGGGCACAACTTGGGAGTGGAGCAGCGGTGAGAGTTCTGGCGGTATGAGTTCTGGCGGTGAGGGTTTAGGCGGTGAGAGTTCTGGCGGTTTGATTTCAGGCGGCAAAAGTTCTGGTGGTTTGATTTCAGGCGGTGATAGTTCTGGCGGTGAAAGTTCTGGCGGTTTGATTTCAGGCGGTGAGAGTTCTGGCGGTGAGAGTTCTGGCGGTAAGAGTTCCGGTGGTGAGGGTTTAGGCGGTTTGATTTTAGGCGGTGAGAGTTCTGGCGGTGAAAGTTCTGGCGGTGAAAGTTCTGGCGGTGAAAGTTCTGGCGGTTTGATTTCAGGCGGTGAGAGTTCTGGCGGTTTGATTTCAGGCGGTGAGAGTTCTGGCGGTAAGAGTTCCGGTGGTGAGGGTTTAGGCGGTTTGATTTTAGGCGGTGAGAGCTCTGGCGGTAAGAGTTCTGGTGGTAAGAGCTCTGGCGGTGAGGGTTTAGGCGGTTTGATTTTAGGCGGTGAGAGTTCTGGCGGTGAAAGTTCTGGCGGTGAAAGTTCTGGCGGTGAAAGTTCTGGCGGTTTGATTTCAGGCGGTGAGAGTTCTGGCGGTTTGATTTCAGGCGGTGAGAGTTCTGGCGGTGAAAGTTCTGGCGGTTTGATTTCAGGCGGCAAAAGTTCTGGCGGTTTGATTTCAGGCGGTGAGAGTTCTGGCGGTAAGAGTTCCGGTGGTGAGGGTTTAGGCGGTAAGAGTTCTGGTGGTGAAGGTTCCGGTGGTGAGGGTTTAGGCGGTTTGATTTTAGGCGGTGAGAGCTCTGGCGGTAAGAGTTCTGGCGGTTTGATTTCAGGCGGTGATAGTTCTGGCGGCAAAAGTTCTGGCGGTGAAAGTTCTGGCGGTTTGATTTCAGGCGGTGAGAGTTCTGGCGGTAAGAGCTCTGGCGGTGAGGGTTTAGGCGGTTTGATTTTGGGCGGTGAGAGTTCTGGCGGTAAGAGTTCAGGCGGCGAGGGTTCAGGTGGAAGTTGCTCTGGCGGTTCGATCATTTCAGGCCTGGATTTAAACAACATAATAAGTTTGCTTTCCGATATTCTATGCCCAGTACTACAGCTTCTCGCATCTCTCCAACCATTGTTATGTAAGTATTTATAACTTTTCATTATAGCCACAACAAAAAACTAAATATAACTATTTAAATCGCTTCTGTCTAAAAAAATGTGCCATATCCGTGCCTATTTGTTAAATTGATACAGTATCGAAAAATGTGTTCTTTACAAAATAAAAATGATATACTTAATCCAAAATAAATCCACGGAGAATGGTGAGTTTTTTTTAGAAATGCTACCATAACGAGTCATAAAAAAAATCAGTATTCATTACGGAGTTAAAACAGTAATGATTTTCCAACCGGCTGATGCGACGAACTTATGAAAATTTGATGGTCCGAAAAAACACCATATTTATAAAAAAAAATATTTTCTATGAATTTTAGCTCAACTGGGTGGGTTATATGGGTGTTCATGTGCAACAAGTGGAGAACAACCATGCGAATTACAGACCTCTGTTTGAAAAATTTTCATTACCTTCTATAATATGTAACAAAATATTGCAATCTTTTCAAAAAAAAGTTCACTGCAATATTATAAATATGAAAAATAAACAAAAGAACATTTTGAAATCGATAAACAATAGTATCTCATCTTTTTGTATCTTTTTTTTTGCAAGAAGTTCAACCGAACCGAAAGCAGCCTATGTAGTAATATGATTGTTCGCGATATCAGAAAAGGAAACTAAATTGAGCTTATTTCCTGGAAATCAAAAAAATTGAATCTGAATCGACATTTCATTTTTGGAATTGCGTGAATATTCTCACAAATTTTGACATTTTTGAATTTTCGAATAGATAAATGTATATGTTTTCCTAACACAAACAACTATAACGTAGTTCGAGGCGCCAATTAAGTTGGCCCAATTTCCATATACATAAACATTCATCAATTAATTTATAAATCATGCTCAAATTTATATACGAACATTAACACAAATATTCAAATATTCGGGAGTTTATGTTCACATTCACAAATATTCACAGCATGACCAGTTGATTTCCATGATCATTTGCGAAAAAGAAGAATCAGCATAGTTGTGATCTTTATCTTCGTATTGAGTCAGACGAAACGTTGAGAAACATTTCGAAAACGTCTTTCGGTTGTGCAACCTGTCAAATGTTAATCGTGGAAAGCCTTTCACTAAAAAAAAACTCAACAAATGATCTTCGAGTGAACTTTAGAATTTGAACAATTACAATTGTTGTCAATAATATCACGTTTACTTGAATATGTAATCTGTATGATTCACAAATAAGTACACAATATTTTTTCGTAGTTTTCTTAGTCGCTATCTCTTTTGTTAGAAGTAATTTATCTAAAAGAATGATTTACAAATGAGTTTATACAATATTTTTATCTTTGATGGAAACAGATTAAATGTCAAAGAACTGCTTTAGCGCTTCAATGTCTTACATTATCTTATCCAATTCAATCTCAGAACCCTTTGTTTGATTTACATTTGTTTGCAATATTATCAGTAGGTTTAACAGAAAAAAACGCGTGGATGATGTTCATTGTTCCAGCTTACGTGAATAGAAAGTGTTCATTTTTGTGACAGCAGTTTTCAGCAAAAAGAATTCAATTAATATCATGGGATACATAGTTCACCATATAATTGTATTTTTGATATCATTTTATGTAACGAATAGTGTGTGGAAATATTTGCAAGATGATCATCAATACTGTACAATTGAAACGACAGCTGGACGAGTTCGTGGTAAACAGAATCGCACTCTATTCGAAGGAAAATTATTTTATTCATTTCGTGGGATACCTTACGCCAAACCACCCATCAATGAGCTCAGATTCAAAGTAAAAGAACAGTTTTTGTTTTGATATTCCAATATTTGTTTAAAATTTATTTAATTGTTCCATATGTTTTTGCATCTTTTTCGAGGCACCTGAAATAAATGATCCATGGAGTGGAACGTTAGATGCATTTGATTTTGCAAATGAATGCTTTCAACATATATCTGGGGATACTTTCGTTGGATTCGAGGATTGTTTATATTTAAATGTGTACGTCCCCACAAATTCAACATCAATTGATACAAATGCCAAATTACCGGTCGTGTTCTATATTTATGGCGGTCGATTTGTAACTGGCGCGTCAAACTACTATGCTCCCGACCCTTTGATGGAAGAAAATGTGATTTTTGTACGTGAACTAATACTAAGTACACTTGTATCGAATATATTCGATTTATTACAATATATAAATTAAGCTTTTCAGGCATTTCTATGCCGCACTATACTCGAGCGACGATTGACACTACACATTACACACCAGCTGCACACACTGTGCAGAAAACGGGCTACTGCCCATTTGGGCAGACTTTTTACAAACACTTTTTACACACCGTGTGTGTAACGTTCATTTTTTGTGTAGTACTAATGGTCATTTGCTAACGCTGACCAGCAACTTATTCCTCAGTAAAATACATTCACTGATTAGCGCATTGAAATTCTTATGGAGTGTAACCGAACATTTACCGTTATAAATGTCACCGTATACAGTACATTGTGTCAATGCGTTTCATATGGTGATTTTGATTTCGTTCTCATTTCCAAATGTTTGTAATCAAATTTTTTGTCATTCTCTGTAAGAAATACATTACGTCAATTGCTTCAATGCATTTCTAATGGCAACGATTCATCATAAGAAATGTATGGCAATGTTATGCTTATGGTGATTTTATTGACGCAAAATTTTCATCATAATAATACAGTTTTTCTATTGGTAATTCCCAGGTCATTCCCAACTATAGAGTTGGTCCGTTTGGTTTCTTATCACTGAATTTACCTGAGTATTCCGGAAATATGGGATTAAAAGATCAATCGCTTGCACTCAGATGGGTTAATGAAAATATTGGCAATTTTGGCGGAGATAAAAATCAAATTACTGTGGCTGGTCATAGCTCGGGTAAAAGAAATAGTTTCAATTTTTAGTAAAAACACATTATACAAATCTGAATTCTCTACAATAATGATTCGAATACAACGGTGAGTTTCTTTTAATAGGTAGCGTATCAGCTCATTTGCATACAATTTCACCACATTCGAATCACTTATTCAAGAGAGCAATCATGCTAAGTGGTGCAGCATTGTCTCCATTTTTATCAGCAACCGAAGAACAAACCACCATTCTATACGATTTAGGTAAGCTTATTTCTATAAATATCATCATGCCATCAATCGAATTTGATTACTTTTGTTTTTTTTTTCAATTTTAGCTAAAGAGTTAAACTACTCGATTTCAAATGAATATGAGCTCATTGATTTCTTAAATGATATTGATGTTCACCTGCTGCTTAAAAAGTCATTTTATCCGATGTACAAACCAAAGAATGGAAGTAAAGTATTCAATCATGGATGGACATTTGTTGTTGAAGGTATAACAATTAAAAATTTGATGTTTAACATAAATTTAATTGAAATGTCAAAATCGGCAATTTTTTTCTCATTCGACAATTCAAAGGTCATAACGCTATAAATCCATTCTTAACGGAATCACCATTTAATATTTTAACAAGTCCAAACTATAAAAGTAACATCGATACAATTTTCAGTAGCTCACCAAGGGTACGCATTATTTGCACTTTATACACACAACACACATTGACTTACCGTGAATTTGTTAAATGCAATTTTAATCGATTTTAGGAATGGGTGCTATTCGATGAACAAGTGCAACCAGACCTCTTGCAAATTCTAGATGAAGTGTTTGAATTTGAGTTACCGTTAGAAGGTACAAACATCGATTTCAACACACAGGTGAGTGCCTTCGAAAAGAATCTGTTCGTTTTTTGTTTGTTTGCCGTACAAGTCATGATCATCTCTTTTTAGACTTATAAAAATATTTCAAAACGGATTCGAGACTTTTATTTTGATGGAAAGCATGTAACTACAGAGAATTTAAATCAGCTTCATATGCTAATATCCGATATAATTTTTACGTATGGTATTGATTTGAGCGCACGAATACAAGCAAAGAAATCCAATGCGCGCACACTTTTTAGCAGGTAATCCAAAGAAAACAAATATATTTATACGAATCATTACAATAGAAACAAAAATCAATTCAGGTTCACAGCAGAGAATGACTGGAATTACAGTGCCAGAAACAGGAAAGAAAGTAACTTCACCATCACGTTTGATATGCATCCCGATCAATTGTATTATTTACTTTGGTTTTCACTTGGCGCACCCAACGAAATATATCAAAATCTAAGCGAAAACTCATTGCCACGACGAATCATCAAGAATACGGCCAACTTTTATGCAAATTTTGTCAAATACGGGTAATATAAATATTTATTCATTTACTGAATACATTCGTTTGTGTCATTCCGCTTATAAACAAAAAATACAATTTTTGTTCACACTTTAAATACAGAAATGTGATGCCAAATACTGATCTTGCTGAATTCAATGTTCCCGAATCGAATGAATATAAATTCTATGAAATCTCAAACAATGGCGTTTTTCTACGACTTGATAAGGATCGTGATAGATATGACTTTTGGAACAATCTGTTCAATGACTTTAGAACGCATTGGAATATTACATTTGATTTTAAAGATTTGAAATAATAAAAATGAATTCATATTAAAATATCGTAAGAATTTAGAATAGTGTGCTCGATCGTGCTGTTGCGCAGTAACTATCAAATATGGAACAAAAGATTCACACATACATGTAGAAATAATTGATTGCGTTGCTTTCTTTAAAGTTAGCAAGTTAAAATTTTGAAAACATTACTAAGCCATAAAAAGAGGACGAAACGATGCTTATTTTGTCATCACATGATCTGTTTTTTATTTATTATTTGTTTAAAAATTTGTAATCTGTTTGCGTCAATTTAATTAACTTCACGGACGAAATTCTTCTCGTTATTACCCACTTGCTGCACATGGACATCCAAATAAAACACCAAGTTTAGCTAAACGTGAAAAAAAAACAGTTAGATCTCATTATTTCAAACGTCACCTTAACAACATCCAATTAATTCAATAGAAAATGTATTTAATATTCGGTAAAACAGAATGAACATATACTTACTTAACAAAGGTTGGAGAAGAGCCAGAAGTTTTAGCAATGGGCACACAAGCCCGGGAAGCAAACTAGTTAAGCTACCCAAATTGCTCAAATCGCCCAAGCCTTCAGAGCAGCTTCCACTTGATTCAATCCCACTGCAGCTGCCTTGACCGTCAACTCCTCCTGGTCCTCTACCACCTTTAACACCATCGGATCCTATTCCACCATCTTTTTCGATTCCACCATCTTTTTCGATTCCACCATCTTTTTCGATTCCACCGTCGGGTCCAGCGCCTAAGCCCCCTTGGCCATCAGATCCAGTGAAACTCAATTCGTCACCTTTTGATCCTTTAGCCTTTGATCCTTCACCCTCTGATTTTTTACCTTCTGATTTCTCACTTTTGGCCTTTGATCCGATTTTTTTGGATCCGGTTCCAATAGTTCCTGTGTCACCTGATCCTACATCACCAGTTTGACCGCCAGTTTCGCCAGTGGTATCCCACTGCCAGACTTCACCCTTTGATAAATGCTCCTTTGATTCGGGTTTAGCGACTACTTCCTCTGGATTTGGCCTTGGAATTCCCATTACGAAGACCAGTGTCCATGAACTGACAATTGTGATAATGAATAGTTTCATTTTCTCGTTGACAATATTATGTCCTTTGAAAAATGAATTTCAAAATGTTGATTGAACCGATTTATTCAATTTAAACAATCTTCTTTGAGAAGAAAATATGGAACTGAATTCTCAAGCATCTTACATTCTATATATACTTGAAATTTTGCAAAAGTTCATTGGGCTTTGACGTTAATTGTGTTGCTTTTTCATAGTTGTGCAACGAAATACTATGTACAAATCACATCTCAAGAATATTAACGTAATCGAAATGCGCAAATCTGCATGCTATTGCACGCTTCCATGACGCGACGAAAATAAACCCTACATTGATTAAATCTGTTTTTAGTCAAATTTCAGAAACTCGATGACGTTTAAATGTTCTTATGTTATCGCACATGTGCCTCGAACCTTTTCCTGCAATTAAAGCTTAACAATTTTACATATCAACTGAATATTTGCAATCAATTCACTGAAAATAATCTGTTCGTTTTTTTTAGACTTATTTTTGACTCGGAATGCCACCTATTCGCCAGTTCAATGTATGCCACTGCTTTGAAATTTAAATCCATGGTTCGAATATTAGTTGAATCATGGCCTGATGTTATGCAAAAAAATCACCTAAATTTATGCAAAATATGTGTATGTGCTTTGGCTAGGCGATAATAGTGGCCTTCGTTTCGTTGAATAAAAAACTTCAATATGAATCAGTATGGAAAACAATTGTTTCATAGTCAACTGTGAAAATAAAAGTGCAACACGAAATAGTTGGAAATAAAAAAGCAACATATATCTGTCTATAGGACGGTTGCATATTAATTTAAAAGTTTTCCAAGATTTCGTTTTCTGTGCACTCTGCTTTGTCGATAACATTTTCCATGGGGACATTTACGCACTAGGAAACTGGCAAAAACTTGCCAAAATTAGCAGAAAATATTTATTTCAATTTTGTTTTTGTAGGTTTTAAATACTATGTTGAAGTCAGTGAATGAATGGAAATATTATGACACCTCGTTTCAACTATAAAAAGTTGATAAACACGATAAACCTATAAGGAAATTGCTGATCCGATTTGATCAGTAATAGTAGTGCAAAAATCTTACAAATATTAATATTCGCAACTGCGAATAGAAAAAATGATGGTGTATATATTGGCAAGTATTTGCTGCGCACACACACACTGACAGCTTGTTTGGACAGTTTATTAGTACGCGAGAACAGCCACGGTCCTTGTTTGTTCGTGTTTGTTCGTGGTTGCAAATATAGTGTTCGTATTTTGTTCGTGTTCGTGTCTTCGCGAACGAAGACGAACGAACACGAACAGTTCGTGTTCGTGAGTAGCCTTAGCCCAAATGGCAGTGTATTTTCAGATAGGCTGCTATTGTCAGCCCATTATAATCTTTGCTGTGAATAAACTCGCGAATACGATGCAAATGGCGAAGAGCGATTTCCCCTAGCTATAAACATAAATTTTCAATAGTGTTTTTACATGAAATTTTGTAATTTATAAGATCTAGAAAAACTAGCAAAACCAGCAAAATCATCGACGTTTTTGATGGAAACAAGTTGACAACGAAAAGTCTTCATCAATTTTCAGTAACTAGCGATCAGGAGCAAAAAAAAACATTCACATTCACATCTTCACCCTACAGCGGCCGCTGTGTACCGCTCAGACCGAACTGGTGTGCATATCTGCCGTACCACAATCGAGTGTCGGTTGACGCTACATATTTGTAGCTAACCTTAGTTGCTAACGCTGACGCGCAACTAATTCGTCAGCAAAATACATGTAGTGAGTGAGTTCTCCTTATTCATTGTATTTACATAATTAGCGTCTATGCATAGTATTAAGCGCAACCGCAATGCTGCGTTATCGCATTGCGCTTGTGCAACTTGCATATAATGATATGCTTTTGAAGAGTTTAACGAGTTGTAATCGAATCGCCAATAAGATCGATTGACCATTTAGACCATCGAACAATTCATTAGTCTTAAGATGTAAAGTGTATTGCTAATTAGTAAACCCAACAATGGGTTTCAATAAAATAAAGCCAACTATTTCAAGAGATCAACCGCCGTAACGTTCATTTACTCCATGAAACGACATTTCACGACACATTTTTTTGAAAACTCTGTAAAAAGTAATGAGCCTCAAATCCCAAAGTGACAAAAGCAAATTTGCACAGTATTATTACTGGATGTTTCCTATTTACATTTTACACAAAAACCGAGCCCATAGTAATCCTTGGAGGTCCTCTATTTTTATTCGATTTGTGACCCATCATCGATAGATTTACAAAAATCTTTCATCAAAAATCGAGGACAATGAGTAATATAAAATTATATTCGATTTTAGAAACTTCTAATTTCTTATTGTCCTCGATTTTTGCATGAATTTTAATACACTTTTTGATTGCAACACTATGAATACGCGAATTTTCGGATTATGTGTTGCCGACCGATTGAATACATCGAGGACAATATATTTGGGTAGCGATATTTTCCGCTACTTGCCCCTCCCTGGCTACGCCCATGATTCCCATCACAAACTGAGACACTGGTCCCAATTTTATCCCGATCAGATATCATTTACTCGGGGCGAAACCAAAACATTTCTTAAGCACTAATAATTATTAGTTTATTATAATAAATAAATACCCAGACCGATCGGCGATTGAATCTGTGAATTTTCATTCAAAAGTGACATTCAAAAAGTAAAATTAAAGCTTTCAAAACGATTTTTTTATTTATCATTCGTTATAAGTTTTCTAATCTATTTGCGTCAAGTTTTGATTGACTATTTTGACACAATATTTCAAAACTCAGTCTTGGAATTCTTCTCGTTATTACCCACTTGCTGGACATGGACACCCACATGAGCTACCCAGTTTAGCTAAAAGTAAAAAAAAAACAGTCAGATCTCATTATTTCAAACGTCACATTAACAACATCCAATTAATTTAATATTAGATGTATTAAATATTTGGTAAAATTGAATGAACATATATGTATACTTACTTAACAAAGGTTGGAGTTGATCCAGAAGTTTTAGTAATGGGCACACAAGCCCGGGAAGCAAATTAGTTAAGCTATTCAAGTCGCCCAAATCGCCCATGCCTCCAGAGCAGCTTTCACTCGGTTCAGTCTCACCGCAGCTACTTAGACCGTCAACTCCTTCTGGTCCTTTACCACCGTCAAGTCCTTCTGGTGCTTTACCACCGTCAAGTCCTTCTGGTCCTTTACCACCGTCAACTCCTTCTGGTCCTTTACCACCGTCAAGTCCTTCTGGTGCTTTACCACCGTCAAGTTCTCCTAGTCCTTTACCACCGTCAACTCCTTCTGGTCCTTTACCACCGTCAAGTCCTTCTGGTCCATTACCACCATCGGGTCCTAGTCCACCGCCTTGTCCTAATCCACCATTGGTTGCCATTCCATCGCCTGAGCCAGCCTCATCCGGAATTGGTATTGGGACTCCCAACACGAAGACCAATGTCCACGAACTGACAATTGTGATAATGAATAGTTTCATTTTCTCGTTGATAATATTATATTCTTTTGAAAATAAAACTCAAAAATTTCGATTGAACTGATTTATTCGATTTAAACAATCTTCTTTGCGATGAAAATGTTGAACTGAATTCTCAAGCGTCTTACATCCTATATATACTTTTAATTTTGCAGAAGTGATTTGGGCTATGACGTTAATTGAGTTGCTTATTCATAATTGTGCAACGAAATACTACGTACAAATCACATCTTAAGAATATTAACGTAGTCGAAATGCGTAAATCTGCATGCTATTGCACGCTTCCATGACGCGACGAAAATAAACCCTAAATTGATTAAATCTGTTTTTAGTCAAATTTCAGAAACTCGATTACAGTTAAATGTTCTTATGTATTCGTACTTGTGTTTAGACACCTGCAATTAAAGCCAAACAATTCTACATATCGGCTGAATATTTGCAATCTGCATCATTGATATTGCAACATCAAATTTTATTTCTCGATCCATATCGATTCCATTTGATTGTTATTAATAGCTTCTGAATTTTTGTTTTGTTTTAAAGGTTTTCAAACATTTCGCTGAGTCAATTCATTGATGATTGCATGGAAACCTATTTGACCATTAAAGGTGAAACGCATTTTTAAGTGTTTCGAGTCCTCATAACTCAGTTTAAGAGGTGGCTAAAGTATATATACTAGATATATTCATACGAAAAAACAGTGTGCAATATCAATATCATGTAATATGTATGTAAAACCCAACAACGTTAACAATTGATGCAGTAATTAATAATTGGGTATTTTTCATTTCTTTGAAACATTCAAATGTTTGTAGATCCTTAAAGATGGGTGCACACCAATTTTAAGCTTATTATCGTTTTAAAGCGGATGTGTGCTAATTAAGTGCCAATAAATATTAAAGTATAAAAATATGACGTTAAAATGTTCTAAGAATTCTTATATAATAAATTTTTTATGTTATATTAAAGATAGTAGTTATCCAATCATGTGTGATATCTTCTTATCGTTGACAGCTGATTTATACACCGAACATCGTGTGAATAAGCATCGATGTGTTATAAATTCTAGAGAAAAGCTGTAAAAATAGCGAATGTTAAGTTTTGTTCATCAACATATGTCTGCACACAAACCTCAAGACAAGTGTCCAAATTTAAAGGATAAAATCCACCGACTGTTTACAAAGCTGGATTTTGACATTGTTGAATAAATAGACAATGAAGATTTTGCTCATTCAATGCCAATTTGTTCCATTTGAAATCTAATGCAGCATCATAAATTCGGTCATGCTAAAAAAATCACAAAAACAACAACAATTTAAAGAGAAGTCACATGAACATTTGAAATGTAATACGAACGGTTAGTTCAACAAAATTTCCGAGCAGACATGCCAGAAATATAAAAAAGAAGTATCCATTCACCAGAAAACAAGCGGGAAGGAATCGCATCTAAAACACCGTAATAGTTACTTTACAGTAATGTTTATTTTCAAGATTGATATGATAAACCCACCACCAAAATGACGTATATAAGAATAATGGCACCAAAAGCCTACTTGAGCAAAGTAGGTTTTGAATGTGAGCTCATCAACATGACCCATATACCTAATTGAAATGAGTAATTGATTATGAATTTTAAATGAAGACTATTTTACAAACATTCTTTAACATACTCGCTCAATTTTTGATGCATAATCAGTATATTTCTGAAACGAGTTTTCAGTGTAATCGTTGGCGATCCATCCTGTAAATCACTGTGAATTTGATTCATTTCGAGTGTTATTAATTTGGCAAAAATCAGTGTGCTCATGATCATCACAGCTAAAAAGAAATCTATAGCTGACACTCCATAAAGTGATAATTGAAGAAGAATTGTGTGATAAATCGTTATGACGACAAATCCAATGAGAGAAGTTTCATCGATGCCGGGGAGAAACAGTGGTATTATGGGAACTACCTCATTTTGAGTGAAGTAAATTAAAAATGGATACATAAAACACGTAGCAATTGTTGAAAAATACATAAAAATTAAGAATTTGAACAAATATTCGGTGAATTGGACAAATTTTCGAAAGTATTCCAAGCGCTCCGGAGTTTTGGTCGTAATGTGAACTTTGTATTTCCAATCGATTGCCAGTCGTTTTTTGTCCCAATTTAGCCGTTTGCCAAACGACTGTCTGTTCAATCGTTTTATTTTCACAAGGGCACTAAATGATTTGAACATCATTTGGATTCGAATTTTCACACTTTGTTTTATTTGATTTTGATTTACTTACCTGAACTGTAAACAATGTAATATGTATACAAAACACCCTTGTAAACATTTCATCATAGTTAAATAACGTATAAATTTCAGACACAATGAGCACAACCATTGAAACATACACTGTATAACTCAATGCATTTCGTTTTAACTGTTCAGCGAAGACATCATGCCCAAACGATTGGAATAAATAGCGATTCCATTCAAAAATACACTTATTGAAATGTTCATAAGCTTCCATTTTGGATGAAGATTGGCAGTATGATGTGTAATCCGTTGACAGGTTTGACTAAAACTAAAAGTTTATTTATGGATACTGGAGAAGAAGAGTCTCATGGTCTCTCATATGGTCTACATGCACATATTTCCTAACCCATAGTTTATGAATAATGTTTTGACCTAAAAGCCCCAATTACTCCTGTGATCTAGAAAGTCTACAATTATAATTGATTAAAAAACGTTATTTCGGCGATGTGGCATGCTTCAATTGTGTTGTTCAAAAAACATTTGTGTTTCATTGAGTCGCACCTTCGGAAAACTGATCAATTTTTTTTTTCAGCTTAATTGAAAAATGAGTAGAGCAAAATTGTTGCATTTGCCATTAGCTTTCAATAGATACCACAACCATCTCAAAATTCCACTTTGTTAAAAAATATGTCAGAAAAACAAAACTATGTCCAAATATGGGCACAAAACTATGTCCGTCTTTTGGTAATATCACTCAAATTAAATAGAAAACGTCCGGTGACAAAACTGAACAGATTTGCTTTGATCACCTTAGAAGTTTACACTTTGCTCGAAAGTTACCGTGCCAACGCACATCGACGACAACAACAACAACGATGACGGCGCCATTTTACACCGGAGGTACCAGAATCGAGAATCTTAAGTCAAATAGTGCCAATTCAAGTTATTTCCCATCACAAACTGAGACACTGGTCCCAATTTTATCCCGATCAGATATCATTTACTCAATCGCAGTAGAGTTGATTTTCGAGGCAAAGCCAAAACATTTCGTAAGCACTAATAATTATTAGTTTATTATAATAAATAAATACCCAGACCGATCGGCGATTGAATCTGTGAATTTTCATTCAAAAGTGACATTCAAAAAGTAAAATTAAAGCTTTCAAAACGATTTTTTTTATTTATTATTCGTTAAGAGTTTTGTAATCTGTTTGCGTCAATTTAATTAACTTTACGGACGAAATTCTTCTCGTTATTACCCACTTGCTGCACATGGACATCCAAATAAAACACTAAGTTTAGCTAAAAGTGAGAAAAAAAACAGTTAGATCTCATTATTTCAAACGTCACCTTAACAACATCCAATTAATTCAATAGTAAATGTATTTAATATTCGGTAAAACTGAATGAACATATACTTACTTATCAAAGGTTGGAGAAGAGCCAGAAGCAAACTAGCTAAGCCCGGGAACCAAACCAGTTAAGCTATCTACATCGGCCAAATCGCCCAAACCTCCAGAGCAGCTTCCACTCGGTTCAGTCCCACCGCAGCTGCCTTGTCCTTTACCACCTTCACCACCATCGGGTCCATTACCACATTTAACACCATCGAGTCCACCCTGTCCGATTCCACCCTGTCCGATTCCACCCTGTCCGATTCCACCCTGTCCGATTCCACCCTGCCCGATTCCACCCTGTCCGATTCCACCCTGTCCAAGTCCACAGCCTTGTCCTAATCCTGGTCCTTTACCACCTTCATCACCATCGGGTCCATTACCACATTTAACACCATCGAGTCCACCCTGTCCGATTCCACCCTGTCCTAATCCACCCTGCCCGATTCCACCCTGTCCGATTCCACCCTGTCCTAATCCACCCTGTCCAATTCCACCCTGTCCGATTCCACCCTGTCCGATTCCACCCTGTCCGATTCCACCCTGTCCGATTCCACCCTGTCCTAATCCACCCTGTCCGATTCCACCCTGTCCGATTCCACCCTGTCCGATTCCACCCTGTCCGATTCCACCCTGTCCAAGTCCACAGCCTTGTCCTAATCCTGGTCCTTTACCACCTTCATCACCATCGGGTCCATTACCACATTTAACACCATCGAGTCCACCCTGTCCGATTCCACCCTGTCCTAATCCACCCTGTCCAATTCCACCCTGTCCGATTCCACCCTGTCCGATTCCACCCTGTCCGATTCCACCCTGTCCGATTCCACCCTGTCCTAATCCACCCTGTCCGATTCCACCCTGTCCGATTCCACCCTGTCCGATTCCACCCTGTCCGATTCCACCCTGTCCGATTCCACAGCCTTGTCCTAATCCACCGCCTGGTTCCATTCCAGCGCATGGTTCTATTATCTCACCAGGAAATGGTATTGGGACTCCCAACACGAAGACCAGTGTCCACGAACTGACAATTGTGATAATGAATAGTTTCATTCTCTCGTTGATAATATTATATTCTTTTAAAAATAAAACTCAAAAATTTCGATTGAACTGATTTATTCGATTTAAATAATCTTCTTTGCGAAGAAAATGTTGAACTGAATTCTCAAGCGTCTTACATCCTATATATACTTTTAATTTTGCAGAAGTGATTTGGGCTATGACGTTAATTGAGTTGCTTATTCATAATTGTGCAACGAAATACTGCGTACAAATCATATCTTAAGAATATTAACGTAATCAAAATGCGTAAATCTGCATGCTATTGCACGCTTCCATGACGCGACGAAAATAAACCCTACATTGGTCAAATCTGTTTTTAATCAAATTTCAGAAACTCGATTACAGTTGAATGTTCTTATGTATTCGTACTTGTGTCTAAACACCTGCAATTAAAGCTACACAATTCTACTGAATATTTGTAATCTGCATCATTCATGTTGTAACATCATATTTTCTTTCTAGATCCACATCGATACCATTTAATTGTTATTAATAGCTTCAGAATTTTTGTTTTGTTTTAAACGTGTGCAAATATTTCGCTGAGTCAATTCATTCATGAGTGCAAAAATACACTTATTGAAAAGTTCATAAGCCTCCATTTTGGATGAAGATTTGTAGTATGATGTGTAATCAGTTGACAGGTTTAGCTAAAACTAAAAGTTTATTTATGGATGCTGGAGAAGAAGAGTCTCATGGTCTCTCATATGGTCTACATGCACATATTTTCTAACCTATAGTTTATGAATAATGTTTTGACCTAAAAGCCCCAATTACTCCTGTGATCTAGAAAGCCTAGAAATATAATTGATTAAAAAAATAATTGCAGTTACTGCATTGAAATCAAATTTTCGTTCAAAGGCTAAGTACAGAAAGAAGAAATCTCTAAATTATTGATACAATATGCACAAATTGAACATGTTCATACAATTGAAATCATCTGTAGTAATATCAATTGAACACTATAAACATTTATGAACTGCAAAAAAAAACATTCAAATGCGTATCTGTTTCTTGCTATGTTTATTCAGAGAACATTTATTAAATTCGCTCACTGTACGGTTTTACACAACATTTGACAGGTTTCACAACTGAAACACTTTATATGCTTCTCAATGTTTCTCAATGTTTCTTTCGACTCAATACGAAACACAACGAACATTCGAGAATGTTCACGAAACTCTACAACGTTCGGTTTGTTCCTACGGAAAGTTTCTAGAAAACATGTAAACTGTATAAATACGGTGCAGCGTTCGCATCGGAGTCAGTCTGAAAATAAACAGCAAAGCAAACACAACAAAACAAGAGAAAGAAAGGAAGAAAGTTTAAACGAGTGAATTCAGAACACAAGTTTAAAAGAGTAAACAAAGTCAAAGTGAATCATTTATTGAATTTATTGGATTTTTTTAAAAGTGTGGAAAACATTGAATAAAAAGTAAAAATGCCTGCAATTGGAATCGATTTGGGAACTACTTATTCGTGCGTTGGAGTATTTCAACACGGACAAGTGGAAATCATTGCAAACGATCAAGGCAATCGAACAACACCGAGCTATGTCGCGTTCACAGACACCGAACGCTTGATTGGTGATGCGGCCAAAAACCAAGTGGCGATGAACCCGAAAAATACCATCTTCGACGCTAAACGTTTGATTGGCCGCAAATTCGACGATCCCAAAATAAAAGACGATCTCAAGCATTGGCCATTCACTGTCGTCAGCGAAAATGGCAAACCGAAAATCGTGGCCGAATTCAAAGGTGAACGCAAACGATTCGCACCAGAGGAAATCAGTTCAATGGTTTTGGCAAAAATGAAGGAAACAGCCGAGGCGTATTTGGGCGAGTCTGTTCATGATGCAGTCATCACCGTGCCTGCCTACTTCAACAATGCACAACGTGAGGCCACGAAAGACGCCGGTGTAATTGCCGGCTTGAATGTGCTCCGTATCATCAACGAACCAACAGCCGCTGCTTTGGCTTATGGTCTCGACAAGAACTTGAAGAGCGAAAAGAACGTGCTCATCTTCGATTTGGGCGGCGGTACATTCGATGTATCAGTGTTGACCATTGACGATGGCTCCTTATTCGAGGTGCGATCAACGGCGGGCGACACACATTTGGGTGGTGAGGACTTTGATAACCGTCTAGTCACACACTTTGCCGAAGAGTTCAAGCGAAAATACAAAAAGGATTTGACAACAAACCCACGAGCATTGAGACGACTGAGAACGGCCGCAGAACGAGCTAAACGAACACTTTCGGCCAGCACAGAAGCCACCATTGAAATCGATGCGTTGTTTGAGGGTGTCGATTTCTATACAAAGATATCGCGTGCTCGTTTCGAGGAATTATGCGCTGATTTGTTCCACAACACATTGCAACCAGTTGAAAAAGCTCTGGCCGATGCCAAACTGGACAAATCGAAAATTGATGAGATCGTTTTGGTGGGCGGATCGACTCGCATTCCGAAAATTCAGTCGCTGCTGCAAAACTTCTTCAACGGAAAACAATTGAATCTCTCAATCAACCCAGACGAGGCTGTTGCATACGGCGCAGCAGTACAAGCAGCCATTCTCTCGGGCAGCAAAGACACCAAGATCCAGGATGTACTTTTGGTCGATGTTACACCACTTTCGCTCGGCATTGAAACAGCTGGTGGAGTGATGACGAAGATCGTTGAACGAAACGCTCGCATTCCGTGCAAACAAACGCAAACATTTACTACGTACGCCGACAATCAACCAGGCGTTTCCATTCAAGTGTTCGAAGGTGAGCGAGCCATGACCAAAGACAACAACGTTTTGGGTAAATTCGAATTGAGCGGAATACCGCCGGCGCCTCGCGGAGTGCCAAAGGTTGAAGTGACATTCGATTTGGACGCCAACGGTATTCTCAATGTAACAGCCAAAGAAATGAGCACCGGCAAATCCAAGAACATCACCATCAAAAATGACCGCGGCCGCCTATCGCAATCGGAAATCGATCGAATGTTGGCCGAAGCAGAACGCTATCGCGAAGAAGATGAAAAGCAACGCGAAAAGATTGCGGCCAGAAACAGTCTTGAGGCCTATGTGTTCAGCGTGAAACAAGCATTGGATCAAGCCGGCGATAAATTGAGTGAAGATGAGAAATCGAAAGCCCGCAGTTGCTGCGACGAAACCATCAAATGGCTCGACACCAATGGATTGGCTGAGAAAGACGAGTTCGAACACAAAATGAAAGAGGTCAGTCAGATTTGCTCTCCAATTATGACTAAAATACACAGCGGCGGAGCGAGCAGCTGTGGCCAACAAGCGGGCAACTTTGGCGGCTATAAATCTGGACCGACTATTGAAGAAGTAGATTAAAGCATTTTACATTGATAGAATAAATTTAGTCAAGTATTTATTGTTATTAGTCTCTTTATTGGAATAAGATGAGCCAGTATTATTTATTCAGTTATTAAGAATCAAGTATATTTTATTTGAATAAGTTGATTGAATAAAAAGATTAAAAATATTAAAATATATTCTGAAAACAATGAGTTTCTTTTATGGAGAATTTTAAAAAATCACAACTTTATTATGTATCGGTTGAAAGTAAATGAGGTAAGAATAGAAGAGGAAATTTTTACTGAATTCATTTCATTAAAACAGTTTATCTCCGCTCTCTATACACACAATTCGTGCAACATCACACTCAGAGATAAGGTGTTATCAATTCCGGTATATTTCAGTGCCACCGTCAACACCAACAAAATACAATGTGACGAATAAATGCTGTTCATATTCGAAGAAAATATGCGCATGTTCAATGTTTATTAATCTCCCTTCTAAAAAGCATAAATAGTTTTTTTTTTAAATGATGTTGCTTTCTCGAGCAAATTTCCAAAAATATATAATAGTGTAATGAATAAAAATAGATGAATGAAAAAAAAAAAAAAAAATAAACGCCCCCGGGTGGGATCGAACCACCAACCTTTCGGTTAACAGCCGAACGCGCTAACCAATTGCGCCACGGAGGCGATACATCATGAGCGCATAACTGCCTAGAAATATCAAAAAGCATTATTTCAAAGTGTTGAATTCAAACGTGTCAGCAAACTTTATACTTCCCCAATGAAACCATATGAGAACACGTGAAGCTGTAAAATGACTCAAAAACAACAACAAAATTCTACTGAAGAGTATACGATGATTTTTTTTACACATCTCTGATTAAAACACACATGATTATTTATGAGAATATTGGCGATTAATATTTATTGTTTTTGTTTTTATTTTGATCATAGATTCGTTTTTCTATAACTAACATAAATAAATGAATAGTAAAATAAAATTCAATGCAAAAAAAAAGAAAAAAATATACAAATTAACAAAATGTAAAACACTAAA
Source organism: Aphidoletes aphidimyza (assembly GCA_030463065.1). Lineage (NCBI taxonomy): Eukaryota > Metazoa > Arthropoda > Insecta > Diptera > Cecidomyiidae > Aphidoletes > Aphidoletes aphidimyza. Next base: position 2,641,363 of record CM059996.1, read on the forward strand.
CATGTACGAACACTAGAAAATGATGACTCAAATGAAATTAATCATAAACTCTTTTTTTTTCACGGAATATCCATCAAAAACTTAAAGTAAATACTTGAATCGTTATTTTTAATCAAATTGGTCATAATTTACAAATGAAAAAAAGAAACTGATGGGAACTAAATACAAATGGTGTGATACATTTTGTAATTGAAAGTGTGCGATTTGCTATTTTGAAATTAAATTTTGGTTTATGTCAATTCTTTGCTCGGTGTGGTATAAAATATAGAATTTTTTTTTTCGTGTTTAATTCCTGATCCATCAAATGACCGTATGGTCAATTCAATCGTCTCATGACAGACGACACAAATACTTTATTTAATCTAAATGAATTCGGAAACCGCATTCATTTGTCAATCGATTTTATTTTAGACGTCAAATGAGTAAAAATACATTAAATTGTGCGAATTATTCGCTTACATTCCAAAACATAAATAAGCATTTATATTTCCATTGAACGTTGAGAATTTGTCATTATCACATCAAACCTAAAATGAACTAAAATCAATCAAATAATATGCAGTTTGATTTGAAATTTCCGAAACACGTAATACAAATTCAAAATGACCAAAAACAAATGACATACATTTTGATTAAATACTTTTGTTGTTTTTTTTTCAATGGATTTATATTCCGTTTGGAAATGGCTAAAAATTCCTACAGAAGGCGATTCAATTCACTCTAATGCAATGAATTTGCACTAATTTTTTTGTTTTTGTCTATTTTATTTGGTTTATAAAAATATCCTGTGCGTTATTTTAAATTCTCGGTACGTATGTGAATCCTGTTTTTTTGTTTTTGCTGTGACATTGGTTTTTGTTCTTCTAAAAAGCATCTAATTGTTTTTAAAAGAATTGTTTTTTGTTGTTGTTGTTTAAATTTCAATTCAATTGTCATAAGATTGTGAATGAATTTGAAGACGCTAGTTTAATACGATAAATTTGTCTAATTAAATTTTTTTTTGTTTATGCTGTGCTTGAATTATTTGGAGCTCCACTGATGGCGCTGAACAGTGCAAGACTGTTGCGATGAACGGAATTACTTTCGTCAAGTGGTAAAAATGGTTCATCAAGTAAATCAGTCAACGCTTTACACAATTTTTCATAGTTATCCTTCAGAACCGCATGATATTCACGTTGATCGTCTGATATCATTCGGCCATTCACTTGAAGCGCTGTATTACACACGGCCACAAATTCTCTGTAAACACAAATAATATGATTTTGATTAAACAAGATATTCAATTTTAGCTCGTTTTATCTGTGACATACCTGAAAATTTCTTTCAATTCATCCACACGATCCTCCGAATACTTATCGATATTCTCTTTTGGATTGAGAAAAGCATTTGCATATGCTAATGGTCCAGCATTTACTTGAACCGCAACACTACCCTGTAATCGCAACTGTAATTTTTTTACATCGATTGGTGGCATTACAACCTCTTCCAATTCACTGACACGATTTTGCATTTCATCGATAGCAACCTCGATTGGATTCAATTCAATTGCCTGCTTATGCTTCACTGGAATTCGTTTCAATACATACGGAAATGAGTACATTGCTGTGAATGGAAGAAAAAAAAACACATTAGTTTAGTTTGGTTGTTGGGCTGTCATTATTTCTAAAATTTTATCAATTGAAATGCAAAATAATTACTTGTCAAAATTGTTCGTCGTTTCCATTGCTCTTCAACACTGCCGTGTGCTGTGCCACTTTTGGTGAATGGTGTTTCAAATTGGAATGTGTCTACGTCATGATTTTGCTCAAAAAAGTTTTGTCGCGTTTCTAATTCATCTTTGCAAAAATACGGTTTTGCATGAGTTACTTGAATGTAAGCCACCTTTGGATCAAGTTCATTTACCTTCACCTAGAACGAAACACAACAAACACATTGGTTAAATACAACATATTGTAAGTTGGGTTCAAATTCATCATTTTTCTCCCCATTTCTTGTATTTTTTTTTTTTTTAAATAAAAAATCGTCATAAATATTCAAAGCATGAAAATAACTAAAAAAGATAGAAAAAACTAAATCCCAAATGCAAAAAAAAAAAAATATGCGCCCCCGGGTGGGATCGAACCACCAACCTTTCGGTTAACAGCCGAACGCGCTAACCAATTGCGCCACGGAGGCGGATATTTGAAAGCGACCAAAGTTTAATCTTCAGTCGTAACGATGATTTTATTTGTTCCATTCGGTAGTATTTTTTTTTCTATAGACAAACAAAAACGTGTATGTCTATTTACATATGACATTCACAACACGTTTTAGAGTTGGCAATATCAATAGAGAGTCGACTATAGAGTGTCGGCGTACAAAAAAGTTATTAGATTGACATGGGAAGAGTTCAAGAGCATGATAGCGAGTATCATTGTTCTATTCGGTAAAATTGAACTTACCGGTGACGAATCCTGTATTAATTTCACATTATCACCACCAAATTTATCTTTATACTGTTTATAAAGGCGTTCGGATATTTCACTCAATGACGTCAATTTTGGCTCTTTATAAATATACTCAATGCCACTGTCCTCTTCAAAGTAAATCTGCAATGAATTTGAACATTAACAAAATCATTGTTTTCAATTTCAAAATTTATATCGCAAACGTTAAATTTACCTGTCCAAAGAAAACAACACGATAGAATCGTCCAAGCATACGTTTTCCCGATCGATTGACTTCATTGACTTTGGTATAGCTTTGTGCTAAATGTTCATAGCATTGTGCAAGTGTTGTGTAATCCCGTCGATTTTCTAATATTGGTGTAATCAAACGATACAATTCACCCAAACATTCGTATCGTTCAGCTCGATCCAAATAATCAGCACAATCTTTAAGTTGTTCTAACAGCATTTGTTCGGTATATTGTGAGTCTGGTGTACCACTATCAAGTTTAAGTCCTTTTTCATCGATTGGAATATTACGTGATATTTTTGCAAATGATTCAGCGCCCCAATTTACAAATCCGCTACCTTTTAATTTCAAATATTCAGCAATCAATGCAGAAATATGTAAATTACACATGGCCGCTTCCGATAAATCGCCATTCTGTTCATGATTTCGTGCCATTGTGACTAGCCATGTATGACGTAATTCGGGTGTTGAATATGAATTGGCCAACGATTGTTGTAATTCCAATAAACGTTCTGGATCATTGCTGTGATGTGCTTGCATTTGTGCCGTTGCCATTAAAACGGTACGTACACGTTTGGTTAAATCTTTAACTTCAATCGGGAACCCGGTCCCTTTCATCGCCTTATCACTTGTTGCATAACTGTTTATCAATGACAATGACTCTTGAAATCGGGCATTATTCAATCCAATAACATTGCCAATCATTTGCGATACCGAAATAATCACTTGCAAATGAACTCGCGTCAAACCTTTGCGTCCGCTAAATTCAAAATTACTTCTCATTAGCAGATAAAGTACGGCACACGCATCTTGACGTATCGATGTTAAACGGCTATCACAACATTTAAGCAGCTCATATACAATTTGTCCACACAGTGCAGCATTGCCACGGAATACAGCCGATGAAAAATTATTGATAAATGCACGAAGTGCTGCAAATACATGTTTTGATAGATTTTCCGATTGTCCCAATTGTAAAAATCGTAAATAGACTTGGGCAAGTTTCGGTAAAACTAAACCATCAAGCATTTTATCACGGAATTGTAGTGTATAGAGTCCCATACAATCCAATATGATTAGACCAACTTCAGCGGCTAGGCTGGATTCAAGCGATGCAAGTTGAGTGCGTGTCGCTTCTTCCACTAAATTTTCTCTTGTATTACTATGGTTGAGTGTTCCACTGCTGCCACTATCATGTGGAAAATCACCATTTTGTGGACTCACACGAGCTGGCAACGTATGTGATCGACTCGTTTTCATTTTTGCATTAAATAGAGCTGGATTCATGACAATATTTTTTTTACCCACATAACGGAAATTTATTAAACAATAATCTAAAATGCCAAAAAAGGCAATCGTTTCACTTTCCGTGCAATTTTGCCACCAAAGAATCATATGCTCTTGACTCAAATGCTTCACAACAAATAAGAAACAAATGAGCATATCTTTTGTTTCACTTTCGCTAAATTTATCAAGACGTGGACTGATCAGGGGTTGTGCCATACTAACAGAACGCGTGTGACCCGGACGCAACGTTATATCCGATTGAGTATCCATGCTTCGCAGCAGTGTTGTGTCATTTGATAGAGCTGAACATTCGGAATCGAGTGAATTGGTTGAATGTCCATTACCAAGAATTTGCTGTTGTCCGGCAATTGCAGCCAAATAATTGGTATCTTTCAGAAGAATTGTAGATGTACGACATGGACTAGTTTGATGAAGACGTGAACGTAGCCTTGGTGTACTATTTGCCGATAAAATACTATTCGAACTAACAATTGAATCGCGACCGAATACGTAACTTCCACCCGTTGAAAAGCGGCTCGTACAAATTGACAGTGAATCCATCGGTCGAGTTTCATTACCATCCGAAATTCGTGATCGATTCTCCATGACAATGCCCAGCCAAGGGATGTACAGCATAGCCAATCGGGCTGCTTGTCCTTTACCTTGGTATCGATCATCTAAATCATGTTTGGCCATTAATTCTTTGAGCGTTGTTAGCGCCATCTTTCGAATATGGCTCACTTCATTCAATGCCATTTTTGTCTCCTGTAGTAAAACGCCCGTTAAAAAGTGTTGACGACAATATTCCTCGGATAGTGTGAATCGTTGAATGAGATTTGGTTGTCGCGAAGTTGGCGACAGTACAATCGGCAAATTGAACGGTACAAAGTGTTCATGTGAACAAATTTCCTGTAGAAATGCAAATTTATATTCGTGTAGAATGCGTGGATCGGACGATGAAAACCGGTCCAAATACATTCGTATCAATTTGAATACAAATCCACGATCCATAAATGTTAGACAACGTTTTATAAATATTGCTAAATTTTTATTGAGTGTTTGTGTTTCTTGTGGCAAATCCTTATTTCGTGTGAATAAATATGGCACGAGTATTTCAAAGAGGCTCTCAACTTTTGTTTCAAACCCATCGGTGAAACGTTCATTGCGATGCATACGAATGCGTCCAGTATGAAGTAAATGTTGAGCCATACTCTTTACGATAATATCGAAAAATATGTTTGAGTATTTCATAAATTTGTTGACAACCAAAAAATCCGTATTGCTGGGATTCAAAATGGTTGGTAAATGTCGACACAATTCACTGTGCACCGTATTTCCATTGAGTTTTGGCAAAAAGTTGGTTGTTTGAAATACAAATTTCACATATGAACTGAGTAATTCTTTGCGACCAGCCTCTTCAGCCACGGTGTGAATCAAATTGATCAACAATCGAATAACATTCAATGCAATATCCTCACTGTTTGTATTCACCAGCAATGTAAACAATTGATTGAGAATTGTTGGCAAAAATGTAATCACTGATTTGATTTGAATGGCATGAGCAGCTTTTAAAATTTTACACGTTTCCGATTCAGCTGGTTGAGCGGTTAATTTTCCGTGTTGTAGTAAACGTTCGGCATGTGTAAATAAATTGTGTAAATGTTGATCGGTTGTCAATACAGTTGATTCCAGGCGAAAGGAAATATTAAAAATTGGCCGTTGATTATCAATCCATTGGATGTCGGGGCCGGCATTCTGCTGGGAAAATTTAATGTGTGCAGCATGAAAAAAGAATTTAACCAAAAAAAAAAAAAAAAATGGGGACGGTTAGTTTTGGATTGTTTGTCAGTAAAAGTAGCCATTATTTGGCTGACAGCTTAAAGGTTAGAAAAGGTTAGCACAATATCGCATGCGTTTCAAGAAATGCATGCAAGTTATCTTAGCAATTAGAAAATTGTCTTACGCCTTTGCCAAGTCCAAGCGGTTGAATGGCCAGATAGCCAGATGGCAAAGCAGCAGCAACCGGTAAAACTTGTTCTTCGACATTGATTTTTCCTTTCGATAATAATGGCATCCATGAGTATCCAACGGCATTCTCATATGATGTGTTTGCATCGCGACGTTTCGATAAATCGCATGAAACGTGCACAAATGAAAACAAAAGGTGATGATGTGCCGTTATATTCAACGGTAGTCGAATTTTTATCTCTTCATACCATGTTGGTGTGGTGTTGTGGTGCAATACAGGACAAGAAATCTTATCAAGTAGCATTGATTGACCGGGTCTACCGTAAATACACTGTAAAAGATAATCATTTTTTTTTTAATTTCTATCCGTATATAATTAAGATAAAATAAAAAGCGAAATAATTAGATCGTATCATATAGTATAATTACCGGTATTGATTTGGCTCCATCTACATCGCTATCCCTCACTTCAACGGTTACAGCAACATTTCTGGCACGTGAAAATAGCTTCTGACTATCAAAACTCAATGATTGCGGATAAATGAACAGATGATTCACAAATGTCGTATATGGATACATGTCACGCTCTAGATTCGCACTAAACTCGGCTATTTCAAATGATGGTTCGGCTGACGGAGGCATTGGAAACGGTTTCAATGGGGTTAGAGTTGTTGTTAGGGAATCTAAAAAAAACAAATTAGAAATTATAAGTGAACTAGTGAGCTTCATTCAATGCATGGACACTATATTCACTTACTATTTGGTAACTCGTTAATGGGTTCGGCCATGATTTTCAGAAAACCAGGTATCACAGTCAGTTTACTGAATTTATCGGGCTTTCGATATTCGGTCAGTAATTTTAAAATATCATCATCTTTCAATTTATTTGCATCTTGTCGATAAATTGCGGGAAATTCGATGGCTGCATCCAAATCACTGCTGTACAGTCGAAACAGTGGCCGTACAGCCCATGCGAATGGCATTCGATAATGTCCAATTTTTTGGCTATATTGTTTAACGCTCTTATGCAATTTTAATCCCATTTTTGGATCTTTGCCAGCTTTAATATATGCATCGGATGTATTATTTATGCCACCTTGAAGTATTTTTTCGATTTTAACCACCAAAAATACGTCTGGATGTGGTGCAGTAATATTGAGAATTGCTTGCTTTGGCCGTTTCAACCAATCGGCTGGTAATGCATCGAATTCCTTTGGCAATGCCTGATACTGAATTGTTTCCGACTCTTTGGCAATACCATTAACACCGTTTGTTTCGGACACGCCATTTGTTGTTGATGTTGTATTTGTGACCATCATATCTTGCACATGGTCGGTATTCAAATCAAAGTAGAAGTTTTCCGTTAATTTACGTCCATTTTTGGCATCATACAATGCTAGGCTGGTGAAATATGGCTCAGCCTGTACATAAGTTTCCTTCTCGCAATTCTCTAGCGGTGTTTGCAAACGAAATTTCAAGCTATCACATTTGATTAGAACTCGTTGACCAAACTGATCTCGGTACGGATCAATGATTTCGGTGTTTGGAATCGGTCGCAACAGTTGTGAGTAACAATTGAAGAGTTTGCGACGATGCTCTCGTCGTGATTGTGCTATCGAAATGTCCGTTTCTCGTCCGTATTTCATAAGTTGTGGATTCATACTTTGATCCAAGCCTTTTAGGGTGCCAAAAGTGTTTGAATTTGGAGTTTGACCCAAGATAGGTGCTGTTGTTAAAAGAAAGTTCAAAATTAGCATCATCTAAAATGGAACAAATTGTCCAAGATTATTTTCTATGTATAAATGAAATGTTGCTCACTTTTTTCCCTCTCCAATGATGCGGACCGGGTGTCTTCTTGCATTTTATTTTGATTCAGCACCGACTGTAATTTTGATAGCCAATCTTGCATATCAGATTCATTATCGGCAGCCAATGTAAAGGATTTGTGACCAGCTGTCATCCGTAGCTCGAAACAAAAACGGCCTCGTTTTGGATTCTACATTTGAATTGGTTAAAGAAAATCGGTATTTTATCTCAAACCATTTGATTTGAACTCTTTTCATACCTGTACGACTTCTGTACAAAAGTCCATGACAATTGTTGCTTTTGCTTCGCATTGTTTTTCATCTTTGTGCAATTCCAATATGTATGTGCCATCGACCTCTTGCCGCAAATAGCAATATCTTCGTTTGAATGATTTGGATCCAATGTGAGCAAACATGCGATCGGACGCTGTGTCTGGTCCTTTATATAAATAGCCTTGTTTTGTAATGGAATCTGCTTGTGATCTTGTCATTTCCTCATCAATTCGATCTGGATCGGCATCAACTTCATACACTTCATCCTTGTTACTGTCCAATGGCTGGTTTCTAGATTGAATGATACGGATTTTGCTTAAAATCAAATATTTTCCTAAACAAATGCAGTTCGATATGATTTCAAATCAACTTACTTCGGTAGTTCATGAAATGATCCACTATATGCGCTGTATTTATAGTGAACAAGGTGATTGTTTGACTGATAGGTGTGCAAAGATTGCCTTGTGAGTAGCAAACCATGTGACTGTGGTGTGGTTGTATAATGGCCATTTGTGCCATTCTCGTCGTTGGCATCATCCGCCAAGGAATTCGATGATTGTGAACCATTCGTTTTCAACGATCCATTCGACAGTTTATTGCTACTGATTTCTTTTTTCAGACTTGGCAATGTGGGTATGTAATTGGAAGTTGTACGGAATTTTCGTGGTAAGACAACTTGCTGTTGGATGTGAAAGTGTATGTAAACATGTAATTAAACAAATGGATTTGAGCCGTTGTTTTTTTGTTTCTCGTAGATAAATTGTGATTCATTTAATGAACTTACCGAGACATCGTCCGTCGGATAAATAAGAAGCTCACGTTGTGGATCATTTTGGATGAGCGTTTTGTTTTTGGCAACAAAACTTTCAAAATCAATTGGCTGAACGGCAAGCGGCTTGTTCTAGAAGCAACCGAGAGAAAGAGAGTGAAAAAAAGTGGAATTTAATAAATGTGGTCCAATTTTCAAATTGTTGATACAGGAAATATAATTTTCTATTTTCGACATTTATTCCACTTAATCAAATGTGATTTTCTCTTTCGAAATGGCAATAAAACGTTTTTTGTTTGTATCAATGTCGTTTGGCTCGACACTTGTCTCTATAAAAAGAATTGAAATTTATGACGTTTTTTCTTCTATATAAATTCTTTGTTTTTGTTATTCTATTGGAACATGGGTACAATTTACAAATATAATCTGTTGAAGCGGTGGCAAAAAGCAAATCCATCAAAATAAATTTGCAAAATAAATCAATCAAAAGTCGGTCATTCAATATAAATTGTGTATAGAATTGAGTGAATAAATTTTGGCCTATCTCATAGTATATGTGCCATTGTGAAATGTGCTTTGGAGTCAGAATCATTGCGATGTGATGTCGTGTTCGGTTTTTAAAGTAGACTACCCGGTTATTGGCATCATCCAATCCGTTTGTCTGTACAATAATTGCTCATAATTACGGTGAAAATCAAATCAATGCCAAAAACAACACGATTTATATTAAACCACGACGATTCGATGCGCGCTACACTTGGCGTTGTCAAGTTGTGTTTCAGTTGTAAGAAATATTGAAAAAAAAATCAAATCTACACGATTCACTAGACGAAAGCCACATTGCCCATATTCAATAAATAGCGACATTAACACGATAGCTATCGTGCAAACATCTTCATTCATGCGAACGTGTTACTCGCCACAATCTCTCTGTGTGTGTGTGTACTTCTGTACTCTCATGATACCAGAGACTCATTGTCTCTGCTGTGCTATGGGTTTGTTTTTTTATGTCTCTCTATATTTCTCTTCTTTATCACCATTCATGGTATTTTTTTTTTTATCTTCTAGCTGTCTGCTATCGTTCACATAGTAGGCAACCTATCGATTTCTTTCTTCTGTATCCCAAACACGTTTCTTTTTCAATTGCCTCTGGCATCTTCATTCTGCATTTCGAACGTCACTAGATTGCCTTATTTGCAACACCATCTTTATCTAGCATTTCGAATAGAAAGAAGAAGAAGCAACAACAAAAAAAACAAGCCCGACGATTTCAATGCAGATGAAAGTTAGAGTGTGCGATGTGCACCTTATTTTAAATTGCTTAAGCTCACTCTCAACACAAACAATGCAAATAATCATTTCAAACACACCCAATGAAAGTTGGCCTGTTGTAAATTCAATCAATATGAATTTACAAAACTATGTACGAAACATTGACAATCGTTTACAATCGATCAGAAGACTTTTAAAGTGCGGCTTGTTTACGATTGGCGTCATTTTTTTTTTTTTTTTAAATTTATAAATGGTTAAAATGATACATGTTAAATGTAAAATGTGTATGAGCTCATTAGCGTTTATCATTTTATAGCCTCTGTATGAGTTATGCCAAGGCACCCCGGATCGTTCAGTGCAAAAGTTCATCGATTGTGTTGACCAATTCAAATAGTCGAACCATCACCATTACAATCATTGGTTAAAATAGCTGCAACAATCAATCGTTGATAGCAATAAAACGATGGAAAGAGTTGCTTTAAACATTGTTCTTCGCGTTTTTCACTATCACCGTTCAAGCGCTGTCATTGCAACGCCACATCAAAATAAATTATTTTCAAACAATGAATCTTTACGATCAATGTTGATGATATTCGTTCATTTGTTGCCCCGTTTGTTGTTGTTGTTATTTTTAGAATGTACAACACGTGTGTCGTAAAACTTTATCGTTAGCTTGCCCTGATAACAATATTTTGCAAGAGAGAAACGTTTCATTTGTCGACTGTTGGTCGGAACAAATGAAGCCGCGCAAAAAAAAAGTAATAAAATGATGTTTAGTCCAGCCAGCGCCTCTTTTGCAAACAAATATATATAAACTCAAGTATACGTGAACGGCAGTGATATCACATTTCAAAAGTAATTTTCATTTGCAGTATCAAAATATATATATATATATATATATATATATATCGCCTATTCGCAAATGGGTAGAGTAAACTAAACGATAAATGTTTCCTTCCTGAAATGACTTTCGTATTCACGAGCCCGAAACAAATGCTTCAATCGGAAGAAGCAGAGAACAGAATATTTTATTATTACGTTGAAATTCACAAAACGATACACACAGCAAATTTTTTAGCTCAACCATTTACCAACTATCATGCGAGAACCTCAAAATTGCACGCTTATGATTTCAAAAGCAAAATGCGAATGAATTTAAGAGTAAAAGTGGTTTATTTATATGCTGCTCGATTTATTACGGCCAAAGAGGAAGAGTGAATTGGAGTGTTGTTATTTAACTGCGCAATAAAATATCAATATTTGAACGCATTTGAACTCGAATAAATAACGGTCCATTTCATTTCTTTTAAATGATGGTAAATCATTTTTGTTTGGAAGTTTAAACAAAAGGGATTTCAATGACCATTTCATAATTTCCGGCCAATGCATTTCATTGGGTGGTTTTTAATGAGATCCAATACATTCCATTAGGCAACAGTGCGATCGCCTCGCAATCGAATGCTCTCGCTCTGCCTCTCTCTCTCGTCCATGTATTCCATTTATTAAAATCTTAATTAAACACTAATTAAATTACGATGTGCACTTGAATTCCACACACAGGCGCTCACACAATTTTCATGCTGACTTGTTGAGTCTGGATCAAATAAACATTGCTTGAATTTTGCTCGTTGTTTGTCTGTGACTGAGTATGGTTTAAATAAAGCAATAGCAATAGTGTATGCAATGAATAAAGGCGACAACGATGATGATGCATCGAAATGTCTTCCATGCGATTAAAATTCCGATGCTTGTTTGTAATCATGCACATATCGAATCTTGAATCGTGTATCAAGGTTTTCATTACATTGAAGTTAAACCCCGGAGTGAAAACAAATGCAACAGATGTGAAATGGCGCATTTTTCGCTCGAATGCAACCACATTAAATCGACAGTAATAATCGTTTTATATTTAGAACAGGCGGTAGTTCCGTTCCGATGTGATTATTAAATTGTGTGTCGTGTATAAATGTCATCGCGCATAAGATGCGCATTCCGTTGACATTTTCGGTCACATTTTTCAGTTAAAATACAAAAATAACAAATTTATCGGCACGATTTATTCTCTCATTCGATGCACGAACAACAAATTTTTTTTTTGGTATGATCGACAAATGAAAAAAAAAATTGCCACTTTATATTCCTTGTCACAAATAAACGCTTAGAATTTGTCATAGATGTTTTTTTTTGTGTCCGGATTTAGGCTCAACACATCAAACAAAGAGCTGCAACATTATTCAGCATGAAAAATGCAGTTTTTTTTTTCTTGTTGACTCACAATCGCCAACCAACTGTGAATATCAACGAATATTAAAGGTGAACAAACACATAAATGGTCGGATGTGTGGAAAACGTGTAAATAATAAATTATCGTGACGCATTTATTAGTGTGGTGTGTGTGTTTTCTAGCGAATTCGAAAACAAATAATTTTTGTTAGAAAAATAAAAAATAAAAAAGAATTATATCGTTGCACTATCTCAACATTTAAGCCCATATACAAACGATATGACATTGGGCGAGAGAATGATTTTGATATTCACATGACAAGGCATACACCGAAAGAGAAGTTGAAAAAAGGCGCATACAATTCACATTCATGTGTTTTTTTTCTTTTCATCGTCGACGTTGACGTTGGATATTTCTGTTTTTTTTTTGTGACCGACAATTGGTCGTCGGGCATAAATGTGTGTCGCCAGGCACTTGTATTGCTTCTCCAACGTTATGAAATCGGCATCACTGTTTAAAAATACAATTTATATCACGTATCCGATTGAATTTGTTAAGAAAATCGAATTCCACGAACGGCAATGGGAGATTTGTAGATTTTCACCGAATTCTATTGTTAATTTTTGTGGTCTTTGTTTTGTTTGAGGAACAACCTCCACGCTAGAGTAGCTGAATTCAAGTAAATATTTTTAAGAATAGGGAATTATTTTGACATTTTAATGGTAGAACATATTTGAGACATTAGATGCGAGTGGACGAGTGGTCTATAAGACCAGGTCTAATGGCTTGTTTATTTTAAAAACCTATTTTTACATCGTTTACATCTCTAATAACCATTGAAATGTGTAGCACAAACTAGAGCACAAATGCATTTGCTCAAAAATTCTGTAAAAAGATTTTGCTGTTTCATTAAAATGCATCACTCCATTTAGAAGGAAAAAAACACACACGCACACTATTTGTTATTTGTAATAAATACAATTTTTGAAACAACTGAACCAAACAGTTGCTGTTTATTTAATTTATTGAGTCAGTTTATGTTGATGAGCTGAGTTGAACGTTTAAAGACTCAATTGGCAAGCGTTCGCATTTATTTGTGCCCATAAATTGATGGCAAACGTTTTTTTTTATTTGTTTGTATTGAATTGAATCACTTCATTTGATTGAGAAAGTAACAATAAAAAAAAACACAAGAAATGACTGTATTTATGAACTGATGAGGTGATGAATTTTCATTTTTCACTCAACCATGACTTGATTTAGATTCTGTTTTCCCCCTCTTTTTTTGTTACTGAACATTGAGAATTGTTCGACGAGCTTAGGAGCTGCTACTTTATTTAGCTATATGAACCAAACTGGTCACATAACAACGAGAAAGTTGCCAATTTAACCGTGTTGAAAAATTATAAATATGAACTCACAGGCAAGCAAATTAATTCGAACAAAATATGACAATTTCTAATATTTTCGATGCGTGCAATTTGAGCGGCTTTTGATGAAGTTTAATGAACCAAACGAAAAAAAAAACACCGAAACCAAAACCAACCACTCCTAAATATGCTGTGCATGAAACATGTTTTACGTTTATCAGATAATTTTCTATGTAAAAATTTTTTTTTTATGTAGAAATGTGTGCGTTTTGCGAACGTTTTTCCAAATATAGTGGTAAAAGATAATTAACATGATTGCTCAGAGGTACGCTTTGTTGCTGTGCAGCTCAACAAGAGAGCTACACATAATTTGTACTTTTGGGTTATCGTTCTACGTTAGAAACAACAACAACAACAACAAAACTTAATATCCAAATGATTGATGGGCGTCAACAACCCACCGTTTCGGTAATAAACTTTAGCTTAAAATAGATTTTAATCGGATGGTGACAAATATCGATCACGAACACACTAACATTAAAACTACTACTTTTGAATACCGGCTATAAGCGATAATCCGTGTTATCGACACCATTCTTCAATATCAAATACGGTCAGATCAGGCCAGACGAACGGAAGGAACAAGAAGGTGGAAGAAAAAACACAGCGAAATAAATTAGCGAATTTGTTGTTGTTGTTGAAACTAAAACAGCTCTCTGATTTGTGCATAAAAGAGATGAGTGAGTGAGTGAGTGTGGTCTACTTTTCTTAAGCACTTGGCACTCACATAGTCCAGTTTGTCTAGCAAACCAGTTTATCATTGATTATTATGGTTCGCATATGTTAATAAGTGTTTTCAACATAACATATGAAAATTGTTGTGATCACGCAATTAATCAATTTTACTGTTGCCCGCCAATTTTGTCAATCTGGTTCATATGATGTCTAAACACGACACACCACACCGTTGTCATTGCACATGGCTTTAGCTACTGTTCGCGTTGCGAAAGTTTGTTGAATCACACAGATTTCTATAGATCCATAAAAATGAATCTTTTCTAGGTAAATTTACCAAGTTCAAAATAGTTGATTTAATCCGTAGAAAGGCCAAACAATATATTCATTATAATTTTGTTTGATTATAAACTTCATTTTTGTTTTCTCTCGGTCACTTCACTGAAATGACCATAATAAATGGCGTAAATGTCTTGATTTTGCTTCATGCCTCTGGAATTGGCCGGCTTGTTTTTTTTTTCTCGTATTTTTTTTGCCAAATGCACAACATCAAGTTTGGGCAAACAATTTTTCTTACAAAGAATTTTTGCACACAACTATTAGACAATGACCGTGAATGATAAGTACAAAAGAAGTACTCTGACTTTTGTGGTTGGCACAATAAATGAGCGGAAAAAACACCATCTTAGAAACAAATTACACGTTTTTTTTTTTCTTCTGCCATTTCCAAACAAAAGTAGAACGAGAATTGAAAATAAAATGAACGAAAAACAGGAACAGCAACAGCAACATTGAGAGATTATTTGTATGTTTTGTGGTATGATTCAGCTGAAAGCCTATCTGCGTCAGTCATGGAGCTGTAAGACTGACGCCCGTTTAAATGATATCATTTCACATCACTACTACAGTAGTCATTTAGCGAGAGACTCAAGAACTATTACAATAAAAACACATGGCAATGATTTCTTTTGCGTGTGTTTTTTTTTGTTGTTTTTTCATTCTTCAAATCTCTTTTTTCCTGCACTGAATCATTGCCTCGGTGTGCTCCATAGCTCCCAGCTACTGTGCTATGCATATGCTGAACTCAAGTCAAATCGCTTGTTGGTATTTCATTTAATGATGTGAACGTGTTCAATTCTATCCTATAGAATTTTAGAATACATCCATTGTGTTTGGCCCCGATGTAGAATTGTATTTGTTTTGGTTTTTTTTTTGTTTTTCTCTCCCAATGCAGTTTTTGTCGATACTGCGATGGTGTCATTCGGCCAAATTGCTCACAAGTGAAAATTGCGGTTTATTCTCTACACACACGAGAAATTCCACCAATCCAACGAAATGTATGAGTTTATGACGTTTGTTGCGATGCAACTGTTCATTTGATTTTTTGTCGCTAGGTTTTACAGCCACTGCAGAGTGGCAAAATTCAATGCCAAGAATCCGCATTGCATGCTCAATTGCTCACTTGCACTCTTTGAACTGTGTGAATTTTGCGCGTCTCACTTCGTTGTGTGTGTGTGTGTGTGAGTGTGTGTCACTTTTCAACTCTCGAGCTAACACCAAAAAATTTACACATGAGAAATATTCGCACATAATTATGTGCCGTCGTGTGTTGAATTTGCTTTGAGCGAATGAAAAAAGAGAAGATTTTACTTTAGTGTTCTGCCTTATAATTGCATTACTTCGGCAGTGTCAAGGCAAACGCGTAAACTTGACTTCATGACTATCAATGCATTGAAACACACTGTGATTGTTTAATGCGAAACGAACACACCGAACGAATCAATGATGAGCACGAAAATGAAAAGAAAACATTTTTCAAGTGAAATTATCGGAGGGAACAAAAAAGAGAATGGCTTGTGAATTATGGCACAACTTAAAATCGGAACGAATTCATTCGGTTGCAATTGATGGATGGTTACTTGTAATTGAAAGAGTGAAACTTTTGGTTTGTTTTTTTTTCGGTTTTGTTTTCCTTTATTTTCAATTCATAAATGGCAATGTTAATTAGCACATTGCAGGTTATTCTTTTTTTTTTTTCATTTTAAATGAAACGCTTGATCGAATACCTTTTGATAGTGGCGGTAAAAAACAAACAACAATTTCGAAAGTTCATAAAAAAAATGTCTTTATTTTTGTCAGTGCGTGAATTTCATAGAAAATTCATTCATGCCGATCAAAAAAAACTGCTGATTAAATAAACGTTGAATCGATTGAAAGGGAGATTGAATTTAGCCAATCGAAATTAATCAACATTTCAAGATACACTTGACTTAATTAAACATTTCAAGTTGCTTGTTCCGCAGGTCAACACCCGAAAATGTTTGACAAACATAAATGGCAGCTGTCAACTGTCATGTCATGTGAAGCTTTAAACAATTTATCAGACTAGCGTTTGTGTTTTTTTTTTTTCTTCATCTATTTGTTAAAGCCACGGAAGTATTCATTTAACCCAACAAAATGGGTTTTTGAATTGAATAACGGCGTTAATGCCGAGGCTGGATATATTAAGTGATTGTCATTTATCAATTAATGAGGCCAATAAACGTGACTTCGGTATAAGCATTGTTTTTATTTTGTTTTGTTTTTATTTTTCTTTATTTGACGCCATTTGTTGATGTAATACGCGTGATAGGGTGAGGCAATATTTTGAAAACACGAGCTACATATCATTCATTTGAAATTTGTTAAGCTATCGATAACATTGTTATCGTTCCAACGGTAAATATCGTGATTTGAATGAACAACTATTGACCAAAGACGTAACAATAGGCGCATGTTGATGGTGTCCATTTACACGTTACACATCGCCACTACAAAATATTATGATCAAACAACGTGAAAGTATGGGCCCTTATGACGATTGAAATCCAAATATCGTCAACTATTTGCATATTACATGAATGTCATAATTCGTTGTTTGCTATGACTCTTTGGCCAAATTTTTGTTTGGAATTAAATTGCTCATTTCAATTTGTTGTTTTTTTTTTTCAAACATTTTGCTCAAAATCGGCAAAAATAAAAACAGAAAAAAAACTGCCCAAAAAAGTCAACACGTTCTTTTTTTTATGATTACCTCATCACGACCCCGATTCCATTTTGGCAGTCGCATCATTTGCGTTTAATTTATGCAAAAATTCAATTTAGAACGTATTTGTCGGCTGATGTGATGCAGCCAAAAATTTCAACCAATATGAACAATGTTAAAAATAAATATCGTTTTCGTCCGACCAAAAAAAAAAAAAAAAAATGTTGTGTTTACCATCAAAAACAAAATATTTTTCTATTTTATTCAGACTGTTTTCATCACGAGTGAAACAGATGTTCTGAATAGTATAAACCATCTATAAATATAAGATGATGGACATTGAACATATACACTGTAAATACTATAAGCCTATAGGTTCATAGCTATAAAAGACGCTTGAATTTATCATGCCATAAACTAAAATCGCGTTAGAAATATTTTGTTTCGTGTTGTTTGTGCTTTTCGAAAGAGTTTCTCCTTGAGAGCCATATGAATATGAAATATTATCACAATAGGCAAAATGCTACAGGCTGTGTGGGTAAATTCTTTTTATATTCTGGATGGATAAATGAACAATGTAAGTACAAGCGCAGCACAAGGAATCGTCTGCTCAACAATGTGATTGGTTGCGAAATCATTGTAATCGATTTTTACACACACCAAAAAAAAAATGAGTCATCGTTTCGTAGGTGCTTGTAGGTTGCCATCCAGCAGCAGCAGCAGCAGCAGCATAACAACAGCAAATTCACATGTTTGTTCGCTAAATGTCAGAAGAATGAAAACATTGCTTTCAAAGGAGGTCAGTGCACTGCTGAATGTGGAGAAATGCTTGACACTTCGACTAAATGGCAAAAAAAAATCGATTTATTTTGCTCAACTTAATAAGACAAATTCGCAAATATTTCAGTAAAATTCATTTCATCCGAAGAATTCTCAATTCGAATCGAGACCGACCACACCGTAGCTTCAATAGTTTAAACATTGCACTTCACTTGACTTCATGTCGCCATCCCACATTTTATGAGCCTCAAGTACAATAAAACTTGACAGCTCGGATTCAAGGCACCCCGCAAAACAGAATTCAGCTAGCCAACATCAACTCAATTGGTCGACGGCTGACACCAATAATAACAAAAATGAACTTAATATTTAAATTCATGGCGTACACTACATAAAACATCAATTCACACACACACACACATACACCAAATGTTAAATGAAAACAATTGCACTTACAAGCACTGCACTTTCGCGTACAACTTGCGAAACAGTTTCACGCAATTGGGCCGCCATCCCTGGTTTATTTAAACCACGGGTAAATTTACGTTCAGCCATATCGCTAATAAACAAAACTAAAAAAATAATAAAAAACGCAGCGACACAAAGTAAAAACATTCATTCAATCGTTCTGGTCGCCTGGTTGTCCCATGTACACACACTCCGTTTAAGTGGTATACACGTTGTTGTGAACTTTAACTCACATTCAACAAAAACCGAAACAAAAAAAAAACTTTAAATAAATTTGGAACCCGAAAAAAAGACGCAAAGAAAATACACAAGGAAATGAATAGCACGTCGTTTACGTATTCAATTAAATGTTTCGTTCGTTTTAAATGAATTTCTTTTAATTTAATTCGTCGTTTTAATATGAATATAGCTATTGTTGTTTGCTTTTACAATACGAATTCAATAGACTGTTGAATTTGCTTAATCAAAATATCGATTTTCACTGTTGGTTTCATTATTGTGCCTATTGATGGTCACATTTTTTTTCTGTGTATCATTCATTCATTTGTTGTATTTCTTCCGCATTCGCACAAATATATTTTGTAAAAATCACTATAATTTTTTCTCTCAAAATATCGATAAAATGTTTTTGGAATCTCGCGTAGACAGACACTTTCGATTTATTTATGACACTCCCTGACGCACTTGTTTATCCAAAATCGTATACACCACTCCATTGAGGAACCGTCAAGAATCTATTCGATAAAACTGAATGCCGAACGCAATTTTACACACACAAAATTTCGTTTTTATTGTACACATAAAATCATTTCGTTCATTTGTTTTGCGTATGCTGTTCAAATGTTTTAGTTGTTTTTGAGTTTTTTTTTTTTTTTGTTGTTGTCTGGGGCGTTGATTGTGTTGGTGAATGCGTTTTGTTTGTCTCTTCTGTTTTAATTTCTCTGTTCTTATTCCCTACTGCTTCTATTGTACATATATATATATATATTTGTTCAATATTAAATGCATACGGAAAGTGTCAATCTACCGACTGACCGTATTCAAGCGCTCAACAATACTGAAAGTCATTTTCATCGTTGTCGTTAACTATATCACGCAGTTTGAAAATCATTTGTGTTCGTTTGCCGTATGTCTCTCACCCAATGGTATACCATTCTGGTTTGGCTGTGCCATGAATGGACGAATATATGCGTTTGTGCCGCAAACTGATGCACACACTAAACGATTGGATCACGCTTGCCAATGGTTATTTAATTACAAGTTCACACTATTACAGTTGTATTTGCTAGCTAGTTTTGATGCTATCGAAAAAATGATAAAATGAAACAAAGTCGTTTCAACGAAACCGAACCGCAACCATACGATTACGGTAACGATGAACTGCCGCAAACGCGCACAACATTGCGTTCTCTACACAAGTTCATTTCACGTATGTGTGTGTGGAGATTACGAATTTTGACAGTATGCTTTCATCTGACATTTCATTCAATAGTAGAGAAAAAAAAACGTCATTGTTTACAACTTTTTAAGGTGCATTATTTACTTGTTTTGACATGTTCATTCAATTTCTGTATAAAATTATGAAAATACCGGAAAATTTACTCAGTTTCTAAATCCTGTCCAAATAAAACGGTCAATTTCTCTAGCAAATTTAAGCATGAAATTGTACAAATTTAAAAGGTGTGCAAATGGATATACAAAATGATAATGACGATGATCATGTGTCAGGTTGGTAATTGTGTACAATGATAAATTCACATTTTTATACGATTACTTTGTTTCTTTGTTGTGCAAAATGAAATTTAACGTGTGATATTTGTTTTGTTGGCCATTTTTTTTAGGGATACCGATGAATATTGTACAGGAGCAGTACGTATTTGCGGATCAAATTGATACATTTGACTCAAACTTAACCTCAGCCACGAATTATTGTACACAACTCGAAGACAATTCAGATGGTCAACAAATTGTTGCGGGACCATTTCATGCGTTTTCATCAAATTACAATGGAATCCAACAAACGAATTCGGATATTTCGTTGGTTCCGGCTACTGAATTACCAAACAATTGCATCACATATAGTAATGTTATACTTGTGCCAACGATTACAAACGATGAAAATCAGCTAAATCAAATCGTTGACACAATTGAATTAGTTAAAAATGAGACTGACACATCGGCAGCTGAAATTAAATATGTTTTATCTTCCGATTCACGTTTTGTCAATTCTTTTATACACACCAATGATTTAAATAATGCTTCAACTGTACTAAATACTACATCAACGGATCCATTTGGTGAGCAACCATCACAATTGATTTCAACCATTTCACAAATCCATGAAACGGATCAAATAAATCAACAATTACATCATGCTGAGGCAATTGATCAAAATCATATTACCGTGCAAATGCATGCGGCTAACAATCAAGAGGTTCTATTGCAAGATGAACACGGTCAACTTTATCGACAAATACAAAATCTCTATGTTGACGGTACATCGATGTGTTCGAATGAAATGTTACCCATTATATCGGCACCAGTTGGAATACCGGATGTGGAATTTGTTGATCAGAATTTGACGCAAATGCAAAATACGTATCAGCAAAAGGATGATCAAACATTTCAAATTCCAGTAAATTTTGTAACCAATTCGGATTCAAATCAAACCACTTCAAACACCATCGACACAAATTCGGAGATGCAAGAAGTTGAATTCATTTTTAATAGCTATCGAAATAGCAGGACAATGGATGAAATTAGGCAGCCAAATTCAAATCATATTGACCCAAATCAATATGGAATGGAATCCAATTCGGTGCAACAAAATTACCAATCACACATCGATGTAAATTCGAATAAAGATGACCAACGGCTACTGGAAAGTACAATGTCAACATTGTGTAAGTGATTTTTTAATTTTCGAAAAATGAATTTTTATCAAATGTCAGTCATTGCGACTGATAGTCAAAATGTGAACTTTTAAAATGTTCAATGGACACTTATTTCGATCTCTTTTGATATTTAGTGGCTGCTGTTAATGACATCGCTGCCCGTGAACAGCAACTTGAAGCTGCACGTGAAGAACAATTTCGATCATATTTGAATACAAGCAAGAGTAGCGTATCAGATAATAGTCTTGATTACTACTCTGATTCACCACGCGTTGAAAATGTGTCCACCGCATTCTACAAAAGTACACCAATCAAGTCAACAGAAGTTCCTAAAGTGGCAACAAAGCCGATGACATTGGCTTCAGTAACAAACGAACTGTTTTCGAATCGTTGCGATTCACCAGCTGATGAATATGTTGATATCAATGAAATGGAATTTATCGAAAAGAAAAATGAGGAGGGTCAACGTGAGGAAAATATTCTATTGAGACGATCACGACGCAAGAGAACCATTAAACGCAAAGATGATGAATGTATGTTTTTCATCCGATTTATTGTTCATTTATTGAAAAATCCATTTTGACAATTAAACTTAATCGAATAAAAATTGTCTAATTTTAGTGCTAGTTTCGGATAAAGTTGTGCAATGTCGAGCTCTTGCAACGCTACCCACCTCGTATCTATATTTTGAAGCTGCAAACTGTGATGGATCCAACGGACTAAGTAAGACATTTTTCGAAACAGTTTTTTTGTTTTGTTTTTATTTTTACTAAGCACTTTTTAGACAAACTCTTCTTGATACTCGGTCGCAAGACCTCTATTCGGAACAAAGTGATTTCGTTTTGGTTGATTGATTTTCGATACACTAGCGAAATCTCGTTTCGGAATGCGAACATCTAATGGGATTGTTCTAGCTCTGGTTTTTGGTATTTCAAGCCAATCCCATGTAGTGATTGCATCATGTTTAACTTCATTCGATGAAAATGGACGATGATCCAATGTTTTTGTTGTAGCATAAATGTCCAAATATTTTTCATAGCCACTATTTTGCACGTCAATGTCAACAAATTGATGGTCTGGCTTGGAGTGTATGATTCGTGATGATTGTGGTGTGTATGTTGATTGTTCCCAAAGTTTGAAATCACTTTTATACGTTGGATTGCACTGAGAATATTTTGGAAGAAGACGATTTCCACGCTCGTAAAGTTCCTGAGGTAAAATAAAACGTGAATGTGGAACGGACAGTTCAAAGCGATCTGCATAACTCGACTTTGGCGTGTATTTGTATACGTGGCTGTATTCCGATTTAAAGGTGCAATCTGTTAAACAACTTTTTGGACAACCTTTTGATGACCAATTTGTTGCGTCCATTGTTTTTATGCAAACGAAATTCATCAACATTTCGGAATGATGCTCTTATATGATCTGAATAATGTTTCAACACGTTTGATTGAAAATATTTGATTGAAGAAAAATCTTGAGTTAAAAAAACCAGGTCAAGGGTTTCCCTTCCCTTTCTCTTCTTGACAAAACAATTTCATTCAAATTTAATATTAATATTAACGAGAAAAACAAATTAAGTTTCCAAGTTGAAAATGCCAACAAACTATTTGTTGTTACTATGGAAACATTGCACATAGAGTCATTGGAGAGCCATTTCCACTTGATTTGAATATACAACACTATAAATACGAATATTCTACCGTAAATGACATACAATTGGGTCTAGTAAATAACTTCAACTAAAAAAAGAAAACTTAAACTTTTGCAGAGCATAAAGTGCTGACTAAACGTGACATACCGCTCCGAATGAAATTTGGGCCATTTGTTGGTGAGACAAAAACGTTAAGTAAACATGAAATGAAAAAATACAGGGAATCAAATCCGGACTACCCATTACTATTCCTAAGCTCCAATTCAATACTTGACACTTCAAATGAACGTAAGTGTTCAAAACTAAAAAAAATAAAAACAATTTGATATAAAAAAAAAATACATTTCATTATATGATTCTTGTAAATTTCTCTAGACACATCGAACTGGATGCGTTTTGTGCGTCTGGCAAAAAAGCATGACGAACAAAATTTGCTATTATGTGAAATTGATTCGCAATTGTACTTTAAATGTTGTAAATTTATTGCACCAAAACAAGAGTTACGTGTTGGTTACAGCAAGGATTATGCCAAAAAATATCATTTGTTACAATTGCTTCCCGAACCGAGTGAATTCATTTGCAAAAAATGTGATGTACAATTTGCTAGCGCCGAACAACTGCTAATACACGAAAATGAACATAAAACGAATGACAAAATATATTCAGTGCCTCGAATCACTCCAGTGAAATGTAATGACACCATCTCGCCCACTAAAGGCAAAGATCGATTAAACACTCGAGCGATTCGAATGAGTAAATTAGCTTTATCAAAAAATTCACGAGCATCAGGACCCATCGTTCGATATGCTTGTTGCTATTGCAGTAAAGTCTTTTCAAGGTTTCTTAGCTACAAAAATCACACGAATCGTGTGCATTCGGTGAATATTGAACATAAAAGAGTGACAATGGACACGGAACATAAGAGATTGACAATTGAAGATTCCATCACCGATGTGGATCCAATTAAAATGGTTGAAAAAAACAATCCAAATGCAAAACATATATTCGTTTGCCAACAGTGCCAGCAACAATTCGAAACGGGCAAGGAACTTGAGGTTTGACATTCAAACTATTTCATTTCGTTAAAATTGTAGATTAAATTTGATGATGTTGATGGGATTTGTACATTTCAGGATCATCGCTATAGCTGTAGTAATGAGAATTCATTGACCATGCAATGTCACATTTGCTTAAAACACCTGCAAACCCCATCGGCTTTTACCGCGCATATTAAAAAACATAGTTCTGCCGTTGGTGGAATTTTCATGTGCCCGTTTTGTTCACAGCGATACCAAATGACCACCAAATTGAAGGCACATGTTAAAACGCATATGGTCAATGGAACATACACGTGTCCACATTGCCCAGCCGATTTCCCAAAATACTCTTCCATCCGCAAGCATATTAAAGACAATCACTCAGAAGTTCGTTTTGTGTGTCATGAATGTGGAAAGAACTTTAAATCGAAATATAAATTGAAGGAGCATTCGCTGAGGTGAGAATATTATTAATTATTCTCTGCATTTACGAGCCAATTTTGAGTGTTTTACACAAGTGTTTTCTTTTTAAAATTGTTTTTGTCTATTTCAGTCATTCAGATGTAAGGCGATTCTCCTGTGCCGACTGTGATAAACAATTCAAAAGAAAAGGTAAATCCTCTTGAAAACAATTACTTCTAAGAACGAATGCAATAATCAAATCTCAATCTAATGTTTGATTTTACAGATAAACTCCGTGCCCATATTCTTCGTGTCCATGTGAAAAATAGTACAGTAAAAAAGCGTAAAAAGTTAAAAGAATCAATTGACAATGAAACGTTTGAGCCTATGGTAGAAGAACATCTAAATGACGAATCAATTGATTCAAATGACGAAAAAGTCTGTTACATGGATTCCACGCCTGACGAAATGGGTGAACCCCATGAAACACATTCAAAAGAATCTGCTGACATTTCAGCCAAGCAAAAATTTCAACCAAAAGTGCCACCAACTGATTTCGAGCGATTCATTTACAAATGCCAACATTGTATGTTGGGTTTTAAACGACGAGGTAAGAGCAATAATTTTGCCATTCAATACATTTTCACACAAACATTTCCATCACAAATTCATTGTTTTTTTTACTTAGGTATGCTCGTCAATCACATGGCAAAACGACATCCAGATATTCGAATCGAATCGATACACGAATTGAATCTACCAATTTTAAAAACAGAACGTTGTTTTTATTGTTTGTATTGTGAAAAGGTGTATAAAAGTAGTTCAAAGCGTAAAGCGCACATCTTGAAATATCATCCGGGACAACAATTACCACAGTCAACACGGCATCGTACGGAAAATTGTGATGAACCCAGAGAGCCAGATGCATCGTTTTCAGCAAATATTGGAAGCATTACGACGCATGCACATCAATGTATGTGGTGTTACAAGCAATATGCATCACGAAGTCGACTGCTTCAGCACAAACGAAAAGATCATAGCAAAGAGCTGGAGGACACTTACAAGCAAAATCAAACGGACTATTTCAAAGAACTAAACATGATAATGGATTCACATGAAAGTCAATTTCATACACAAAGTATTGATGAATACTCCATGCGATTCAATGAAATGAATGAACATGTGTCAAATTCAGTGCATCGTTTTCATCATATTGAGTATGAGCCAGAAAATCGGCTTTTGGAGTTGTCATCAGCCGCACTTGAAGCATCAATCAGGGACGACTATTCATTTTTGAGTGACAGCGATGTAAATAACGATGTTATTGGACAAGATATTATGGATTCAAGAGAAGATGTTAATTTTAAGTGTGACTCGAATACATTGCCACAACTTTTTGATGGATTTCTTCAGTAACATTTTTGGATTGTGTGTCGTTTAAACAAAAATGTATAAATTTTAACCAGGCAAATGGAGCAGTAAATCAGTATTATAGGAAGTATTTTGTGCTTGTTAAATAAATAAATGGAAGAACAAAAACCAACAAATGTCCATTTGCAAAATTCGATTGATTTATTTTTGTCTTTCTTTCTCATTCAAACATCTTTTGACTAATTCTCTGTTTATTATTGCAATTATACTATAGGAAAATGTTTGGTGGTCAATTTATCGATCGAATTACTTCCGGTAGTTCATCAATGATGGATCATCATTCGGTTTAGGGACATTCTAAAACAATGAAAATATAGAGAGAAAGATTTTTGTTAAATAATGTTTTTAAAAATTCAACAAACATATGAATCATTGAAGCAAACAAAAGATCTTACCGTGGACGACGCATTGGTCCCATTTTCATGTTCATTTTGTCCATTTCATTTCGCATCATCATCATCCAGTCCATATCGCCCATGTGGTACATATCTGAAATGCGTTTGCGCATTTTATCCATAATCATCATTGCTTCGTTAATTCTTCTGTTCATCATGTGCTCCCACATTTCCTATAAATAACGAAACATATATTTAAATTGACATTCTCAATTGAATATCTGGATGATTTAACAACAACAACAACAACAACAACAAAAACGAGTATTTGGATGTGGTACCTTCATCATTTCTGGCATAATGTTCATTGCAGTCATTGAAATAGCATCGATTCCCATGGACATGTAGCCGAGCATTGAGCACATGGTGGCCACGATGTAATTGTGGCGTGGCATTTTCTCCTTCAATAACATAAGGTTGTCCATTCGATCGCTGGCCCAGAAAATACCAGCGAACATTTGGCATTCCTTTTCCATCATTTGCATCCAACGTAGCATATCAACTGCAACGATGAACAAATGAATATTTTCAATTTGAAAAATGTTTCTTAAGATAAACGGAGTTGGATTGTCTAGTGGATTGTGCTCGTTCGTTGAATATAGTAATGTTCAAATTTAAAACTTACGGCGAATGCCAGTCAACATTGGAATGTGGTAGTAGTAGACTGGACGGGTTGGCATACGCATCATGATATCTTTCATATACATCATGAGATCTTCCTCGGACATTGGAATGAAGAAGAGATCTGGTAGCAGCATAACAGCGTCAACCTTGATTTTTTCAGCATGTTCGGCCATTTCATAAACATCTGGCAAATCCATACCGCCAATATTCAAGAGCATTTTCATCTCATATTTACGAGCGGCTTCCATCCATTTCTCGGCTGATCGCATGCGTTCCTCAAGGTTCATGCACATTCCTTCGCCGGTCATTCCATTAACCATAATTCCATGTAAGCCCATCGATTTCAAATGTTGGCAATATCTGTCGATCATGTCATAGTTGATGGAGCGTTTTCTATAACAACAATAATTTACATTTGAACAATTTTAGTTTCAATTTCAATTAATTGTTGAACATTGTACAGAAGAAAAAAAATGGTAAAGAATTGAATAAAAATATGAAACTCACTTGTCGTCCATGAATGGGGTGAACACTGAAAATCACAATCAAATTTGAATAAATGATTAACTCATTGGTTTCTTCACTTGAAAACATTTTTTGTTGTTGCAATAGTAACTTATTTTGTGCTTTTTAAAAATAGGAAAATTCTTACCTGGCACCATCATTCCTTTGAATGTAAAGTCGGTTTTCATCTTGACGTTTTTTTTTGGGGGGGATTGTTATTAAAAGTTGCTGCAAAATTTCACTGTTTCCTTGTGGAATGCGAATTTGAACTGATGCCGATGGAACAATTGAGCACCATATTTATACCAAACAATTCTATTATCGGTTTCACATTATTCGGTTGTCAAAGTGTGCAGTTCAATGATAATGGAAAAAATTAATCAACGCATTTTGTTGTCAATTTTTGGCGATGACGAATGAATGCGGATGAACGCTGCGCTTAGCAAAACAAGTTCAATATAAACACAAATATATCAACGAGATGATTGCAACGAAAATACGTTGATAGCGTAAAAAAATACAAATTAAACATTTTGAAATTGATAGATGATGCGTAACAAATTAATCATTAATGTCAATAAAGTATAAGAAGAAGCAGATAAAATCGCACACTGATCTCAGCTGGTACGCCAAAGATGGTGAGCTATTCTTTTTGAGTGTATCAAACGACAATCATTTCTTAGTAATAAAAAAATATCGATCTTAGTGGATTTGGAGTTTTACAGCAATATTTTTTTTCAATTTTGGACAATCTTCTGGTCCAGGAGCCCTGGACTAATTTTTCAGTGCAAATTTTGTGCGATGTTATAATCAGCGCAAATATATTATTGATATAGTAATATTCATTCTTCACAGACAAGCACATTCCACTCCATTTAAAATTACTATGCAAATTCTTCCATTCATTTTCTTCAATTCATCATTTTTTATGGCAATTTTTTTTTCTCACTTTACAAACAATTGTTCTGTATATCAACAGAGTTTTTGCTGAGATCATCATTGGTGGCAATACATGTCATAATTGCTATTAATTTGTAAATTGTTGATGCAAAAAACTGACATTTGAGCAAAAACAACAGTTATCAAATTTAAAAATGGAGAAAAATGTGGTTCAGTTTGTTGATTGGAAAAAAAATGGTAGGTTCGACGAATGATTAAACAGATGCATGAGGATGCGTTTGTTTATATTTTTTATTCACAAGTTTGGACTGTGAACTGTGGTGACCTGTTCAGATCACAGTAATCATGTTTTCCAGAATCATTTCGAGGTTTTTCTGGTTTTTAATAAGATGTTTGTATTTTTCTTAACCGAATTTATGAATTTATCAATATCATTCTGTAGTGACGTTACAATGTTGCTTGTCAGCTCATGATCATGAATCGAAAAATTACTGATATTAATTAGGTGAATGTATATTCAATGCAAATACATTTTATGATTCTTTCAAGGTTATTTTGAATGTTTCTGCAACAATGTCTTGTAGACGATAACGTTAGAGAGCTATCACCTTTAACATACAAAGTCATTTGATAGGCGCTTAGGTGCAAAAAAAAAACATGGAAAAATTAACAGTTTAGTTGTTGTTCGTTATAATGTTTGTTGGAATCGTTGCAACCTAGAACCCAGCGGCGACCTAAGTTAGCTTTAGGAAGACGAAGAAACGTATATTCTAAGACCGATAGGAAACGTTTAACGATAGGAACATTGCAACATTGAAGTAGCAAAAATGAATTTCTGATGCAATCCTCTGTAAATGTTTTGGTCGCCTTCATTTGTTCATTTCATTTGAAATATTCTTATATGACCACTTTGCTTACGGAAAAGGCATCCGCAATAAAGAATCAAAAGAATCACACGAATTGAATAGGATTTTCAACGAATGATCAATTAATTTAAAATTTGGAATTGAAACGAATCACCAATGTGTTCCTACAGCGTGAACAAGTCATGTGAATTGTCTATCTTCGGAATTTAAATCACGTTTTTCAAATTATCTTTTTTTTTGAATTTGCATCCCGTTTCATTTTTCAAAATTCATGACTCAAAATTTGGAGTAGAAAAAAGTGTGTTTACTATATTCAGCTGAATTTTTACCGATTACCTTACCTTCAACCACAACCAATAATCCACAAATTCAATACATTTGTTTTTTCTTGGTGAAATCACAAAGAGTCATTGAAAATGTTATCTCTATATAAAAATTGGCCAATTTCAGAGATTTGCACTTGTTTTTATTTTCATCAAATATAATCGCCGTCTGATTTTGTAGTATACAATTTGCATACATTGAGGCGAATCATAGAATTGAACCAACACAAAAATCTTTATTGCAATGAAAATTTCATTATGGAACATCCAGAGCTTGGATTTGATGCTAGCAGTACTGTGGCACCGCTTGCGGTTGCCAGTCGAAACACTGCAATACGTGAACAAATGGCACAATATTGTTCCATTCTCAGTTCTATTCAATGCAATAAGGTGGCACAGTTTTGTTCCATTACGTTGCTCAGCTGTCACTGTTTCCAGGCTTTGGGAACATCAGTCAAAGAAAAGCAAATAATAAACGGCAAGAAGCAAACAAATTAAGAGATTTCAACTGTATAACCCAGGTTATCACCTGAGACGTTATTACGTCAATGACGTCTTATCAAATACTTACCAAATCTCGTAAAATCTTCAGTGCTTTTGACCATTGTTTTTGCTAAATGCTTTCTCTCTATAAAACAAATACCAAAACAAATTCAGAAAATAAAACACAAATAAAAACACGGGTTCAATATTTGTTATAGATATAATTTTGTGAGTTTATTTGACAGTAAATACCAATACTACGTATTCATATGATTTGTATTATGAATCTAATAGATTTATTGTGTGTTTTCTTCATTAAAAATTAGAAGTCAATTGTTATCGATATTATTTCCTTGCATAGAGATAGTTTTTTCATAAATCATTTTACCTTTTTTTTTTAAATTTAAATATTAGAAATTGTACGTAAAAATCTTTGATCTTATCGAAGAGAAAGGAAAAAAAAAATAGAAGAAAATGATGTGAAAAGAAGATGCATTTTATGTGAGTTCCTTAAAAAACGGTATTCCTTATAAAAAATAAAGGGGGTGGTGGTTTGGGGGGGGGGAATAGGAGTGTTGGTGAGAAAAGAAGGATTAAAATCTAGTTAATTGTTTTTTTTTTATCGATAAATAAAATAATTCAAAGAGAAATAAAACGATCAATAATTATTGATAGCATTAACATAAATATATTACCATCTGATAACATGTTCGATAGATTTCTTATTTAATTCAATTTTTTTTTTTGCAATTTTTTTGTTGTTGTTGTCAATCATCATTATTCATAGAAAAATAAGTAAAATAAAGCTGATTTTTCTTGTGTTAAAAATGCATAAAAAAAAATCTGTGGAATAAAAAGATGAACTTATTTTATTAGAATTCAATGTGTTTGTGTTTGATTTCAGAGAATGGTGAAGAGTCCCTGAAATGCACTGCATTTTCTTGTTTTTAAATCTTTGGTTTTTTCCATAGTCCACAAACACGCAAATTGTATGCAGACCAATCGATGGTAAAAAAAAATTGACTCTTTTTTTGGGGTGGATAAAATGTGTTTGTGTGTGAGAGGAGGCGCTTCAATTGGAATTTTTGGCCGTTTAACATCAATTTTGTTTGTTTTTTTTTGTATTTTGTTATTTTGTGTTTGATTCACTAATGGCTGTTACATTTATTTGTTCGAATATTCATAGATTCTGCATTATTACATTAAATGACATTCAATAAACAGTTAAATATGATTGAATATAATAATTATTAGTTCATTTTTGTTGTTGTTGTTGTTGTTGTCAATAACATTCATTTTAAAAACATTGTTCAATATTTTGTAGGTTTAATTTGTTCATTTTTCAGTTTTTTGTTTTATAACATCAATTGCTAATTTGTTTGAATTTGCTTGATTAAATGGTGTATTTTGTGTATTTGTCAAATGTGTATAAATATGTCATTGGACAATTTTTGGAGAGAAAAAAAATGCCCATTGCCATCATTGGGCTTCTTTCATACCATTGAAAAGATGTAATCTTCCATCAAACTGTTGTTATACTCTGTTTCTATTTCTCATAATTCAACTATTTATAATCTCTTGCACAAAAATTTTCGCTAAAATGTTAAATTCCCAAAAACAAAAAATCCATATTATTCATTATATTCATTAATTCGATTAAATTTTGTTGATTAAATGTTCCATTACGATTCCATTCATCTATTTATTTAGCTAACATCATATCAAATAGTTTGTTTGTTTGTTGGTTTTTTTTAAATTCAAAATTGAATTGTTTCGAATTTGGCGTTTAAAGAATTTGTATGGAATTTTAAAAAAATCTCAATTAACAAAAAATGCCATCAAACGAAAATCTATTTGCAATTGCTAATTTTAGCACACACAAAACAAATTGTTCATCATGTCATTTTGAAATTGAGATTTACTCCATAAAAAACCTTATTAGACTGAATTACATAACTAGATGTTAAACGCCCCCATTTTGGATAAACAGTTGTAACAACTGTGTTGTTTGAACAACAAGGTTAATGTTGGTGCTGGGTGATTGAGTTGGTTTTTATGTGGATGCTTCTTAAAATTGTCTTAAATTGGTTAAATTTAATTTGCGTAATTTTCTCTTCTTAATGTGTATTTTATGTGTGCTGGTGATGTGTCTCTTTCTCTGTTTCATGCAAACCCTAATACTAAAAAATGTCGATCTCTCTCTCTCTCTCTCTCTCAAAAAATGGTGTCCCTATTCATAATTCATTCATTCAATTTACTTGTTTCCAATTGATTTCACATCATGCAAACCAAAATTTGTTTCAATGTCAACTACCAAAAAAATTATTTTGATGTAGTTAAAAAAAAAAAAAAATGTAATCATAAATGTAAATAACGATAAATCCATTCCTTTTACATTAAAATATTAATTTTTTTTTTCTTTGATTGCACTGTCTGGGTGTTTTTTGCACTGCTGCATATTAAATTTCTATGATGGATTATTTTTTTTTATTTTCATGATTTATCATATTTCTTTGCTGAAAACTACGAATAATACAAATATATTTTATACACTTAAATTGGATAAACTAAATGATGATTAGACGCATGTCGTCGACTTGGTTTAGTGCATATTAAATGTGTGTGTATATGTTTGTGTGTGTGGTGTAGATGGCTTATGCCCCAATGTCCATTGCGGACAAAAACTTCAGCGACGGATTAAATTCTGGTGCCAGGCGTCATAAGTGTGTTTTTTTCCGATTTGCGATACACAGAAGAATTGTGTATCGTGAATCTTGATGATACTAGCCAATAGAGTCTAGTCCAGTGTGTAAAAATGTGTGTATGCAAAATGATGATTGTGGATGTGGTGCCATTTGAATGTTTGGGTGCGAATGTGATTTATGTGTCATAATTCTAATTCTAATACGGATTATAATTCTATGACAAAATGTTTTCCATTGTTTTTTTTTCTAACATGTTCGCTGTATGAATGTGGAAATTCTGTTGCACACCATAGTGACATATGCATCGATGAAGCCTCAGTTCCTGCATTGTCCCGTTTCAATTTGTTTTTTTTTTTTTGCATTTTGACTAATCAGCTTTAACAAAAAATTTATTTACAAGGGTGAAATTGAATGTGGCGGTGTTGAGCTGGGTATGTATTCTTTGAGTAAATCGCGTAATCGCAAAATTTCTTTACCAGCTGCGGTCAAATCCCCCTGCAGTGAGAGTTCACGTTCGCGTAAACGCTTAATGTCTCTTTGGCATGTCTGGAATTAGAAAAAAGAAAACAGATTTGCAATGTTAAAGCTCAACCATTTCATTTTCATTTCAACAAGAGAAGACTTTCAATGTGCAAATTATGCAAGTCAAGCGAAATGAGAGCCCCACACACACACATGTGGTTGGCTAAAATTTAAATAAGCATCTTACTTACCACATTCTGTCGCAACAGATCAAGCTTATCACATTTCAATCGCGTCACTTCCTGTTTTAAACCATCAATTTGAATACTTGCTTCCGGCGGCACCATCATATTATTCGATGCAACCACACCATCCAAGCATAATGAGCATGCTTTTGTTGTTGCTTCAGCCGATGACATCGACTCCAAACCGGTATCACTATCGACATATGTCGCTCCACCATCTAATTGAGTAAATACTTTGAGAATAAGTCACAATAGCAAAAGAATCAAAAAACGATTAGAATTATGGGCACACGCATTTCGGGAATATCGAACTAAATAAAACATTTAGCCATTTCCACAACATCGAGCACCAACAAATCCGGGCATTTAAATGCATGCATTTAACATCTAAACATTTTACTTTTTGTTTTTTTTTTTCGGGTGAAAAAAAAAATTAACACAAAAACAAAAGAGAAGAAAACATCAAGCCATTCTTACCCATTGGATCAAGCTCAACACTGTTCAAACTCGAATCATCGCTGGTCTCGGACATTGTTGCTGTCAACGGGCCGTTACCATTATTATTCAAATTGTTATTGATGTTATTTTGATGGTTTGGTTGACATTGGCTGTTGTTATTGTTGTTGTTATTGCCGCACAATGGTCCACGAGATGTGATGTCTGGCGACGATGATGACGAATCGTTGGTGGATTTTTTCGAATCGCTTTTGTTTGAATTCGAGCGTGCGATCTGCATATACAATGTTCACAATCCAATTAAAACAAACATTTCAAATGAAAAACAAATTCAAAAACAAAAACTACCAAATTTTACACCAAAAACCTATGCGCATACCTGAATATTTTCCATGATCGTAGCTTCTTTAGATCCTTTTTTGGTATTGAAATTGATGCGTGTCGCATCACCAGCTCCATTAGCATCGACACTTTGCGATCGCACCCGTGAGATGAGCGCCTTTTTAACCGTATCAATGAATCTCGAACCAGCACTGCTATCTGATTTTGGTGTATCGGGTGCTGGTGATGTTGCACCGCCAGAGCTTAAATCAGCTCCCAAAAAGTCACGTGTCTTTTCTTTCAGCTCTTCCACCAAATTTTGCAGCAATGATGTGCGTGTCCTCAATTCAAGCCGTGCAAATTTATCGGCTTTGTAACATGCATTTTCCGCGTTAATCAATTTTGTGAGTAGAAATTCTTTGAGTTCGGTTCCCTTCCGGAAAACGGCTGGATTTGGTAGGGTTGGACCAAAAAATGGAACATCATCGCGTGCAGTGACGGAAATTTTGTACCGTGTATTCGGTGTATTTGGTTCAAGCGGTTGTATAACAATAAACGCATGCAAAAAGTGGCTGGCAATCATGTCTGGTGAAAATGGAGTATTTGATTCTTGGAATACAATAGCAACAATATCATTGCCAATGTGTCGTTTGCGTTGCAATTGCTGTGGATCACCTTCGGTGTATGGGAGCATTGTTGATACATGGAACATTATTTCACGCTCTTTAAACACCTCATAAATGGCTTCATCGCCGGTGTGTCCATTTTGAATGTCCAAACCACCACGATAGCCTCGGTGATCCTTTAGCCGAATCCTTTGTCCAAGCATATCCAAAAATTCATCAAATGCTGGCGATGAATTATTATTTCCAAATAATTCCTCTTCGGCGGTTTGTCCATGCCGTTGATACAGTACACCAAATTTAAAATTTGATACCAACACATGTTCATCGTATGAAGCAATCATACCCGATGCTTTCGGGCACATAACGGGCATAAAATTGTCCACATTGATTTGTTCGTTGAGTAAACGTGCCATCCGAATTGGTGATGGATTATTGCCCAAACATGAAACTGGTATAATTTCATGCATTGTACCGGTTTTAAGACGCAATAGAATTCGGATATGTTCTTGATTGGCCACATTTTCCGCTTTAATCGATAGCAAAACCGGTCCCAATTGATCATCGTGTCCCACCAAATTTGAGTGTTCACGATTGATATAGAAACGGCGATAGCATTTTGCTGTATCATCTGTTTCGAATTTACTGCGCCATGCACTGTGCGGTAAAACTGGATTACCATGTGCATCAAATGCACATTCATGATCGGTACCATCAACCCAATAGCCACCATTGTTTGGCAATACAATCATTGAATATGGGCCCGGTTTTGATAGTGTTTCTTCGAGTAGACGTTGTGATGCCGGTATTGTTGATATTATCGATGATGACTGTGAGCTAACCGAAGACTGTGAATGATACTGATGATGACCATTCGATAGCTGATGGTGATGCAATTGGGGCGATGCCGGCGTTGAACCGGACTGTGATATCGAATGTTTTAACTGTTTGTGTGTGGCAAATTGTCCATTTGATGGTAAGCTGCTTGATTCAATGCCACCACCATGTGGATTTGGTACACGCTCCTCACGTGATCCCTGCAAATGCACAACAACAAAAATAAACACAAATTAATTAAATGAATAAATTGTCACCGTATGCAATTTACTAAATAGAAAATGTTTAATATACAACCAACAACAAGAAAAAAAAATAGCAATCAAACTGAAAATCAAGCTCAAGAATTCAACCTTGATTCGAATGACAAAAGGAAGGGTTGATTTATGTATGTAAATTACGGTATGTGTGAAAATAAAAAACAATCATAGCAAGGTTCTCGACATCGATTTTTGTTTTGTTTACGTTGTTTATTTTCAGCTGATTTGTTTTTCTTCGGCCACGAAACCATTTTATGATTTCAATTATCAAGAGAATTTTTGATATGAAATCACGGCAAATAACGACAAAGAAGTTCTTAACCTCGCCCAAATAATTCATGCATACGATTATCATATCTAAATTTCGATTGCATGAGGCAAAACAAGCAAACACAGAAAAACACACACACTCGATGAAAATTCTAGACCAATGTCAATTTTGACCTTCCGAACACGATGAGGTAAAAAAAAACAACAGTGGCTGCCGTTAATGGTTTATAATGAAACTTATTATACGGAGCGCAACCTTCAGTAGGCTCGGCTTTGACTGACTGCATGACGTGTCTATGTCAAGGCGGCCGTTTTATGTATGCATTCTCACGCATGAAAGTGATAATAATGTCACATTCATCATAACCCAGAATACAGTTTTTTTTTATGCCTTTTTATAGCTCGAATGTGCGTGAGCCGGTTTAATGCCGCAAATTTCCCTTTTTATCTGTTCATTCAGTCACTGAATTCTCAGGTTGCTAATTTTTATTGCAGGGAATGTGTATAAATTCAAAGGCTATAAAAAAAAAGCTGAGCAAATGCGATTATTCCGCAACAAATCGCATTGTCGCATATTTGCACCGCTGTTACTCATTGGCAGGCCAGGAATATATGCATGACTTGATGATTCGATTCCGTTGACAATGATACCAGTTGTTGAATACGGGATAAATTTGATCTGAACCGAATAAACTCCTTTTTATTCTTTCGTTTGAATGCAATTTTCCTCTTTGCATTCAAACGGAAAAAAAGGAATCTGTTTGCAAAAATTGAAAAATTCCATCTATTGTCGCCCATCGACCAGATTCATTGGCATTTTTCAGTATGAGGTCATTAAATCAACATTCAACATCCAACTATTCAGTTGGTTGAATAGCCGGTTCGTGATATTTGATCATAAATTTCCGTATAAAATGCGTTGCAAAAAGCAAACACAGGCCGAGTGTCGAGTGTTCAGAACGATGTGAATTGTATATATGTGTCCTCTAGAAATTCTGGAGCCGATAGACTAATAAAGAGTTTTTATACTGTCTGTAAAATATCGCCATTTGGATTGTTAATTGATGACAGGAAAAAAAACCAATTGTGAAATTCGATAAAAATGGCTGGCAGAGAGAGAGAGAGAGAGAGAGAGAGAGAGAGAGAGAGAGAGAGAGAGAGAGAGAGAGAGAGAGAGAGAAAAATTGCAACGAAAACCGAGACATTGTAAATGAATAGCCAACTGTCTGCACAGCGACACAAGCTATAGCATTGTTTGTAGAGTATGTGGGTTCTCGGCTATGATGATATATGCGGGCATACTTTTTAATATCATATTGTAATTTCCCACCAGATTCACATCACCATTGCGCGCACCAATTTTCATTTGCATATCGTAATCTATCAAACATAAAAATAAAACACAATCGTAAAACTTTTACTCAAGACAGTAAAACCCGAGTCAGAACATTGAAAATGTTGTGCTGTGTGAGCGTTGTGTGTCTTCTGGCTTTTTCGCTTGACATCGAATATATAGCAGCGGCAAAAACATACATTGCACATCATCACGGAATCAGTAATTATGAGAGTATAAACACAGTCTAAAATTACCATACAATTGGCCAAAAACCATATATGAAATCACGGCTCATTTCAACATTCACATTGGGCTTTGTTTCCCGGGGAAATGGGAATTTTATAGCTCCAAATAACTTGTACACAGTGCTGGTTTGATAGCCATCGCTATTCTATGATGAATGTTGTTGGTCTTCGCCAACGAATAGTTGAAAATTGTTGCATTCTGCTGGTTGTCGTTTGAAAATTGTAGCATTTCGTCATGCGATTGTATCAGTTCAGTAATATGAGCAAATTTTGGTCGAAATTTTATCGTAACTTTGTTAGAACCGCTACACATTCTAATGACTTCACAGAGATAGACTAATATGCACCAAAAAACATGATTCATTTGGATATAAAACCGAAGCGGCACAGCTACGGATTTCATATTTGATTGGAGACATGCGATGAAATTAATCATCAGAACGAATCGTGAAGGGTTTTTTCAACATTAAGCCATTTTTGTATTGCGTTGGCACATCTTGATGTCTTGAATCTCAAGAACTCTTGATGTATTTTCTTGATAGCGGCTGCAGACTATCGCATGAAATGATCTTCATTGGACGAGATTCTACGCCGGATATTAGCCGGCAAAATCACTCAGTCTGAACCAACCGACCACATAAAATGAAAATTTAATTAAAAATGAAAAAAAAAAACACACGAAACAAGTGAAGAAACAAAAAAACGGAAGAAAATCATATTTTAAAGTAATTTGTTGTTTTTTTTCTGTAAGAATTACACGCAACAGTGTGAAGAAAGAGAACCAAACAAACGATAAAATATTTCTTTTCCCCCTTCATTTAGAATGGGATTGCAATCATTTGATTACAATTTACAATACAGGTAATATGAATACAACCGCCCAACATCAGACAATTGAATATGCACAATTACGCGATAGTCTATCGGTTCAAAATGAATGTCGAGAGCGTATACGTTTGCATTTACGCTTCGATGAAGCGACATAAAAACGGTGTTAGCTGTGGTGGCGGATGTTGATGCCGTTGCCGATGCTATTGTTGCATGTGCATTGAGAGCTCAAGAATACACTCTGTACACTCCATCTATTACTTTATGCACGAGTAAAAGGAATTTTCTATTGAATGTCATGCAAGTGGAAAACTCAACTCCATAATCCGGATCAAGCAGTGTCGAGAATAATTTGCACTTTTATTGAATTGTGTTTTTTTTCGCAGTTTTTCTTTGCTTATCGATCGAAATGAAGCATACAAACAAAACAACCATCTGTTTTTTTTTTCACTATGTACCATGATTTTCATGGTTATGGAAATAAAATTTGGTTGAATTGAAAGTGCTAGTTGAAAACAATTAAACAATTTGATAAAATTTTAAAATGGCCCAAAACCATTCATGATAATTCATTAAATTCCACAAAATGTAATTAATGTCTGAATGCTCAGAGACAGAAAATGATGACAATCACAAAAAACTGGCCGAGAGAGAGAAACAAAATACAATTGCCAAATTGAAAAGCATTGAAAAGTTTTTTTTTTATGTGCATCACGATGGAAATGTTATGTTTGTGTGAGTGCGTTTTTGTTGTTGTTGTTAAGTTGTGTTTGTTCAGGCTCTATGAACTGAATGAAACACGGCAAACGGATATTTTTCCGTTGTTATATAATGGTCAAAATATAAAATACACAATGAACCGGCAGCCAGTCAGCCAGCGATTTGTTTACATAATCAAACATTTGTGTTGTATATTTTGCATACGTGTTTTGTCTTTTGGTCATATTATCAGTGATAAAAGTGATAAAATAATAGATTTCATATTGCCATTGACATAGCCTCGCTGTAAATGTCATAATGTGTGTGTGTGTGTGTGTGTGTGTGTGTGTGCCTTTGTTGCAATTTTGCTATGATGTGATGCTGCGGCTGCGGTTGTCACACTTTTATCGTATCATCTACAGCTAACTGCTGCCATCGTCGTCTTCTCTGTGCATCTCTTGAAAACTCTTTACCGAACATACACACACGCACATCCACCACTCTTAAACAAAAGCATTACATTTTCGAGAATTATAATATGCGCAACCAAGCAAATGTATCGAGATAAAAGAGAAGAGAAGAAAGTTTGTAACAAATTACAAACAAATTGTGATTTTGAGTTCATTTTCATATTTTATGGTTTCATAGAAAAGTGGAGTGCTTGTTCGAATCCGTGTGTTTTTTTTCTCCATTCCATTTGCATCTTCGTTTTTGTTTTGTATGTTTTCAAGCACTTGCCATATTTTGTTGTTGTTGTTGTATTCACTCTCTCATTTTGCATCCAGTTTTTTTTTGTGTGTGTGTTCATTGTGTCATGAATAAAATTGTGTAATGTTCATAAATGAATTTGTTTTTTTTTCTGTTGGTTTTGTAGTATTCTGCAACTAGAATCCCATCGCTTTTTGTTTGTTCTGCTTATTTAATGATATGTTTCCAAAGTACAATCCCTTTTTTTCGGGGGCGTCTTTTATTGGCAGAATTTCATGGTCGCTTTGTTTGTACACGTTTAATTTATGATGTAAGCATTTGTAACCTTATATCCGCATTGCACTTCTTCGTAGCATATTTTGAAGCCAGCATTTAAACAAAAAAAAAGAGCAAACGCATGTTTGTCGAAAAGACAGGAAAATGAAGCAGATGATAAAGAGACGTAAAAATGTGAAGAAAAAAAACAGCATTTACGACAAACACACACACCATAAATATTTCGAGAGTGTGTTTGTTTCGACTTTAAAAGCCGAGACATGGTAACACATCTCTCAAAAAATGTACACATTCACGAAGCCGTGAGACATTTTTTCTTTATAATAAAATGCTCATATTTAAAGGATCCTACACACAATGCTTAGCATACAATTTCCCATGCACGCATCCTGTTCTACATGAAGCGTGTCTATCTGAGCCTCTTCACTTCCCATGGATATATACATATGGATGCACGATCCGAACAAAATTTTCGTATTCAAAAATGGTTTTTCAGCATTTTGCCATTCACAAAATGGGCATCTGTGTGTGTGTGGGTATGTGTAAGTGAGTCAGTGTGATGTTCGGCTTAAAATAACAACTGCGAAGTTAATCGCCTTCAATCTATTCGAAACTGCTGTCTCAAAGTCACTGGAATGAAAACTTTTAATTTTCGTTGGAAGTTATGAATTGCTTTTGATGCTATTAAAATTCTAAACTGAAGCAGCTGACTTATTTTGTGAAAGAGAATGCATAAGTATACAAGCGGTAGGCATTTTGATGGGTTAAAGCAGGTGAAATGATTAATATCACTATTATACACACTCATTAAATTTGACTATAGTCAAACACACACACACACCTCTCACCATAAGATCACGAAAAGCCGATCATTTCTTTGAAATTATATTCTAAGTTAGCATTTCTAACGCTTCTTTGTTCCCCTCTAGGTAAGTTCTTTTTGCACTTTATTTTCATAATTGTTCTCTATACAGAACGATTCTATAGCATCACAAAATGTGTGTATGCTCGTTCGTTTTGTTTTATTTTTTTTTCTGTATGTGCCACCAAACCATAACACCAAAACGTCTGAATCATGTAAAATTCTCGAGATAATTCCGCCTTTTGGCAACTCATTATCTTGACATTAGTTTGATTGGCAGCTAATTTTCATGCACACTCTCTCACATACATCATCAAAATGTATTCATGTGTCGGATTTAATGTGTGGTCGTGTTGATCGTCAGCCATGGGTCTCAAACATGAGAAAGGTGAAAAAATGTCGAAAATTGCAACCTCATTCAAGTAATTTTCGACTTAACAAATTATGAATCATAAATATCACATATTTGGAATGTTTGTTTGTTGTTGTTGTTTTGTTTTTTTGGTAAATGCTTAATGCTTCGTGCAAAAGATAATGATTGGTTCCACTACTGACTGAGAAAATGAATAATGGAATCGAACGATGACCATGACAATGAAATCACTTAAATCATCTTCGTTTCGTACAAATAACA
Source organism: Aphidoletes aphidimyza (assembly GCA_030463065.1). Taxonomy (NCBI): domain Eukaryota; kingdom Metazoa; phylum Arthropoda; class Insecta; order Diptera; family Cecidomyiidae; genus Aphidoletes; species Aphidoletes aphidimyza. Next base: position 2,683,295 of record CM059996.1, read on the forward strand.
CGCACTTGACAGTTGCGAACTCTATTGATCAGTAGGATAGAAAAAAGTGTGTTGTGAAGACACAATACAAAACAATGTTGAAACGAGGCAAATACACCGTTCCATACGGTCTCTCCCATTCACTTTATTCTTTATTTTGCCACTTGGTTAATGTGATCACTACCATATACTCATTAATCTTTAATGCATAGAGAAAGGTATACCGATGCCAATGATTTCCTTCTAGAAAGTGTTGAATATCCGCTACTGTCAGTGAGCGGTATGTCTCTTATCAATAAGCATTTATCTCTCTGTGCGGTGGCACCTTCATCTGCATAATTTTCAGAATAACATTTCCAGTCATAAACCCAAATAACCAACCATACCTGATACCACTCCATAAAGAACGTTCCGTCTCTTTTTTTTCATTATTCAGTAGAATGTAGAAAAGGTTTAGAACTGCATTACATCATCATTTGCTATGCAAAACTTGAAGCTTCGAGCTGTAAGTCAATTCGATTTTCACCTCATAAATACACAAATTCAGCATATGGCATCAATATTGCCGTTGCGGTTGCCACAGTAAAGACCTAGAACCCAACTCTCACAGCATGGAACAGGACAAACCAGTTTATGTGTGCAGATTAAACAAAACAAAATAAAACTAGCAACCAACACTCCGGTATGAAAATTGCACAATATAATGTGTGCGAATTTATTTGTTTTAACCGTAAATGGAATATTAACATATACCTAATGGACGATAATCAAGTGTGTGCGACCAACAACATGATGACCCATAAAGTGTCAGTTTACGATGAACAAGTTTTCTGTTTTCAATTGAAAGATATTGTGCATAGTCTCCGACTCAAGACTCTCGAGGCGCTAAACTCTAATATATGCTAAATGGCTATTGTGGTTGATTGGCCTGGCCCCGATCCAAGCCCAACAATAATGCCTCTATGTGATACGTGTGATTTAATAAAAATTACAAAATGGCTACAGGAAATAGTTCAACATCAATGATGATTACAGCTTAGCACACCAATAGACCAACACAGTTCGGTTAATTAAATTAAAAATTAAACTAACGTTGACACACACACACAATCATTCACTCTCAAGAGGTTGAACGACAAAAGAGTTCATTATGTTAAACGTTCGAAATTAATCCCCGTAACGGCTTTACTGATAAGATTATAAATACGTTGTCTTTTCAATTCATTTGCATCTTTGCAACGGCTCCGAGGTAAATCGGTCAATGCATTCAATTTGCATTAAATATTATCTATGCATCAGACAGACCAGAAAGAGATTAGACTGCAGCGCGTATAAAGTATTCTGCATCACAAATTAGAGCACATCGGTATCGGTCGAACAAAAATAAAAAAAAAAAATAAATGCATAATCACAAAAAAATGTGGCATTTAAAATAGAGGAGAAAAAAAAAACAATAACCTTCGTTATCCCAGTTCGTTACCTCATCGGTGAGGTGTGTGTTAATGTATTATTGACATAGTTATAAAAAAAAAAAACATGTATCTATTCAATTTGGTCGAACTGGTTGGCATAGTCGAAATGCCCACACACATTTTTCAGCGTGCATTCATTCTGCCATTTTTCTCTCACTCTCGCGTGCGCACGAGATTCGGCGATTGAACGACACAATGCCACCACGTCAAATATATGTTGAATTTTAACAACAATTTGAAGCAAAGCAATTAATAATATAGGCTTTCATACATGGAATGCAATAGTAATTTTTCATTGGCCTTCTAACGGCTGCATTTTAAATAAATGAGATTGAATATTGAGAGCGAAAGAGCGAGACGAGCTTGTTGATATTTGTTCGGTTTATCTGTCACTTTGGTATGCATAATGAACTTATTGACTCCGGTGAAAATGGAATGAAATTAATTTTGATGTGTTGTCTCCCAATCTTTTTCACCGGGTCTTAAATGACGTCACAACCGTCTACTATGTAAATGTCATTTTCATTCAAATTAAAATAGCATTGAAATGTTTTGAATTTCTCTCCATTCTACTTCTGGCTTTTCACATTGACTTTGTTCACTTGGGTTTTATCCGAAAACAAAAGTCAAACAATATGTCAACGCGTTTGGTCTTTTCTCTCAATTTTTTTTTTTTTTTTTTTTTGAAATTTACAGTGTTTTCAAAAGATAATTTATCTCGAAGATATCTGCAAGATATCTCAAGTAAGATAATATCTAATATCTATCTAGATAATTTTTTGAAGTTAATGGTTTTATCTCGTATCTATCTAGATAAGTTTTTTTCATCGTTATCTATCTTGGAAAATTCGAGATAATTTCAAGATAACCCACTATTAAATGAAAATAAAATAAGATGTGTGTCGGAAAAATATTTCGAGTGTATTTGAATATAAATTTATTTAAGAAAATTCAGTCTTCAGAATATTTAGCTCAATTCAGTTTATAAATTTAATTTTCAAAAATAATATCAAAAAATTCCGGTCGTCTGACAAAATTCGGCTCGTTTTATACAAGCGCAACATTACAGCACGTCGATTTTCTATCGAAAACATAATACATTCGGAAGTCGAACGATATTGTGAAGATCAGCGGAAAGATTTGATTATGTTGAATCATTATCCGAACGTCAAAAAAGTATTTTTTTTTCGCCATAATACAACGCTGTTGGCCTCTGGGTCTATTGAAGGTGTGTTTATTTCCGCAAAAATGATATTTCGACCGCAGAGAAATAGAATATCAGACAAACATTTCGAAAGCACATTATTTTTAAAATTGAATTATGAATCTTTAAAAAATGAAAACAATAAAACATTGTATTTTTCTCATTGGAATTTTGATTTTTTTTTCTCAATAAACTAGAGTTCGTTTTCGTTCAAATTTTAGTTTTCATTCATTTTTATTAAATATCTTACAGATATCTCAAAGATATCTTGCGTTTTTATCTTATCTTTTTATCTCAAATCAATTTTTATCTCATATATATCTAGATAATGTTTTTCATTTTTTGTGTTTATCTCATATCTATCTAGATAAAAAAAAAATTATCTTTTGAAAACACTGGAAATTTATTTATTCTGGGAATTGTTTACGAAAATAAGCAGCACACACACGAAACAAGCAAATAAATTGATGATAATTTTTGTTGTTGTATTCTTTGAGAATAAAAGAGACCCATACGGAATTGTGTTCAACGAACTTTCAAATGGTGCGCTTTGTTTTCTATTTTTTTGAAATGTGCGGATGAAAAATCGAGAATCGAAATTATTACAACGTTCAAATGAAATCGTCAATAGTAAAATCTAGCGAAAGAAAAATCAAAAGGAATTAGAAAGAGAACATGGTTTGAGTCTCTCAATCTGAGTGTGAGCGCTTGTTGTTGTTATATTTTAATTGGATTGTCTTCCTCATTTTTATGCACACTCTCGATATGGTTATGAACTAAACTCAAGCGGCTGTTCCGCAAAATGATTTTTTTTTTGTTTTTTTTTTTTTTTTCAAAATAAGATCGTGAGCGTGTGAGAAAAACACAGTAAATATCGTACGCTCGTTTCAACGATGATCAACGCCTGAACATGGAAAGTTTAATGGTGTGAACTCATCGGCATATTGTTATACGTACACGCAAAATATACCGAGACATTGAGGCAGAGCATTGTGAAACAGCAATTGCTGCTCTTAAGAGAGACACTTGTTTTTTTAGACGATTCCATTTCAATCGCTTTCGATTTACAAGTTACCTGACATGAGAACGACGTTTTAATTACACAAAAAGAAATGTATTAACTTAATTATTCTACGGCATAGTGCCCGAAATGACTATACCAATCTTCAACACACACAATACCAAACCGGCGCGTAAGTATAAGAAACAAGCACATCCAAAGCCAATGCCGATGATATCAACGATGGGAAAATGTTTGGAAAATTTGTTGCCGCTTGCAAATGGGAAAATTACTGTTATGCAATCGCATAATGCGATTTCATTTTCAGTGCGGCAGATTATGATATCTTTCTCTTCTCAGCTAAATTGTTTCGTGAATTGTATTATTTTATTTTTATAGAAGGCACGTGAATTTTATGAATATTTCACATGATGAATGGTATATTTTGGCACTCAAATTCGCGTATCACTCTCATTGCATCTCACAAGCAAGAATCTCAAGTAAAAAAACTATTTTGTTCCATTGTAAAATCAAATAAAACAACAATAAGCGATGATGGCAAGCTCATCACTCAACTTCAACATCAACGTCATTTTCGCCCGAAAAATTGTTCGAACATTTATTACGTGAACACACACTGAACCATTTCAAAGTAATTTGGATATTAAATCAGAAAATAATTGGATCGTTACGACCGCTAAGCCGACAATTAGAAAATAATAACCGTACTCAAAAACTTGGGTGAAGACACATCAAAATTATTTATTAATATCAAAATTAATTAAGTTTTAGATGGATTATGCGGCTTGATGAGCTTAACCAATCTTGTTTTTTGTGTGTGCTCTAATTTGTGTATTTTCTCTCATTTTTCTGATTCAAACTGTTTCCTTAACAATACAACGAAAAAAAACGTTTTTCATTTCATAATCCATTACTGAGACTGAGACTGAATTTTTTTTTTTATAAAAAAAGAAAGAAAAAAGTCAGCAAAATGTCCCATTTTACTTCAACCGTTCACGAAATGAATTTGTCAATCTCGTTCTTTTCATTTTTGTTGGTATTGTCTTTTGTTTGAGTTTTTTGGGTGAATTTTTGTTGTCTCGATTTGTTATTTACGTTGATTCGGCAGTAAAGTTTCGGTGTACATGGTGTGTGCACATTGTCATTGTGCTGAACTGCAAGCAGACAAAGCAGCCGATAGCCTAAGAATGTGAATCGATATCATTCTACTGAATGTCGTGAGCTTAAAGCGTTTTATGTTTTTGTGTCTACTCATTCGAGATTCCAAAATGTTGTTTGCCAAATATCGGAAATTGGATTTTGTTCTACTGGGCGATGTGTGTGTGTGTGTGCATATGAGGGTGTTTTTTTTGTGCATGAGTCGGCTTTCTTTTGCTGGGTGCATTATCGATGAGCCTGGGCTACGTTTATACGGATTCCGGGGAAAACAAAAAGAATACACACAAAAAAAACGATGGCTGTTTATTTGTCGTGTCGTATTGATTTTTGGTCTTCAACTCATAAAATGCACAAATTCATGGTGATGTCCCAAAATCGAAGTTTGCTACCAAATCTCAAAAAAAAACCATTTTGATGTATTTATTTCAGCTATTTAAAAACCGCATGCTCTAAATATCACAACAGTGTTTTTAGTTCTAGTTGTGGAAAAACAGAGAATTTCAATCCATTAAAAATTCTGATTGTGATGATAAATAATGCATGCACAACTAAGCATTCCGTCGAGTTGTTTGGTTTTGCTTTGAAAACAAACAAACAACAACAACAAAAAACACGAAGAAATACTGAAAAGAATTTGTGTCATTTACGTCAAGAAATATCTTGATCGTATAACAGTGTCCACTTTCAAGCATTTCTGTCAATAAAACCAAACGAAAATTTGCATTTGTAGCTGAAACCGCGACTAAAGTCGAGTAGCACTTTGTTCGAGTTTATCTCAGCGATGACATCTTCATCGCACGCACACACAAAAAGTGTCGAGTGGAGAAATATCACGCGCCTTCAATTTACACAACACGATTTTCTCGTCAACCAAGAAATTGTTTATAAAATCAACAACGATTGTGTAAATATTACAGAAAGAAAAAAAAACGGTGCTGATGTTTGATGAGTTTGAACGTTGAGTGAGCCATGAGCCCATATTTTGCTGTCAATTGGACTCGTGCATTGCAAAATACTATGTTTTGAAGAAATGTGATCAAAGTGAGATACAAATCGTACACGGAATTCAATTCGATCGACATATTGAATTGTCTTTTTCGACGTAGCAAACAAATGGTTTTGTTGTGAAAAGTTTGCATTTTTCGTCATCATAAAACGGTTCATACATATTTTGATCTTTTGCAATAGGAAATTCGATTCGGCTTCTGTTCGCTGATATTATCAATTGAACCAGAAAAAAAAAAGATGTCAAAAAGAAAAGACGAAGAATTGTTTATGAATTTTAATGAAATTTGTTGGATGCTTTTGTGTTTGTTGTGCGCATCACGATCAAAATAAAATCCATCAAGATTCACTTCGGATTTCAATAGAAGAACATCAAGAAATTGAATATGTTATTGAAAACGAACAAAGCAGAGAGACACTTTATTCCGAAATCGGATTTTACTCCTTTAAAAGTTTGCATTGTCAGTGTTGCTGGTGGAAGAGGCGAATCAAAAAAAAACACACACAGGCGATGAGAAAAATTGGAAAGGCACTCATGTGTAGCATGGTTCGGTTTTTGTTTGTTTCTTTCTTTGAAGCAAATATTCTGAATTGATGTTTGGAACGAAACACGTGAACAACAAAACAAATAAAAATTTACCGAACGAAGTGATTTTCGATAGAGAGAGAGAGATAGCGATAAAAACGATACACTCTCATCTCGTATCAGATGTTCAACGAAAGTGTTATGTTCGGAAGGCAATTTTCGGAATTGATTTTTTTTTTCGCTCTTCGCTTTTAACTTGATCGCAACAAGCATAACTAAAACCAACATACAGAAATATGGCCAATAAATATTGAAAGGCTTTGGCAATTTTGGCCATTTCCAATTTCCTTAGTCGAATTTCTTTTTTTTTACAAATTGTTTAGAAAAGTTTTATCAAACTGTATACATCAATTTGAAAGATTTAACTTATAAAACGACCTAATTTTAACGGCTCCAGGCCATGAAAACGATAAACAACATCAAGTTCTTGTTTATGAATATAACTTGAAAAAGCACTTTAGCATTTTATACGGCGAATCAATTGCATAACATTTTTGTGGTTTATTTTTCGTCAATATGAAAATTGATTGAAAGAATATTGGAAGCATAAAATTGAAAACTCATAAAACATTTGACGTGTAATTATATGAGCTACCTGGAGATTGCAAATCTACCATCAAATCAATTATCTACTCATACGGTTAGTGGAGCTGGCTAACCAGAATACAACACTTTTACCAATATTATGAGCAAACCAAACAATAAAACCCATAAATAAATTCTCTCGAAAATCGAAATCATGTTTTTGCAACTAAATGTCAAATATTATCAGCCAATTCGCATTTAACCGCTCACACTCGCACAACGGAGCGCGCGTGCACACGGTTATGATTTCTGACTAACCGTTTTATTAATAAACGACCTGAGATTGGCTTTTCGGGTTAAAAGTATTAACCTTTTGTATGAGTTGAATCGATGCATGTTCAGGTCGGGGGAGAAAGAGAGCGAGAGTGAAAGAGATCGAATCGACAAAAATAGCATATATCCGTTGACGTCAATGGTTGGATGGAAATCGGTGGGGTCGAAGTTCATTGATTTGTCTGTGAAATTGGGTTATGCTTCAGCATTGAGGGAAGACACTTCAACAGCCATTCGCTATCATCGTCTTTTTTTGTTTTTGTTTCTGCCACCATTTCAAATACAATGGAGAAGTGCATTTACAAATTTTAACAAAAAAATGGTTCTGTAAACTTGATGGTGTTGAACAAAACCGATTGTTATAAAGGTGAACAATTTATGCAAGTGTTTTCAATTTATCAAAGTAACAACATTTTTCTTTGCCATTTGGAAAAAAATTGCAAGCATTTTAAGCAAAAAACAAAAACTGTATGAAATATGAATTTTCTGAGCTGAGAAAATGTTTTTATGGCGCATAAAAAAAATATCTATTCACAAAGAACACCAAATCTGCATTCACTTGAAACAACCACGTGATTTTTCATCTTTAGTACATGCCATTCGTTATAGAGACAAAAATATATTCTATGAAAAAATCAACGCTTTCCACTAAGCCCGAGGAGCTTGAGGAGCAAGTGCTCGATCGTGGACTCATGTCAACAGTTCTGTTTTTGCACGTCAACATTCCAATGCGATTCAGTTTGTGGTTCAATTAAGTTTTCGTTACGTATGGCTTCGAATGAATATAAATGGAGCTTCAAACCATTTGACACGTGTACAAATGCTGGCTTTGATGATGCCTTGACGCTTGAGAGTATGAATGGAAGCGTTTTTTCTTACGTCTGTAAATGTCAAGTTTAACTCGATACAAAGCAAAACAATATTAATCACTACAAATGCTGTTATGTTGAGTCTTTCTGTATCGTTCGGTTATAATGACAGCAAAACATTGAGTTATCGATATCGATGAGATATCGCAATCCAAAGAGAGAGAAAAAAGCAAAAGCAAGTAAATACTTCAATAATCGTTGGCTCGTGGTTCGATTTATTTCATGATAATATGTTACCCGTGCATCAAAACGCTAAATGGTTGAGTTGCCGAAAATGTAATCTATTCAATTGAAGTTGAATGATTTGAAAAAGAAGGTTTCAATAAAGTATTCTTTAATCGTATCGATTGTTATATTCTCGTTTTATTCTCAATGCAAACTAGAATTGGTTGGCAAACAAAAATTTGGTGCATACGATATGGCTTGAAATGGTCTTGGCAACAAGACACACTGTTGCTGATGGCATTTTTTTCGTTTTTTTTTTTTTGTTTGTTTGAAGCGAAATGGTGTGATTTATTGGAGCAGAACAAAGCATTGTTTGAATACCGTTGAATGTTTTTTAACCTTGTGTGAGAAAATTGGATAGAAACATGTCCTACGTTTCATTGGTTTCAAGGTTTTTAGGTTGAACATAAGACAAACAAACACCCGCTAAGTAGTTCTAAACATTCCAACAACATTCTTGGGACCATTTCTTGTTGGCCCATGGCCACTTTAATCTTTGATGCATTGTGTGATTTTACCCAAAAACTAAACTGCTTATTGTTTTCGATAGATGAAATGGTGCCTCGAGGTACCTCGCGATAGAGGTTTTATAGAAGACGCCAAACGAAAAAGAAAGTACCAAAGTGAACAAAGTAGAAATATCTCAAGCTGATTTCGGCGTATTAGAAAAGTCATAAATTATAGTGTTTAGCATGGAATTATGGTGTATGGAGCGCACCGTTGAAAAAGGTGCGGTGGCGAACCACGTAGTCAATAAAACGCCATTGTGAATGAAAAGCTAAAGTAAATTAATAATTGTAATCATCAAATATGTGGTGCTGCGTGTGAGCAGCATATGCAAAGCATTGGCTGCTGACTTAAACGTTTGCTTACCGTGTTGAGACAACGGGCGATAACGATTACCCAAAAACCCAATGAAGCCATAACACAAACGCTTTGAATAATAAACAAAATCCCTTTATTGCCAATTTATTAGTAATTTTTATATAGTCATTTTTTCATTTCTTATTTTGTGTTTCCTTTTTTGGCTTTTTGTTTATTTTGTTTTTTTTTTTATCGATTGACTGTCAACGCACAAATGAACTAAGCGTGAGTAGTTTAACTATTTTAGCGTTTTTGTCGCACACACACACACACACACAAACAAACAATGGCACGCAAAAGGAAAAGTTATTCACATCCAAATTCAGACATATATGATTGAGTTACTTTCTTCGGTTAAAACCAACAAATTACCATAATTGTGCACATATTCAGCCAATTTGGATGATCATTACTTTCCATGCTATTTTTGGGCAGCAGCGGCAGCACGAACTGTTTCAAGCACACGTTCACCCAACTCCCGAGTCTCAATTGGACATTCATTGAAATTTTATTAATTGGCATGTTTTGGAAGTAAAAGGTTGGCTCGCGTTGTGTTTTTATTGTATGCATTTAACATTTGTATGCTAATCGTTTGTCCAATGGAAAAATCGAGAAAATATCGTACACGTTGAAATGTGCTAATCATCAAGCCATAAACTGATGTGTTTTTGGAAAATAATTGCGCGAAATATGCTCTCGTTAAATTTTTTCCCGGTGTTTTTTTCTCTCTCTCTTGTTTCGTTATTTTTGGATTGTTGTTGTTGTTGTTGTTGTTTGATTCGAATCGAATATAACGTTTATGACTTTTTAACATTCTTCGAACTCTCATGCTTTGAATGGTTTTTCGTCTGACTGCTGCTAATTGAGAACAAAATCTCTGAACACGTTAAATTTGTTGATATGCGCATTTCCAAAATTCAGTGAAGTGAAATCGTTAAATTTCCGACGCGCTATGATTTTCATCTATTTTTAATGGGAAATCAACAACAGAAGAAAAAAAACATTCCAAACCGAAAAGAGAGGAATAAAAAATCGTTGAACTCATATTTCAAATATGTTTACTGCAAGAAGAATATTCGTGCAGATTCTTTCATTTTTTTTTTTTTTAGTTGGTTCGTTCTTTTATTCTTTTTCATTTAGCATCAAATTGTAGTGGCTACAAAATTAAATGTTCGTTTTTAATTGTACAAGCAACAAGCGGCTAGCAGTAAACATTGGAGTGGCTAACTATAATGGCCAAACCATGCGAAAAAATGCTTGAAAAAGAAAAAACCAAATCCATTGAAATGATTCGAGTGGCTGGATTTTCCGCTTAAGGTGCTGCTAGTTTTTAACATTTTAACTAAACGCCAGTCCAGAACACCAACTGATGCATACTTACGAGGGGAATTAACAAACAAAAGAAGAAACCCGACTACATGGGTTTTTATTTAAATTGCTTAAAATACAGTTACCATGAACACCAAAACACCGAACAAATGAAACATAGAACTTGGAACATTGGCGCTCACCTGCAACGAAAATAAAAAAAAAAAAAATGAATAACATGAATATTAAAATCGAACCGTTTTTATTTGAAATGTTTAGACAGTTCTGCAGAAATGCCATTAAATAAATAAGAAAATTATGAACATTTTCATTTCACAAAACAGGTGTTAATGGAATGAGTATCAAATGCTGTGACACAAAACACGATTGATATGTTTAAAAAAAAAAATGTTAAAAAAAAAAAAAATTATAAGATTTTCAACATTCTTTGTATATCACGCAGCGGGTGACATGCTCCAAATTTCAGTCGAAAACACACACAAATGCAAGAAATGCTTGAGACATAGCGATGTCATCGATGTTGTTTTTTTTTCTCTTTCGTTTTGAACGTATTGAACATCGACGAATTCACGTAACCGTTTTCAGTTTATTAAACGAAAAAATGAATTTTGTTTCTTTTGTATGAAAATAACAGTAGTTCTTGATGTGTCTTTTGATGTGGCTATTTCACACTTCATTTAAAATAGTGGTGTTCAATACGCACTGTAAAGCGAATCTTAATCACACGACACAAGATCACCGACAATGGAATTGAAAACTCATTTAAAAACATGCTCAACACAATTTTCACATCACAACAACAAAAACATCATCAACTCAGGTTTTGATTTGAAAAGAGAAAAACCATGTTCATTCAAAGAAAAGTAATCAAAGAGGTCCAATTCAATGAACCGATTGCGGTCGATGAACTGAACTCATTTGACCGAACCGAATAAAGTCATACAACTTCCGATTTTAAAGGTTGCCAATTTGTTTTCTTTTCTAATAATAATTTTTTCATTTCTTTCTCTTTTTCCATAATAAAATTTATTGAATTGACCATATATTGTAACTAGTGGCTCGAGGCGGCAGCGTCATGGTGTGACGCGCCGGTGTATTGTATATTTGCTCGTTTTGGTAAATTTCAATGGGACATTTCAAGTGCTTACATGACACAACACCATTGCGAAAGTAAAAAAAGAAAGAAATTATAGACGCGCAACACCAAAAAAAAATAAAATCGTTTGTAATCGATCAATGTTCATGTTGCCATGTCACGCTTAGCGAATTTCCTTGGGCCGGCTCATGAATTGTGTGCATGTCGCATTCAAAACAAAAATGGCATTTGGTGAGCTTCATATTCGACCATTTTTCAATGCGGAGCCAATGTTTGCTGCTTTATTTGGATTTTGTTTGTTTTTTTTTCTCACTTAAATCCAAATTACAATCAAAACATTTTTATTTCACTTTATGAATGAGTTTGACCATAATTTTTGGGGCCGGTTTGGTTCATTCGATTTAATCGTAAAATCATAGACCAAATTTAATGATGAATGGAATGCCAAATTTCCATAAATAAACCTGAGCGTTAGCCTGTGAGCATATGCTTTAATCGACATATGTTTGGTATTGCAGCAATTTGGTATATTTTTACGAGCACACAAATTCAGTTTGGGAATTGTGAATTTCAGATCCGAGAAGAAAGGGGAAAGAATTTATTATTGACTTGGAAAACCGACAAATTCACACATTGAACAGCAATAGAAAGTTGATTATTGATTCATATTTGGACTCATTCGCATAGAAGCTAGTCTGTTGATTGCTTGAGTACTTCGAATGCAATCGATCCCAGGTACTTGCACTGATGAATGGTACTTGAAATGAAAATCTACCAATAAATACGATGCATTCAGAGTAAATCTGGTGCAAATAGCTCTATTCATAGCTCAAACAGTGTTCAATGGAAGAATACAGCATATTTCCAAATCAATAAATAAATCTTAAAATTCATCACTCGCACTTAAACACACACATACAACATACGTTTTCATCGAAAAATTAAAATTGAAGAATTCAAACATCGAAAATGGGAAAAGTTCTTCGCACAAATTCCATTGTGCATGCTATCGGTAGCTAAATCATCCTGCACAACGTACATTTTATTAATAGAACCATCGTTTTTGTTTATTTATAGTTTTCTAAGTGACTGTTTCGGTTTTTCAACGTTCTGGCCCGTCGTCGCCCATCAATTGCTTATAATACACAACAAACACACAATTTTTCACGTGACCTATATTCGGGTGGTGTTGTTTGTGCAACTTCCAAAGGTGTGACTCACTTGAAAATCTCGCTCTCTCTCTCTCTCATTCATTTTAGAAATACTTCAACGGGCATATTTTTGTTGTTGTTGTTGAAAGTAATGTTGGTACAAGCAAAGAGAAATAGAGAGACATAAAAATCGATAAAAAAAACAACAACCAGAAGACTTGAGTAGACTTTAGTACGCCAAAAAACGCCACCACTTTTTAGCTAATTGCTATTTTATTCTTTCTTATTCTACAGGTCGTATGCCGACCGGATAAAATGCAACGAAAGGCTCGGCCACGGAAATATTCATTTACTGTTTCTATTTTTCGTGTTTCATTGTTGTTATCGTTGACTAGGAACGCGCTGCTGTTGGTTGAACACGTTTATTTGCTGTTGTTAACAAAACCTGCAGTTGAAATTTAATTCCCGAATTTCAACCTAATGTTTTCGTTACGATAAAGGTATGGTTTCTCTTCCTTGGAAAATGAATGGGAAACAATTTACAGTAAAATGTTGAGTCATCGTCGTGTAAAAAAAAGGAAGGCCGGTGTATGGCCGTTCAAAGAATGAATTAAAAGTGGTAAATGTGACGAGGAAAAATGAAACAATTTTAAACATAAAACGAAATGGTTTTTTTTTGGCTACAGTCTTGTCTATTCTCAGACAACTAATTAATGCCAATATTTAATTTGGACTAATGATAATGAGCGTACCAATGTGATTGTGAAAAACCAAGTAGCAGATGATGAAAAGAATATCACGCGTGTAAAATGTTTTATCATGTTATAAACAGTCATTACAAACAATCGACGAGTGAAAATGGTAAAGAGAATGAATGAACGGATGAAAAGAGAGAGGAGAGAAGAGGAAACACACCATGCGATGTAGTGTATGTTTTTACTGATTCTTGTGGTGCAATATCTTGTTTGTGACGGGTCAGTCTGACTGTTTATTACAATGAAATGAAAGCAAGATAGAATGATGACCACATCACCAAGGAATGCTCTCACAAGCGACACGTTTACACAATTCAATGTATATCACGCCGTGTTCCAATGAAGCGATGCTGCGATTCATTTAGTTACATTCTTCAGCTCAATGGGCATGCTCTCGATAAGACTTTTTGTTACATTTCTCAAATAATTGCTCATATATGTGCTGTTAATTTTTTTTCCCTTCGCATCATTTACTTTTACCATATCTTAATAAACTACCATTTCCTTATTCGATATTGCCGAAAAAAAAAATTCGCAAAATCAAAGATCGAGCGTACGTATGAAAATGTCGAATAATTGTGAGATGTTTATGTCATATGAGACTGTTAATTTATCGATTTATCACCTTTATGCCACTTGATGAATGCTCATAACCACATAATGACACCATCAATTCATATTTTTCGTGCATTATCATAAATTGAATTGAATGGAAAGGTGACACTAAAAGCACATTAGTTTGTGTTGGAAAATGTGTACGCTCAACACGAACATCATAAATGCGACGTGTGTGTGTGTGTTTATATTGAGCACAGGCGACAACTTTTGTACTGATGGTATCATGGCATCACCCGTCTTGCCGTACAAAATATATCAAATGTCTATTTTAGTGCGCATCTTATTCAAATGCGGTGTCGTCTTGACTGTGCGCTTGAATGTGCTGAGCTATTGGCTGCACATTACAATTTATTGAGAGTGTTTTTACTTTTCATTTTGTTTTCGGGTAATAAAATGTGCTTGCTGTTGGTCTTACTATTGCTTGCTCGCAACAGCTACTATCTTTGCATCAAAAAGACATTTTATCGGTTTGTGACAAAGTCATTCACATGTCAACGCAATCGCAAGCGCACATTTTTCTTCATACAGTTTTTTTTCTGCAGTCGCATACACACACACACATGATTTTGCTCGATTCAATTGTACATTTTATCAAATTTATTGACACAACAACAAAAGCCCAAGGAAACCGAATAAAAGACTACACATTTAGATCCATTGAAATGAGCACACACGATAACGTGATGATGTGTATAGTGTGCCTGAGTGCACGAGCCCAAAACGCAAAACGATAGCCAAAGACAAAAGAATTGTAAAGTGACTTGATCCATATGCCCACATTTAGTAGCCAAGAATCAATATTTATGGTCGGTATAAACGCAATAGCAAATGTTCGTAGTGCGTTAGTGGTGCCTTTGATGCACTGGTTGTGTTTCTTGTTCTGTTATCTGAATTCTATCTCGGTGAACTACATTTATACACACACAAACTCACACACAAGCACAACACTGACATCTCATTTCCAAGTCCCTAGCGAAATATCAGTCTAAACGGCGCAAATAAATAAAGCGACAATATCACTGCTTGATATCATGACTTTGTATCAATAGTGCACATAGCACACATAACAACACTCACAAGCAAAGTGAGAATAAGCAAACATAAAAACTGCTCCACAAAGCGTTAGCGCTTAGTTATTTCGCATCAACAGTAAGCCCATTATTGCAAGAGTTTCTATTTTTAATCAAAGAACAGAAGAAAAAAAAAACCTCGATAAATGACAAACGAGTATCAGTGCGGTGTGAGTTTCATTACAGACACATTTCATTGACTCACTTTTAAGCGACTCAGATCAAGCAATAAACTCGATGCAATTTAATTGTTGAGAAAAACGATTTCTAGACAATTATCTTGTTCTCAATATTTTCAGTAAGTTACTGACTGTTTGTTTGTTGTTTGTTTGTTTTTTTTTGCTGTGTTGTCGCAGCACTTTCGTCATGCGACACTTTCTCCCCAAAATATCAAGTGAACAACAACAACAACAAAAATGTGATAAATGTTGAAAATGAGTGAATAATATTCACTTTAGCATTCATCAAACCAAATATGACGCAAAATCCATTTTAGCAATGCAAAGTAAGGAAATGAGATAGGCTTTAGTCAAGCGAACAAAATACCGACTCTAGATTAAGACAAGCCTCAAAATATTCATAAATTTATTTATAAGTATAACAAAAAATTGCGTTCTAATTCACAAACAATAACAACAACCAAAATATTATTACAAAATATGGTTTTATAATTCATTATATGGTGATCATTTGTCATTTTTTCTCGAAATTATGAATATTGTATAAGCCACGATAAATGATTGTCTTGCGTTCGACATTGCATACACAATAATAATAATCATCCAATGTGTAACGGCATTTAATCATATGAACAGAATAAAAAAAAAATACCGTTTAATGATAAAGAAAAGTGAACATTTAAAATGTGATGGTTGAAATGGATTTATCAAAATGGACAAATTTCATGGTATTTAACAAAACAATAACAATTATTGAAGAATTTGATTAGCCACAATTTAGTGGTAAAGCGCCATGCTCCACTTTTCTGGATAAGATCTATGACTTAGAATTACATAATCACAACAGCAACCATCGATCATATTGTGTATGTTTGCTCTCTAAATAGAGAGAACCCACAGAGAACGTAAAGAGAATCGTTCTTACTGCACTACTGCGCACTGTGCATTGCATCTTTCAGTAGCAATAGACGCATCATCATTATCAAGAATTACAATTTACAATGGCCAAACAAAAGCACATGTTTTACGCATCAAGTTCATTTCGAACAGTAGTAAAACAACAAATGAATTGACATGATTTTGTGTATTAGTAAGTTGCATGTGACTGTACAAGCCACAGTCCCAGTTGTTGGTATTTCATCCATAAATTGTGGGTAGCATGGACAAATGAATGAAAAGAATAAAAAAAAAACAACATCATCGAGAATCTGAATATTTCGAAATTGAAATTGCTGCGTAGAAAATAAAATTACGGAAAATTCCTTAAATGATGAAGCTTGGCATGAGCTCAATGAGTGGTGGTGAGCGCCTGTTGTATTTATGAACGACGAAGATTAATGGCCACCCATTTGTTCTGAGTGCTGGACAAATAAACATATAATTCGATTCAACTGAACGTTCATTTTTTTGTTGTTGTTGTTGTTGCTGTTATTTCCTTTTTATTCGATTAGAAATTCATTACTTGTGAGCACATTGCTTGGTTGGTCACACTTCAAATATGTTATAATTCTTGGTGTAGAGCTACAGCCTATAGTCACCAGAACAGCAGGGAAAAAAAAACCAAAACAAAACCGGAATTACTTTCCATTTTACTGCAAAATCAAGGCCCAGGCCCAGGTTCTGCAAAATTATTACGATTGGATTACTTTTCCATTAAATGTGTGAGTCATACAAATGGGTTTGGTGACTGTGCAACTGTGTTGCCGAGTCATGGCTATGGCTATGCCATCGTATATCATGTATACCTCTCTATCCATACTCATCCAGTCCCCGATTGTTCACCTATAACACACATCGATTGCCTAATGCAAAGCGACAGCTCTAAATAATTCAACCAATGTAAATCGAACAAGTACGACAAAAACACCACAATCACTTGGGCTCTTTGCTTGGATACATCCGAACTTTGAATCCGAAAACAAAACGAAAAAAAAATCACAATTTTTTCCATTCATTATTATTTAATTAATTTGTCACATCGATTTTCGTGCCTCGACATGGCTTGTTGTTTTTAGCGCCATTGTTTGGTGTTTTGGCTTGCCGATGATAAATGCCGATGTTGGCATAAATTTCCTTTTGCTTTTGCAATTAGCGCATGGATAACGGATATATTTACGGAGGTAAGCGAAAGTGATTCAATGTGTGTGGATTGAGTGTATGTTTGCATTTGTTGGCTGCATTCATGATGTATTTTGATCCATGTGTTAGCGATCGATTTTACCTCCCCCCCCAATTCAATATTCAATCTATAAGTTATTATTATCATGCACGAGAACATAGTGCTTATTGAGCAGGAAGGCGGAAGAACAAAAAACGAGAAGAGAAAATATACACGTTACTTAGACCTTAGACGAAAACACTCACGTAGCTCAATGAAACTCTATATTTGACACGAAAGTGGGTAGATGGAGGTATTCATATGGATCATCCGAAACAGTAAAACCCCTCACTAGAGATATCACACACTGTCAATTGTAACCTGTGTGTTTGTATCGAATCTCACACCCTCGTTTATTTACCCCCGGTGAAACGATGATGACTCATCCGTACGGTGTACGTGAATCCCAAATGCTGCACACACAAACACATTTTGTTATTTCGTTTAAATAAGTGGCTCGCATGAATAGATGCGATTTCCTGTTGTGCACATATGAAAAATGCTTGCCACAGCGATTTATCGATTGGGCAAACGAAAATATGCTCACCGGATGAAAAGAAGTGGCTAAAGTACCGGCTGCACCACGATGCACATTGTTATGCTTGAAAATGTATTAGTTTTTTTTTGCTGTTGTTGTTCGCAATTCGGTGAGAAAGAGTAACAAATAGAAGTGGTTCGATTTTTTTTCAACGTCGTCATGGGATTTACTGAATGCATGAGCTTGAAATCTTATTTCGGAGTTTTTTTTTTTGGAATGTGTTTTTGTTTCATTGCATCTTTAGTGTTTTTAGATATTTTTCATGCTTTGTATGCGTCCCATATGTTCCGCGAAAATGATTTTTAAGTGCTTCCATTTAGACATTGCTAAAATGGTAAATGAAACATTAATCAAAAACTGGCCAATAAATCTTAATCGCTCTCAACCTTCAGTTTGAATTAACGCTCAAACTGAACATATAGTTTTTTATTCATCTTCTGCGTTTTCATTCTCTTGGATAATACGAAACTGGCCACAGACACTGGCAACTGGCCGCTTTTTATGCCACCCGCCAAATAAATCGAACAATAACCACACATGAATCACGTTTAAAACGAAAATGTTTTCAAAATATTGTCTATCCCATTACATAATAATTGCGCGTGAAAAACCTTCACATATATTGAACAAAAAATACAATTGTTTGTTTGTGTTTTTGCGCGATTCATACACGCATGCATACATTTTTAGCGGCAAACATCCTATACAATGTACACAATTTTGGAGTCAAATTGCGCGAATGGCCAAAAACAAAACAAAAAACAACATCTCTTGGCTGATACAAAAAACCAGCCACCATTTACACCCAGAGATGAAAACAATACAAATACATTTTTTATGTTGTCAATTCTCCATTTCCCACGAAAAAACCAAAAACAAATACGCGCAAAATAAACAGACTGAGAACAAGAGAGAAAACTCTTATAAAATGAAGAATGAACAAAAAAAAAAATTGGCCAAAGTCACCAAGGCCAAGAGTGTCGTCGTATTTCATGCATTTATGAGTATCGCCGACAACGGTGACTTCAACTTCAATACATATCGCATTTATGATTGCATGCCAAAATGAGGTGCGGTTGTGAGTGCGTAGTGATTCATATCAATCATTAGACACATCCAACATATGGCAGGTGTGTTTATTTCTCGTTTTGTTTGATTCAAATGGAATCGTGTTGAAACGAATCAAAGAGCTAACATTGTGCATGTCAGCCGAATGCGATCAATTTATTTATATTTGTTATCCATATTTGTATTTGATTTGGAACATTTCCGAATTAAGGATGGAAAAATTAGTCGCCATTCTGACGAGAATTTTAACGAGTTCATGATTTTTTTTTAAAATGAGAATTTCAAATCAGCTCACAAACTACCATCTTGAACAGTTGTAAATGAGTTTCAAAAGGAAACAAAACAAAACAAAATTCCAATTTCCATTTTTGTTGTGATCGTGGCCAATTTGTTCTGCTTTCTTTTCGGTTGTATGTGTTTTTTTTTCTCAGGTAGAAAAAGAAGCCATAAATATTGATATCGTTTGCCATATGCGAAGTGTGTTGTAGTTCATTTGAAGTGCGGTGCTGTTTTCATTATAACTGCAAATGTTATATTTCAAACAAACTAAACATATGCTCCGAAATTGAAATCGTGTGAATTATTTAAGACATGTGGCTACAAAAACGTGAATGAATTTAATCAATAATTAAGTTTAATTTAAAAAAAAATCCACCGTTTTCTCATTAGCAATCGTATCGACAAATGTTTGATTTGATTTGCAGTATTTATAGCTCATGCATAAACAAAAGCTGATAAAAACTACCGGATTTTTTTTTGTGTGTGCTGTTGTTGTTTTGGTTTTATTCGATAATAACCCACACCACCGTCATTGATAGAGCCTGTCTGTAATGACGTAGAATGTTTCGAGGAAATCGATTCGGTATAATAAGCTTTCGATATTGGATTACATTGGCTATTAGAAGGCGGTATCAATGGCTTAGGTGTAATCGAATCGATACACAACAGGCACATGAACAAAATGATCAAGAATCATCCAAAATCCCGAATTAGCAAACATTGAGCCAAAAAACCAAAAAAAAAAAACAAAAAAAACAAAAAATTTAACAAAACGACAAAATAGCATTAGTTTCTCATGTCCCATTTCCTGTGGCACAACCGATTTTCGTGTTGTGTACTAGTTTTTCGTTTTGTTCGTCATATTCAGCAGAAATAAAATTGTACGTAATTTTGGTTAAGTTTTTCCATTGCACATGGGTATTTTTTTTTCTCTGGTTTAGATGGTTTTTTCTTGTCATTCTCTCTCTTGTTCACTGGTGCTGGTGTCGCCATAAGCTTTATGTTATGAGGTTTTACTGCAACCAAAATGCTGTCTGTGTTGTTTCGGCAATTGGTATTTTCGTTTGTGTGCCTCATGGGCACATGTGTCACCTTCCTCAAGCCCAAATACACAGCACACAAAAAAACACACATATTTCCATACACATGTATGGGTATTTTTCAAGCGCCTTTTTGCGCTTGAACTCATTGAAATTGTACATACATTTCGTTTTACACGGTGTTTTTGGTGTTTGTGTGTGTGTGTTTTTTTTTCTCGTCTTGTCTCTGTTTCGTCTCATGCCTTGTTGTACTTATTTTGGACTATGAAACCTAAATACTCTATTTCATATTCACTGTGTATTTTTGTTGTTTTTTTTTTTAAATTTTTTGCTTCACTTTTTGTTTGCCTTCCATTTCATTTGACATGTTTTATCCCAATTTATTTGCACTCTTCACGAAACCTATTTGCCGATATGCCTTTGGTTGCTCACACAGTGTTGCCTATTTTACTCTATAGCACATTATAAGAATCTTAATATGGAGTAACTGGTACAATGAATTGCTATTGCGAATTATATTGTCATATAGGAATACACGTGGAGTATGGATGCAAGCAAGTGGATGATGTGTTTCGATGCCTATTCCCACATTCAAGCCCGATGCCGATGCTCAAGTACTGTGACTTTGATATTCACTTCTTGTTTTTTCGCCCCGCTATCAAAGTAATTCCAATTTCACTTCCAAATGCATACAAAACATTTAGTTGCTAGAAGAGCGATGAGGTTCGTGGTTGATACGAACCACTTTTCATGGCATCCAAATTCCGGCACACATTCAAATATGTGTGTGGTCTAAACCATTTTCGGTTTTCACTTCGAAATGTTGTGATTGAAATCTAAATAGAAAATTGCGTACACGAATGATGAATCTCAACAGATTACATGCATTTGCTCGGCATTTTGGTATTGTATTAAATGGCCTCTGACTGATGAAGGCGTCTGTTTCGCATATAGGCACTCACAATTTGCGAATTGATATCCCGAGTTAATGGATTCCAATGCTGTTGTTGGTGTATATCCATCGACGCTATTCTAATTTGTTTTAACGTCGTCTCATTGCAGTCGACAGATTGAATTGCCAATGGAGACAATAAAATTGAATGGATTTGAAAGAGAAAAAAAAACGATATGTGTTTTGCCATACACACACAATGCAAGTGAATCCACTTGGTTTATTAGCATTTCATTTGCAAATTGGCTACAATTCTCCATTCAATTTGCAAATCATTTTTTTTTAACGCTATCGTTCACTAATTTCTCTCTCGTTATCGACAGTTGCAAATTTCATTTGCAGTGTGATTTCAATTTGATGAGATTTAAGTTTTGAACATGGTTTTTCACGCTGACACACTGAACAACGATACTATGTGTGTGTGAACAGCAACAAAATAGCAACATGATCAATTAGCATTTGCTGACATTCGTATAGTGAATGCTGCTACTTCTGTTGGGGCAAACGTGAAATTCACATTTGATTTGCCCATTCAATGGGCATTTCGTCAATTTTCCCCTGCATACCGCTCAATGTGACGGATGCAGTGTGTGAATTGTTGATAATTAAAATTCAAAGCCACGCACTAAAGTGAATACCGACCAAGTCGGAGCAACGAAAAACAAAACAACGTTGGTTTCATTGCTCAAAAACGGACTAGCTACTGGCGTTGAAAACGGTACAGGAAAGCTGACGTTAAACAGTTTTCGAGTATGAATATTGTTTATTTAATCAATTTTATTGTTGTTGTTTTTTTTATGTGGTTTCGCTTGGATTTCACCTTGACCGGATCTAAGTACATTGAGCATGCCACTCGCATTGCGTGTCCATTGTTCGAAAAAACATAAGGAAGTTTGGATTTTCAACACACACATACAAAAAACAACAACAAAAACGCATTTGGAACGATAAAACAAAACGGAAAAAAAACTCGCTTTAAATTTGTCATTTGATTAAAAAAAGAAATCGTTTTGACAGCTAAAGTTTAGTTGATGGTCAAGGTTTATTTCAGGCGCAAAATTACTTCCAGTATCTCCAGCAATCTCGAAACGTCTCATGTCAAGCATTAAAAAAAAAACCACTAAAAAGAACCAAACATTTACAATAAATGATTTACTTAATGGAGTTTGTCAAAATCGCGATAAACCCATTTTTCCGTAAAAAATTCGTTTCATTAAATGTGGCTGCTATGTTGTAACGAACTTGATTGAACTCGCACCCCGGCAATGTGTAAATTGTTTAATTTAATTTTATCATCGACATTTTATTTGTTTTGTACCATTGTAGCGTAACGCTGAATGACACCACAAATGAGTTAACAAAAAAAAATACAAATAAAAATGAACAGATAAATACCGCGGTACATTCTTCGTGGCTCGTGTACACATGGTTGCCCATGTGTCTGCGTTGCATCGATTGTGCGATCAAGAATTCGAATATAAAAGCGAATTATTTTTATGGTTCCGTTTCAACGATGAACGAAACAAATATTGATCGACGCGCAAGATATAGAAAACTGGCTAAAATAAATACGATAAAAAAATTTCAATATTATTTCAAAAATATGACACACGATGAGCACATATTCAAAAGAGATTCGGTCGTGTTTTGTGTGTGTGTGAGTGTGTTCAATATAAATTTGACAATCGAATCGATGTTCATTGTGTACACTTCGTATGCCATTGCATGTGTGTGTGTGTGTGTGGATTGGATGCGTGTACAATTTTATACGTTCCGTAATAACCATAATATAATTATCGCCTGTGTATCTCGTCATTAGTGTGCACATATTGCTCATTGTATGCAAAATTGTTGAATTATATGGAAAAAAAAGCAACCAACCATTTTCTCTCTCTCTCTCTCTCTCTCTCTCTCTCTCTCTCTCTCTCTCTCTCTCTCTCTCTCTCTCTCTCTCTTTCTCTCTCTCTCTCTCTCTCTCTCTCTCTCTCTCTCTCTCTCTCTCTCTTCACAATATTCTACGGTTCGGTTTTGTTGTGTGAAAGGGTTTTTGTATCGCATCAACAAACATTTTTTTTTCTTCCCATTTTTCATTTTCATCTGCATTTATCAAGAATTACGATCTTCTGAATGTGAGTGGGCTCGCTTTCGTCTCACATCTCTCTATTTATATTTTTTTTTTTTCAAACAACAAGAAGAGAAAGAGTGAAAAAGAAGAAGAACTTTCAAAATAATTGTGTTTCATGACATCTTTTCCGTTTGCTTGTTGCTTTTTGCTATTTTCCTTGGTATAATATTTGCTGTTGAACGATCACCTGAGTCACTCTCTATTGAGCTAGAGAGCCCATTGTTATATATGTGCCTCTTTTCAATCCATTCCATCTAGAGAGAGAAAATAACCCATGCAAAATGGGAAAAAAGTGTTGCCGATTGCTTAAGAGAATGATGAGTGGCAATTAAAATGAGGAAATAAATAGAGAAGAACAAATAAATTGAAAAAAAAAACACACACACTCACACACACATTTGCCGCATAAAAGCCGTAGCCAATGCGATGCAGACCAAGTGAATGGAGAAGATAAAAGGCAAAACAAAGACATGCCCAAGTAATAGAAAGAATATCCCACGTGTTTGTTCTAATACGAACATAATGCCAACTAGACATTAATTTGATGTGTCGCTGTTTTTTTTTTCATTGGCTCAATTGCCCGTAATTCACTATGAGAAAAATCAAGCTCAAACTCTCAGTGTTGTTTTTCAGCTTTGGCGTAAATTAAATAGATGGTATGCTTTTGTTAATTTCTGTCGACATCTAACACTAAATCTACTTAAAATGTTAGGCACACACACACACATACAAACACAAACACTCATAGAATCGCTTTGGCGAGTGTTAAAGAGGAAACGAAACATTGAAGTGAGAGCAAAAATTAAGAAGAAAAAGAGCTGCAATTAAATGTACAAAGCGACGCAATTGCACAGCAAGTTTTAAAATGAAGACAACGGAGAGCAACGACAGCCGCCATGGCAACAACAAATCGTCGTCTCTTTTCCCTTTTAGTTTATGATGATTTCCATAAAAATTACTCGGGCATTTAATTATATACTTTACAGAAAATTACAAAAATCCACGTTTAAAAAATAAATAAATAAATATAAAAGAGAGCGGTGCACGTCTTATTTATGACGCACCATAATCTATTTCAATCCATAGCGTTTCGGTACATATGAAAGAGAAAGAAAAGACAGTGTTTGCCACAATACCATTTAGTCGTTATGATTTATTGTGCGAGATTTCAAACCTAGGCACACACATAGCAATTAAGTGACAGAAATGAAACTGGTCGCCGCCATTCACAATTTCAATTGGTTGATTCGCCACACACACACATTTGAAATGCGCTTTGAATTGAATCCAATCGGCTAATTGGCCTGTGGTAGAACATTGTGCCATTTGAAAATGTTTGAAAATCAGCGTAAATATAACGAGACATTTGACGACGCAAAAATATGTGCATGCTTGACTTCGGTAATTCCAACCGATCCAATTGAAGTGTGTAACTGTTCGCCGGAATATTTTGATTCCATACGTAAGCTCACAAAAATTCAGATTGAATTTAAGCAGATATTGGTGTTATTGCACTATGGACTCTATAGGATAAATTTATCGTGATATAAAATCGCTCAAGTAAATAATAGCATTTAAATGAAACAAAAACAGAAAAACAGAGGCGAACGAAATTATCGCACGTTTTATATTTTGATTTTGTTGCAAGATGTAAATAAACTGAGCTACCAAGGTTACGGCACGAGAGCCATTCAGTCAGCAAAATATGCACACGTAATTCGAAAAAAAAAGTAATTTCAAGTGACATGATAATGTACCCCATATACACACAAAACACACTGAGAGTCTCAATTATAGGCACTCTCCAGCACATGGCCCATTGCGGCCAGATTGGACGTGTGTGTTTGTGAATATGTGTTTTTCTTGTTAAATCATGTTTATCTGACGTCAAATCAAAGAATTGCCGTGCATGTGGCGAATTGTCTATTTATTCAATTAAGCTAGATTGTTCGACCAAATATGAGGTACTAGTGTCTAAAGGTAGACGTAGCAATTCATACCAAAAAAAAAAAAAAAAAAATTAGCGAAATGAAGTTTAACAACCGTTGGAAGTCGTCTACATGTGGTGTGCATATACTTACGGTTGCGTTGCTCGTACATTTATATGTCAAATGCTCAAATACCGTGTAAATTAGATTGTGCTCTATTGCTCTGGTGATCACGGCTTGACAACCGAAAATACCAATTTTCATTTAAATAAATACAATAAATGAGCAACGGACAACCACACACACACACACACACACACACACACACAGATAAAAAAAACCACTCGATATAATCGAGTGAACTGTTTCGCGTCACTCAAAATCCAGTGCCATTTTTCATCGAAAATAAAAACAACAAATTTGCAAATTCATATGAAAAGCGTTCATGTTAATCACATTTATACTATGATTAGTTAATAACCAATGTTGAAATGCGACACGCACGTTTTTTGGTATGTGTGTGTGTGTTTGAGGCGAGGCCCCATGTTCCAAAATTCAATGATTATCATATTCAATCGGGTGCTTCGTTGTATTTTTATGCTTTCGTTTCGAAAAAAAAAATATCATTTTCACCTATGCATTGATGTGTTATGGAAACAGCATGTTTTTATTTCTTTATTTTGTATTGTTCACATGACCCCGACCAAAAAAAAAACAACAAAAACACTGGCAAATGTCGATTCATTTGCAAACAGCTCTAAATCATTAGCATGAATTACGATCACACAAATGAAGGAAAATTATGCAATAATATTTTTGATTCAAAAAAAAAAAAAAAAAAAATTGAAATGATTTTTTTTCCCTCAACAACAGTACATCTGATAAAAAAAACAATCGAATCAATTTTATTGATGAAAAATGTATACACGTAAAATGCCATCGATTTGCGTGAATTGGGTTTTTCATGTGTGTGTGTGTGAATAAATTTTTTGCTATCCGAGCTATTTTTCAATTCAAATGCATGGCGATTAATTAATCAAGATGAACCATTTCATCAGGCTGATTGATTTCTGACTTCAATCGATTGGGAAAGTCATTTGGTTTTGCATGGAGTGTGCGTTTGTATGTGTGTGTGTCGATATGCGGAATAAATCGCACATATTCTCTCATTCAACTTCGTTTACTGTTGATTCGGTAGCACATTCATAAAATCAATTTTCATGTCAATTGGGGCTTTCCACCGTTTATGTGAATTTGCAAATGTCAGTATTACATTAAAATGCAATTCGAATCATTTGTATGTGTTTGCTGTGAAATCAAATAAAAGCGACCCAATGTTCGCATTCAAATTTACTGAATTCGTAGCACATACACGAGAGTTGTATGCACAATGTGCCATCCGATGTGTGCTGGGGCACTTATTGTGGTGGCATTGTTTTCAGGTAATTTATTAATATGGCATCGTGTGTGTGTGTGTGTGTTGAATCGACACTATCGATGAGACGGTAAAGTAATTTGACTTTAAATCGAAAATGTGCTCACATTTAGCCCTACAGAGAACGTTCGCATAGAGAGAAATGTTCGCATACAACAATTATCGCATGCAATTAATCGAGAGACGTGAATTTTCACCATTTCCAACTGACACTGTCTGGTTTGCTAGAATTGTAACTGCTCATTGATGTGCAATTGGTTGTTTTCGCCAATGTTTCGGATCGTCAATTAATCGATTCATTCTGGAATATACGTGGCCACAAATTGAATTAAGTTGAGCCACCAAAATCCGAACTGTCGTTGAAAAAGAGATCGAACAAAAAAAAATTGAACACTTTACAGTTGTTATCATTTAGATGTGAATTTTCCTTTTACGGATAATTTATGCCATTAAAACCATATGTGTGATCTCACAGCGCTGACACAAAAAGCCGTGCGCAATACAACGCTACTTGATATGCACCTTCGGGGCTAAACGTGTTCAGTGCATTCACATCATGCAATTAATCGGGCACACATTTTGTACTTGTCTCATGAGATCGTAATTCACATTAACAAGCAACAACAACAAATTTGCATTAAATTGATGTTAGAAATGAGACGATGACTAACAACGCAAACGTTAAAAAAACTCATTAAATAACAACCAAACTAGATTTTTTGCTGCCGTACGCACATTTTTCTCTCTCTCTCTCTTGCGCTGATGATGAGAAAACTCTTTCCAAGAAAAAAAAGAAAATTTATTACCGACACAAGAACATGTTTGTATTTTGTACGAATTACATTCGAAAACAATTCACATAATGCTGTTCGCTTCTGGTTGTGTCTGAAAGAACAAATGAACTTGTGTTTGCAGCTCAAAAAGCGGCTCGATCACAGCACCGCATGAATAAAAAAAAACACACACAAAACCTATTCAACTCTAATTTTCATCGGTTTTATTTAAGATTCTATGCTCTTTTCTTTTAAACATTCACACAAACACTATTCTTTGTCTATTTATTTATAATATATTTAGTACGTGAAACCTTTGACGTTTTGTACACACATTTGCTCTGGAGACGTAACGTTTCTTCGGGAAGAAAGACGTAGCGTTCCTATTTTTTTCTTTTATCATTTCGTTCTTTCGCTTTCGTGGAATTAGTTTGCGAAAAATTCTCTTTGAACCAACTTTAACACTGACAATACCGAGCCACTGTTGATTGTTATTTGCACACCGTATAGCGGATCTTCGTTTAAATTGCAATACGTAATCTAGCAAAGTTACAGTTAAATTAACTAGCAATTTACTAGATATACCTTTATGAGTGGATAATTTCTGGTATTTCACTTATAAAATATGGTAAAAAACTGCGTCGTGTACAACATCAACAACAACAACAACAAAAACAGATCCATGGCGAGACGTTTTGAAGTGTTGGATGTTTGTCGATTGAAATTCATAAGACGTGCTTAGGCAAATTCACAAAGTGAATATCATTTCTGTCATTTCATATTTGTTTTTCTTTTTTCTGTTTTTTTTTACTATTTATCTTTTGATGGGAGCAAACTGAATGCGACTCGCATGTCTTCGATCGCATTTTCCAAATGAAGAAAAAAAAAACAGACAGAATAAAGGTTTATGGGCGCAGCCTACCTACAACGCTGATTTGATTTGTGCAAGCTTTTGTCACGACGTGAAAGAAATGAGATAAATGAAAAAAACACCCGTAGGAGTACAAAAGGTGAATGCATTTGATGGATATCGTCTTGAATAATAACAAAAAAAAAAAAAAAAAAAAAATCATAATTCATGGTATTTTTCATTAAAATTACGAGTACGAACGCCTGTGTAACAGTGAATAAATGTCGTCTCTCTTTTCGAATGTGATTGAAAAGATATTTTCTTTTTTTGAGTTTTGCTCATAACTAGCATTAAAATATATCATCGATAAAGGTATCAGGTAAATTCAATCAGAGAAAACCGATTTTAAAATCCATTAAGCAAAATTTAGTGTGGAATTCGGGTTGTTGGTGGTAGTTGTTACCTCAGATGTGGATAGAGATCGAAGTGTTCCCGTGGCGCTGCGAGTACCGGGTAAATCTCGCCACCGTAATACACCCATGACTGCTTGTCGCACCCAACGGCGCTCGGCACCTTCAGTACGTAATGCCACTTTGATAGCCACCGCCGATTTATGGCCAATATAAATGAAAAACAGTTCGTTCGTTGTGTGTGTGTTCCGTTGCGTTGTCGGTCGTTCAACGGTAAACCTCAGTAAGTCTTGTTTCTCTCGTTGGTAAACTTCCCGAATGTTAAGTTTTTTTTTTGTTGCGAATATAGTTCGCTCTTAGTTGTTTGTGTGTGTATATGTTTACATTCGTGGCGCACTACGACAGATTTTTTTTCTTCTCATAAATAACGTGATGCATGAATCTGATATGGAGTTTTGCTCTACATCAATGTCAATGGTATAATGCAATAATTAGCCGACCGTAAAAGCACATTTAGTTTATTTTGTGTTTGTTTTTTTTTCTGATGCGCTAAAAATCGAAAGTAATTCACATAAAAACACATACAATGCACACCCAATTTGTTTCTTTTCGATGCCAAATAACTGTTTTCAAATGGTTTATTATTTTGTTTACTCGTTGTGTGTGAGTTTTTTTTTCGTGGTGTTATTTTTGTTGTTGTTGTCAAAATATTTACTAGTGTTTTTTTTTTATCGTTGTCACATTAACACACACTTGACATTGTACGGTGTTTGTTCTGCCAAACGCCAACCATAAAACAATTTGAATGTTAATTATGATGATGATGACGTAATGCCCACATTCAATTTGCAATAAATGAATGAGTAAAAAAGAATGTGCGCTCGAATGATAAAAACGGTTGAAAACAACACAATTTGAATCAGAATTCCTTGATTGTGAAATATGAGCACGCAGGGTATCGAAACACAAACGACGGGTCTGGTTGATGTGTTTGCGCGAGCCTTCGAACGCACACGTTAATTCGTCGAACGAGCAAATCGAACCGAATTAGTTCCTTTCAAATCCGTTTTAATCGAAAACTTAAAAAAAAAAAACACGAAACAACCAAACAAAATAACACAAAACCGACAACAAAACACGTAATTATCGCTCTCGATTGGTTACAAACCAATTACCATTATTAAGTTATATTGTTACATTGTACACATTTATTTCATTGGCTAAACTGTCTGCCGAACGCTGCATTTTTGTTTTGCGTTAGCCTCTTTTTGAAGAGAATTTTTGCTGGAGTTTTTTTTCTTTCTCGCGAGATTGCAAAAAGTGAAATGAATTGTCTATGGGATTGTATGTTTCTTTTCCACACTTTTAAATGGTCTAATTTGTTGTCTTTGTTTACTATAAAGTCGATCGTTCAGAGCATGGGTACTCGAATACAAAACACGATCGCTGTTGATATCAAAGAAAAATTCGCAGTTGCTGGATTGGTTGGTCTTTGTTTTGAAATCGACAAAACCGAACGATGAATCTCTTTGTCTACCTCGAACCAACCGATTAGCTCTCACAAGCACACACAGAGCGAAAACAAAAACCGCACACGATTTAAAACTTCACCAAATAATTCATTCTCGTTTTCATTTACGGCATGTCTTTCGCCTGTATTCACAATCGCACGGCTTTTGGTTTCAGGAATTTTGTTTTTTTTTTTTGTTTAACGCTCAAGCCAACGGTATGAATCAACAGCAAATAAGCCCGATTTCAAGTCTTGTTGTTATTTTTTCTCTCGTTGATTTACATATATAGTTTATGAACTCGATCTGATGGACCTTCTCACGAAAAGCACAAACGAAAAATCGCACGAGATAAAAAGAAACCCAACGAAATTCGTTGATATGATGACACACTAACCGATTTAGGCTATGACTACAGTTTTTGACTGTGATGCGAACCGTTTGTTTCTTCTCTCTTATTTGCTGTTCTTTATCGACGGTTTTTTATTTCGTTAGACAGTCAACAGCTGTGGATGAAGAAAAAAAAAAGTTGTCTCTCAACAATCAGACAACTGCTTAATCTTCACAATCGAAGCCAGTTACGTTCTAAGCACATTCGTTTTGTGCCAAAATGTAATCGGATAAATTGACTTCCGTGTTTGCTTGGATTACACTTAATACACATGAAATACGTGTAGAATAACGTTGTTGTTTTTTTTTCTCGTACGAAAAGCCGGGCGAAAACGAAAAACTTTGTATACACAAAAGTTTTTAATCACTTCACTTGCGAATAATGTCACATTGCGTTCACAAAATCCGAAAACTATCTCACTACGAACTGCAACGACTGAGATAAGAGTTTGCTCACTTTGTTGCAACCGACAGTTACAGCAACAACAACAACGAACTGAAAATCTAGCGATTTGCAATTTTTCGGCACAAATTAAAATAACGAGAGTGCACACACATTGTCTCTGAGAGCAAAAGTTGACGGTTTGTATTTAATATGTTTGTTATAACAAAACACTGTGAAATCGAAATCTGTCAACATCAATTTTGTTTCACCACATAAAAACTTGTAACTAGTTTTGAAAAACAAAACAACCACATCAAGGGCTTTGAATGCGATCCACCGAAAATTCCAAAAACCGGTCAAAAAAATTTGTTGCGTTTTGAAATGACAATCGTCGAATGACAAACAAAAAAATTTGTTGTGTATGTTTCTTTTTTTTTATATTACAAGTGAATGGACGAAGAAAAAAAACTACACAAAATCACTCAGAGAGCAGCGAATACTTTGTCGCTCCAAACAGCCGAACAACAATCTGGCGAATGAGTCGAGTGAATGGAAAGTGGATAGCGCTTAGGTGGATTTCAGTTGTTGCCGCTTAGTCGGTGCGCGCGTAGCAATAGTGTGTATACTTGTACTGATGCTATGCATATGGTTATGCCTCATAAACGCCGCATACACTTCACACCGTACAAACGGTATGCTTTTCGATCGCATACAAAACATATGCAAGCGCGTAAGGCAGCAGCACTGTTTGAACAGTCGAAATAGCAGAACTGAGAGAAAACAGCCGATACATTACGCATTGATGGTGATGCGTTGCCGAGAACAACTCACTGTGTGCGAACTCTCTCTCTCTCTCTCTCTCTCTGTGTGTGTGTGTGTGCTGTTGTTGTCAATTCCGAGTGCATACTGTGCACAGCATTGGACTAAACCGCAACGACTTTATATCATGTTTTTGTTCTGCAAATCTTCACTCATGTGATCGATCACGTACCGAAAAACGTTCCATTTGTGTTTCTTCGTTTGTTCAAAATCACACTGGTGAGCATTCAATATACACACACACACCAGCCGGCTGGTAACAAATATATTACGAACGATGGTGTGAACGAGCATAAAAGCAAACAGAGAAACGTATTTTTTGTACGCTGTTTTAACTGCATCATAATAAATGCATGATCATTTTTAGTATTTTCAATGCAATTTTTGGGTTCTGCGTGACGCTTCTGTTTTTTTTTTGTGTGCCATTGCTTGCAAGCATGGTCATTCCTTTGGAGCAACACTGAGCATGGGATCGACGAATGTACGTGCTTCAATTAAATGGTGTATTTTCACAGTTCACCAATACCCCAAAAAAAAAAATTAAATAAAATGCATTTGCAACGCATCGAGTGTGCGAAGAACGACAGATATATTTCGAATGAATTGAAAAGTGGCTTGTACGTGAGATACGCATATATATATATATTTTTTTGCTACGGTTGTCGTCCAATATTTGGCATTCCACTGCAATAAGCCTAACATAACAACACTATATACAAAAACAACTCGACAAAGGAAAAAAATATGCGCATCAGTTAAACTGCACCGAGGTAAAATAGCCATCACACTTGTGCACACGCACCAAGGCTGCAATATTGAAATGTAGAAAGAATTGAATGTGACTGGTGTTATGCCATTGGCTGTTAACGTTTTAGCTGATTTTTGTTTGTTCATCGTATTTGCTCTGCTTTTTTTCTCTCTTGTCGATTGTTTTTTTTTTTTTTCGTTGTTTCTCCTAAGCCATTTGTTTGAAATTTCAAATGGAACAGAACGGAGAGAGAAAGAGAAACAAACATCACTTGATTTATTCGGCCGAAAAAAGCACGTGTTTAACTGCAAATTTGATTTTTGTCGCTAAAATCTCTTTCGCTCTCTCTCTCATTCTAACTCTAATTCGCACTTCATATTTGAAATTACATAACAATATGTGTGCCATTACTTCAACCGAGATAGCATCACTGCATTTTCCGACTGCATCAGCCCAATGTTCCCAATCTACCGTTTTTTTTTTCTTTTCAATTCGATATTGCAATTCCAATCTCATTGTTAATTCATTGGATTTTGATTGCAATCGATAAAACACTGCAATCAATTAGAAATTAAATGTTTATTCATATTTGCGAATTTGAAAATTTGCTAGCGATAGAAAAAAAAACCAACTTGCAACGAATATTAAATCGATTTTTGATGCATTGCCTAGTGCATTGCACACTGTTTGCGAATATATTCTGTGTGTTCAACTCGTTTTTTTTTTGTGTGTTGTTGTTCACGTATGTACGCTACTAACTAATTCAATTTGTGTTGTTGTGTTTGATTCATTCTATTTTTTTTTTTTGTACTCACTTTGTTCACCAAGTTGGCATACCGTTGGTATTTGATGTGTAAGCGAGTACAAAACGATGGTTTTTTTCTTGAACCAACAACAGTTGAGCCTCATTTATTCGATGTCACGCAATTGAACATTTGTTGTGCTTAGCAACGGGCTAAGTGCGCGCACGCCCAACAATACAAAATCCCCAGTACAGTACAAGTGCATTTCAATATTTGGCTAGTCGCTAGCGATTTACATATACGACGCGACGGGTCGATTCTTTATGAGTTTCATTTCACTGCTGTGTGTTCAATACGTAGAAAAGTATGTTTGCTTGATGTTAAAATAAAATGGAATTTGAAATTTCAACGACGTTGATGAGTGCATCAAACTCAACTAGCGACTACTCACTGTCGCTATAGTTTTAGTTGAGTTGTAAATTCATGCCATTGTTTCATTTCGATCGTTAAATCGGTTCGCGTGAATTGATTCATGTGTTTTAGCGGATTTAGTGTCAGATGATTTGTTTTCAGCGTTTCTATATGTGTGTGTGTTTTTTTTTTCATTGATATATTTTTCTCTCTAGGCACCGGAAAGGTTCAAGTGACTCCTTCACACTCTTCCACAGTTGGCCAAATATTGATTTTTTCTGTTATTCTGACTCGACTCAATGATTGTTATCTTTCGATTTGCTTGGCATTTGTTTCCACGGAATGTCACATTCATGATGAGCAAATAAAATGACAAGATCGTAGTCAAGAATCACTCATTAGAGTTCTAGAGCTGTTATTGACTTTGCGTATGTGTAAACAGTGTTCAAGTAGCCTTAGGTTTTTGTTTCCGTTTCTTTTTTCTCGTTAAAAGAAATATTTTCGTTAAAGAACGCATTGAACCATCAATAATATCAAAGAGCTCGTGCCAAGGTTGTGGATTTCGTGGAATTTACTTTGATTGAGACAATTTCCATGGAAAACGTCGAAAAACGTGAACACGCGGAAAACGGAATACAAAAATACGGTATTCAAATGGCTTTCAATTGAAATAGATTCACATATGTTTGGCGGGGAGGGAGCGAAGAGGGGATTATCACTTGTCCCATTTAAGGCAATTGGATGCAATAAATACCCAACAAAATGCCGTTTGATACGGCCGGTTTTATGCTTGTTACGCCTGTATCATATGATTACGGTATGTTATTTTCCAAAATATACACACGAAATTTTATGTTTGACTGCACGTTTATTAGGAATAAACCAAATAAACATGCTTTTAATAGTTTTTACACTTATGTTCATTGGTTTCAATTTGGTATTTCGGCATGACTATGGTCTGAATCGTGTGGCTCCGTTGCCAACACATTTGGCCGTTCATATATGCCTTGCATTTATGCAGTGCTATTGAAACTGTTAACGATGTTGTGTTGGAACACGCTCAAAAATAGCATTTTGTCATGGCGCACACACGAACTGCATTTGATCTATAATATTTTTAGCATTTTTAAACCGCAAATGAAACAAACTTTTCTATGCAATTTGATGCGCTTTTGTCAGTTTTGTCATAACGCCTTTTCGGTAAAATGGTTTGCTATTTGGTGGTGACTTTTTTCCTTTTTGAATTGCTTCGACATAATTTTTGTGCGACAGCATTTGTACAGTTCTTATTAGACTTCTGTGTTGTTAGCTCACATTTTTGTACACTTGGTGCTGCAAAACGTTGTCAACAGTCAAAATAAAATCATTATTATTGCTAAGCCCAATGCCAAACGACCAACCGACTACATCAAATGAGACCACCACTGCATTTTTGATCTTATTTACTCTCTCCCTCCCTCCCTCTCTCCCTCCCTCTCTTTCTGTCTCCGTCACACATTCGCCTTTCTTCCCCCCCCCCCCCCACTCACCACAGTTGCTTGAACCTTAGCCATTTTAGTATCTGTTTTTATGTAACATCAAACACAAAATTGCAAGCGGCCGGAACACAGTTTATTGACATATTCCTTGCAGTCTCACCAAATAAAACTTTTTAGCTTTTCTCTCATTTTCCCGCATTCCGTTTGTTCGTTCGCTCTCCGGCTGTCATTGCTCTTCATAAAACTACAAAAGGAAATGGTATGGCATTGCGCTCGCTTTTCCACTCAAAGTTCTAAATTACAATGTTTAGATGTGTTGAGACTATTTCAAAAACGGAATTGCAATGAACATTTCGAGTGCATGAAAATGTTAAGCATGAAACATTTGCATTTTAGTGTGTTAAATGAAAATGTTCATTATTATTGCAATTTTCCATCATGATTATCATGAATTTTTGTGGTTACTTGAAAACCAACAAAAGAGAAAACTTTATGATCGACATTCGTATGTGTGTTTCGTTTTGTTTTTTCTTCTTCTTCATTTTCATCACTGTATATGTGTTGCTATATTCATATTATGAACTTCAATGAATGTTTGATAACTTTGGATTTCGTTGATTTTGTGTTCATGTCATTTCGGTATTTATTCGCTGAAATTTGCCACATTGGCAACTGGTATTGCGGTTTTTATGGTTTTAAATGGGCTTTAAAGAAAGCGGTCAATGTATTCATCAAAAAATAAATTTAAACAACTTGGACATCATACACACACACAGTCGCATCATTGACGGAAATGGAAACTGTTTTATTGCATGCGACAGACATCGCCCGAACTGTTTATTCGAATTATTAAATTTTTAATCTGGTTTATTTTGTAGCGATCGATTTTCGAAGCCGCACGGAAATCAAATCCATGGAAAATTTATCGATTTTCGTTTGTCGAGGCCGCAAAGAAAAAGTTGGTTTTCGATTTCGTTTCAAAAGACAAAATAACATAGACGTAAAATGTGACTTGAAACATTGTGTAATATAATTTTATGATTTTTTTTTTTTTTGGCACAACGACAATTACAATCGCTTGAACAGTGTGTAGCGAAAGTGAACCAGTCAGTTAAGTGTCGCCGCACGCTCGTGCACCAATTTCAAGAAAGAAAGCAAAAAAAAAGCGCGCAAAGATGGTGAGTTACGGATGCATTAAGAGAGTAGCGACGAGAATCGTGCAATTTGCCGCATTTTAAAATAAAACGGATTTGAATAGCATGTACTCTTTTGCAGTCAATCGCCTGCTGTATTACGTAGTCGGTTGGGGAAAAATTGACAGCGACAAAAAATTAATGTAACAAATTGTGCAGCAATTTTATAGCCGAGCCAAAAGAGCGAGTGCATGAGATTCGATTCCGTTTATTTTTCCACGACACTCGTTGTCATTTCACCGGGAGCGCGATAATTTTTTTTTTTTCTGTCCCCCGTTCATTTCTCAGCGCCATGTAAGCGATTGCAATCAGTATCTGTCAACACATGCCATGGCATCGAGTGCAATGTGCCGTTTGGGTGTAATAAAAAAAACCAAATAAAAACAACATAAGGAAGCATATTTGTACGAACGATGATTATAAAGATGTTGTTGTTGGGCGTGTTATTTGAGTGTGTTACGTCGTCTCTATTACCACCAAAATGAATAATTCGTAGCTCCAATTGCTCAATAATGCAGGTTTTGATGCTACTTGCCTCGTATATATATGCTTTTCTGTGTCTCATTTGAATGCTTGCAAAGAAGCACAATGACCACTAAACGGTTGTTTTCGATTCTCATGTCTCAGTTGCTACTCGCCTGCAACGAGTCATTCGCGTTATGTAACCTATTTGTCTTTATCTTGTTAGTTTTCTGTTATTTATATTTATGCAGCTGAATAGCTTAGTTGGCTGGATGAGAGTTTTGGGTGCAAGCGTTTCAATTTGCTGCAACTGTGTGGTTTATAAATGTGATGCGAGTCCATTTCCAATTTGAGATAATGTGCATTAGAGGAAGATGATTGTGTGTTTCAAGCATTTTCGTTTTCTCTATCTATGTCAATAAATTGTGACAGCGAGTGAAAAGTGGTGAACATGTGATCTGGCGACAGGTCCATTGACATCCTCGATAATACTAATATCAACACACAACAGTAATGTTCTCATTGTGTTCTCGTTTTTTCTTCTCTTTGTTTGACGGCCGAAATTATTCCATTTGAAAACCAAAATGAATCATGTTCAAGCAGATGATGCAGGTACGAGTTGATACACTTAATGTGAACATCATTTTGAAAATCCATTTTGAAATTCCACCGAATTATGTAATTTTTTTTTTTTGGGGAATGTTTGGTGCCGATGCTCAATGCTTAGATGCTCATCGCATCAACACAGACTGTGTGACAACACGTGATGGACGCGTGGCATATCTTATTTGCTTTTTAAATAAAGTAGAAGTTCTATCGGTTCTATCGAACTGTTTGGATGGTGCGTTGAAATATGCAGGATTTACAGTATCAAGCATGTACTTACGTCATGTGCGTGCTTTAGACTAGATTTTATGTTGTATGTCTTTTCTCTCTCTCTCTCTCTCTCTCCTAACTCGGTTTTGTGCCTCTTCACACGCACTTCACTCATTGTTTTTACCATCGAATTTCGAGACTTTTGAAAATGAGCCAATCTCTCGGCACTTGGCTGGGACCTAAAGTTTTGTATCGACAGCTTACCTGAAATTAAACAGAAGTACACCAGAATGAACAATGAGTTTACAATGAAAGACGTTTTTGTTTGTTATCGACAACACATTTTGTGAGTAATTTACATACAATCGCTATTTCGTATGTATAAAATACCACTGAACAACAGTCAACCGTGTGCTGTTGTTATTTTCTGGTCGTGGTTCTGCAATTTGTGATTACTTGTCGTTATTTTTTTTTTTTTTTTTTTTATTATTGAAATCTTTTTTTAATTACAATTCCCATAGACTTGAGACACATTTTCTCGGACCGCGGGCGAAATTTTACCATATCATGTTGATGTGGGAGAAAACCATCTTGAAAATCAGTTGTTAGGCGCGTTGGATTTTTTGTTTTTGTTTTTCGCACAGTTAAAAAGTTACCTAATCACATTCAAAACAACACCAGTTTGTGAGTGTGATTTTTATTGTGTTCTATCACAATAATATCATGTAATTGTTGCGAAACCACCGAACCAGACGTCCGGCACAGACGGCTATTTGAGCGTTGTTTATTTTAGCCATCGAAAATTTCATTTCCAACATCAACATGAAAGCGATTAAAATTCAATTTTCTTGTTCTTCATTAAAATTACAAACTCTTTTATTTGGCTCATTCTATGGTCGTTGGGTACTAGCGAACTGGGTATCAAGCCAAGTGTTGATTTACATTTGATCATAAACAAAACGGATTAATGGACGTACGATGTTTTATGGCCAGGAACAAGGTTTGCACTCGGTGTTGTTGTTTTTGGTGATTTAAAATGAAACAAAGGAAAATCCGATTCATGGTCGGGTGGGCAATTTTTTTGTGTGTATCAGAACGACGATTCAAATTACATGGTTCAATCAGGAATTGTAATAAAAATTGCATGTATTTTTTTTCAGTCATAGCAACATTCCGAATATATATAACAAAAACCATCAGTTCAACGAAATCAAAGAGTTTGTTTTCGGCACAATGGTGGCTTCTCCCTTCGATATCCGTTATTTGTATGTTCGAACAAACAAATAGAGTTGTTGCCGAACATATTTTCACTGTTTGTGGTTGCAGCCGTATAAAATGGTAGCATTATACTAATAATCAGTTTCCAAAAATTTGAAAAATATAGCAAATGCTAAACCACTTGAAAAAAAAAACACACACACAGCCAAAGTTTGGCGTCGTTTCCATTTTTAGTAAAAAAAAAAAGTCAAGCAAATCGGTTCGTTGTCATGTCAAAAATGGTGAAACATATTTTCAAACTCGTTTAACGTGCACTCGCTCAGTATTTAATCACGTTTTTCGGTCGTTTTTTTTTCTCTTCTCCTGTCTTTACTCTTTCATTGCACAAACAAAAGAGCCATGGAATTTTCAAAGCGTGTTCAAATGGCTTTGTGGTTGGAGGGTACCATGCTTATTGTTGATGGTTGACATTAGAATATGTACGTTGTTATTTATTCATTTTACAGTGCTGTGTAGCTTTACAGTGCGACCAAAACCATTTGAGTGTGTGTTCATATATGAATAATGTTGCGCACGACTCAAAATATTCGATGACTAACCATCACCAGAGTCGATGAGACTAGCGCTGGTTAATCAGCACTCAGACCACAGCCTGGGTTTAACGTATAGCAAATGTAATATGAACAACTAAAGAGTTTTCCTGTGTGTGTGTGTGACTCCAATGAACAATGCTGGTTCTTTAGGTGTGTGGCATTTTTACGTGGTTCAAATTTATTTGGGATTTTCATGTGCATTTTCAGCAATATATTTTCCCTAAGTGAGAGTCAATGGTGGATCTAAGTAGCCTGAAATGCTTACGCGGAAATGGATTATTAGATGGCAACGAAATCCACGTTAAAGCATTTTCAATTTACATGGAAAATGGCAGCAAAAAGTACAACAGCAAAAAAAAAAAAAATCTGCCATAAAAAAATTATAATAAATATATTTTTTTTTTATTCTCGTTCGCAATATACTTTGTGAGCTACGTTCCTGCTTGTTCCTGAACACTTTTTTTTGTTCACTTCGTCATGGCAAACAGAGAACGAAAGAGCGTGCATTCACATGCATAAATTCCAAACAGCACTTATGATTCATGAGCATAATTCTTATTTATGTTCCGCTTGAAATAATTCTTTATTGCGTGTATTTCGCTCTTTCGCTCGACTTGCCATCGCAATGAAGGTGCTTTTTCGAACGGGGGCTCACCGCATACACTGTACGGTTGCCTCGGTTTTTTGTTGTTGTTCTTTATCGAATGCACAATTCCAATGTGCTATTTTACAGCAACTAGCCACTTTAAAAGGATCTGCGTAAATAAACATCAGAACCAAAGTGCAAATAAGAATCAAATGGATGGAATTGATGTTGGTGAAAATGTGACACTGAAAATTGTACCGACGAAGCAAGCGAGAGAGAGGCAAAGAGGCAGAGCAGAAACGTTTCGCACTATTCCCCCATCGAAATGACATAGCATAGCAAACGGAATGCCAACACGAAGAGTTCATATAAATTTGATTGTTGTTAATGTATGCATACGCACAATCTATACTTTGCAAAGTGCCATTGATTTTAAGTGGAACAAGTGAACCAAAAAAGGTGTCTTCTTTTTCACCTGCTTTCAAAATTACTAGACGCTATTT
Source organism: Aphidoletes aphidimyza (assembly GCA_030463065.1). Classification (NCBI taxonomy): domain Eukaryota; kingdom Metazoa; phylum Arthropoda; class Insecta; order Diptera; family Cecidomyiidae; genus Aphidoletes; species Aphidoletes aphidimyza. The sequence goes on from CM059996.1 coordinate 2,724,143, forward strand.
TGATGTGCACTCATCTCGTTTCGTTTTTGTCGCTTCGTTTCACATTCGTCCATTTGTTTGATTGTTTTTTGTGTTTCACCATCTAAAGTGCACTTGAATTGTGTCTAACATTCGACCGAAGCAATATCATCGTAACAACATTGCAATCAATTTTTGTTCTCTCTGATTTTACACAGTTTGTCAATTCAATGACACAAATCTTATATATTTTCACTTCTGTTGCATTCTCTGTAAAATACAGAGTCTGTATGCGCTTGCTATGGAAAAGTGAAAACTCTCAACAAAATAAACAAAAACAAAAAACAAAGTAAGAGCGTTCTCAATTCTATCACACATGAAATATTACCATTTTCTCTTTTCATAAATTCATCTATTTTTAAGTAATTTCCCTTCGAATAATTTCGTCTGTAGCACAAATCAAATTGTAAATGCTTTGAATAAAAGAATACACGGGCAAATGAAAGAAAATTGAAGAACTTCATAAATTATTGGGGACTGTGCAGTGTGCACTGTGTACAATTGCAACCAAAAAAAGAGGTATTTTGTGTGCATTGCCAAGCTTGCATATGTTTTCATTTCCATTGCAGTGTGAACAGCATAAGATAATTAATGAGCGCACATTTATTGTATGCGAAGCGGCAGCGTACGTTGATGCCGCGCGTCTACTTAATAGGACTAAATGATTCGTAACGGAAGTAATTTTTTCCCATTTTATGCACCTTTTTTTCTGGGCGATGTGAAATTTTGTTGGCGAATGCAAAAAAAAGAACTGCAGCAGCAGCAGCAGCAACATTGGTGTTGGGATTGTCTCCGGGCGTTGTAACGTGTGCTTTGTTATAGACGCCATACCATCGTCAGAATTGCACTCACTTTTCGTGAGTGTCACTCGAATTTATTGAACGGCTTGAGACTTCAGATAACATATGCTCGCCATTTTCTACTAACTAACAAAGAACTAGCAAAAAATTTAAACGGCGAGAATTTTTCGCCCGAAAAAAACCACACACACACACACACACACACACACACCATTCAGCTGCTGACATTTTGTTCGGTTTTTTTTTCTCCACATTTTCATTGCATGTTTGTTATTTTTTACGCGGTTGTTATTTGTAAGAATAACATGAACAAAAAAAAAATGGGTGCAGCATTTTGATTGTAGTTACGCCCGATGCACGTTCCTTGGCATCAGATAATCCTTTGCATATGCCGTATTAACTGGCATCGAGTACCGTGCCATTTTGGGCCGTCTACTTTCTACAGTCAACATCAAGCGACACCAAATATCAAGATCGCATTTGGCTTTTCAACGTTGCCGTCTTAAGTTAAAATTCGACAACAAATTCGCCATTGCGCTCTGCAAACATTAATTAAATTATTAAATCCGTTTGCCATTGTTCTCGTCGACTCGTCGTCGTCACCGTCACCCGTTGTTGATTGTTGTTTTCGTTATTTATTTTTAATCTTTCATTCATTTATATCCAAAATCTCTGCATCCATCGTGTAAATCGACAAATTGCACGCAAAATTGTAAAATTGATGCGAGAATGGTTTCGATGTATGGGCCGGAAAGTCAAACAACCATAACCAAGACAGTGCAAATAGTGTAGCGTGTAGGAATGCTATGGTATGAGTCAGAGAGACATAAATTTTTGAAGTAAAACGGCAACATGCATCGTTGCACGGTGTGAGAGATGGCGAAGAGGACAAACGGATGGATGGACACGGGAAATAGACTTGGATTTTCAGAACAAACGAGCAAATGATTCTCGTGAAATGTGCAACAACAACAACAACAACAACAAAATAAAGAAGATATTTGCGATTTAAGGCAAATGTTGCTGGTTTTGGATTATGTGTGAGCAAAAATAATCAGTAGTTTCCCTTCGAGAATGTTTCAGTTCACATAACGCAGTAATGCGATACAACAATATTAAGAATATTATCGTGCAGAACATCCAGCGGAATTAAGTCAACGATGAAACGAGTACTACTAAATGAATACAATGGCAACTGAGTGCGTGTGCGAAAGAGTAAAATTGCATTTCATGCAAATGGAAACAAAAAAGAAAAGAAAAATCATCAGAAAAGGCGTTTTCCGCTTCATGCAATGCCACCGCAGTTTCACTGCAGTTCAATTCACAACATCACCAAGAATCATTTCGTATACCATTTTCAATGTAACCAGTTGAAGGTGTAGCGAATTTTCTTCTTGGCCTTTTCTCCACTCTATTTTTTTTTTCCAACTGATGATTCTTCTCTTCACTTGGTTACTTTGGTTTCTTGCTAAAAAAAAATATAAATGAATGGAAAAATTGTAATTTTCGTTTCGTACGTTTGCTAATTCTCGGTCGAATGATTTCATGAGAATCGAGAATGAAAGAGAGAGAGAGAGAGAGAGAGAGAGAGAGAGAGAAACAGACGGGGCTCGAGCGATTAAATCCACACGATAATTATGTATGCTGCTACTCAATTCAGCATTTTTCAATGAGGATATAGCAAAAGGCAATCAACGTTCACAGTCCATCTCATGCATTTCATATTGCATTTTACCGATGTTGATGTGAGAGCGAGAACACATTTTCTCAATGAGTTTGTTTGCACACCGAGACACACACACACACACCCAAGCACATGTGTATCAAACATCTACGGAACGACCGAAAGTCAATGAGCGAAAAAGACCAGCTCAATTGCTACACTTCACCACCTATTCCAGTATATAGCTCACTAAATCCACGAAATGCAATGAAATACACACAATTAATTGAAATCAACGGTGTAATTCTCTCGTCTCTAATGAGAAAATCTCTGATCGAATTTATCTGCTGTATCTATGCATTCATGTAGGTGTGGAGATAACAACAACAACAACAAAATATTCGATTTTTTGCTAGTCAGCATATGTTCCACCAAGTAGGTGAGAGTAATATAAGAAAAATCTCATTTAAAATCGATTCAAGGTTTTTGTATGAAATGGTTTGCAGATCAAATCAACAACACATGCATTTTGCAACGTTCCGGAATTCACACGGAATTTAAAATACGGTGAATTTTCATGAATGAACTGTTTCGTTTTGGCCATTTGAAAATTGCAGCACAGAAAATTTGCCATGAAAAAAAAAAGAAAGAAACGATCGTCACGGCGACCACGCCATTGCCATAAAAATGGGTTCATTCATTTAATTCAAACGAGGACAACATATAAATTAAATTAACTCCCACATTTAATTTCAATCCCAATTTGATTGCTAAATCTGTTGAAAATGATAGGGTTTTTTGCACCGTTTTTTTTTGTTGTTGTTAATGTCGGAATATCAAAAATGAAAATCCCAGATGATTTTTACATTTTATCCGTTGCTATAACATTTACCAACTAGAACTAAACGAAGCTTAGTCAACTAAGCTCTTTGATGTCATCCGATAATCAGTCAGTTTTACTTGCTTCTGTTTCATCTGAAATGTTAATCATTTCATCTGAAATGTTAATCCCAGATCAACCATTTATCTAATTGCCAACTGGATAATTATCATTCAATGTGACTGAAATTGAACTAGTTTTTTGCTCGGAACGCCTCATTTGATAAATCGAAATCAAGCACCCAAATGGATTTTAATATCACAATTTGTTTGTGATGAAACGTGCATTTGCGTATCAAAGCACACGCTTCAATTTCAAGTACATTGTGACTATTGTGCCGTTGACTCATACTATATTTCTGATGATGCGTCGTCGGGTATTTTTTTTTTTTTCGTCGACGGTCACAATATATTACATCTATGCAAATGTCGATGCCTCTTGCTCGCACAATTATTACAAAAAGTGCACAATGTGTTTTCCATCTGGATCGTTTGCAACAAAACGCCAATGTTATTTCGTATATTTGTTATTGCCCTCTCTATACTCCCAAGTAAATTGCATTTGGTTGTGATTTTATTTTGTATTTTTATGCTTGAAAAAGAGAAAAAAAACAACAACAACAACGAGAGATGAAATGAGAAAACAATTTATGAACAGACAAAATATGCGTCTCAGATGCGACATCCGAATGTAATATGTTGTCACAATTGCGACAACATTGTATCACTCACACCCATCGATGGTGTGCGATTCAAATTGGCACTGGTTTATCGTTCATTCACAAGCAAATGTGCGCCAGCTTAAGAAACAACCAAATCCACAGAAATCGATTTGAATTGTTATGAATGAAAGTTCGTTATTAAATGGGAAAATCAAGAGTCAAGCTTTGGAGTGCATAGTTGAGTGTTTGATGGATAGATGGCGTCGATAATAAAAGCATCACAAGTTTAATGCTAACTTAAATTGACTAACGCCCTCTTCAGCTCAACTGCAAGTACTAGGAACTTTTTTGTTTGCAAAAGTTTCGATGGTGTGTGTTTTAGCTAAGCAACACTAAGCAACGATGTGTTTAGTCCCAACTGTTGCCGTTCACATGAACAAACATACCTAGCCATGAAAGCTAGAAGTCAAATGAACACCTTTTTCATTCCCTTTGCACGAAAAAAAATCGACTATTCATTCAAAGTTCTCGATTTGAATCTATGATTCAATTTTTTTATGGTTGTTTAAGTGGCCGATTTTGAAATTATGCTGAATCACGTTGGCATTAGACGATTTGGCAAAAATGAATTGGTTCGTTAAAAAAAAAGGTAAATAAATCGAATCGACATTATAGGCGAACAAAGCGATCAATTATCGCCAATCGATACAAGAGACATTAACGGATTGAATCCGTTAGATCAATGATCATAACTCATATGGATTCGTATGAATGGCAATCAATAAAAAACTATTAATCAAATGTTCTGATTTTTTTTTGGTTCATTTTTATGAGCGAAAGTCGTCTAGTCATTGAGTGTTGGTTTTTTTTTGTATGATCGGTCTCAAATAAATTGAGGGATTGTTAAATTTTGCAGAAAAACGGTATTTGAAATACACACACACAAAAAAAAACTAGTTGAACCAAAAAAAACCAACAACAATAAGGCAGTAGTGATGTAACCGCCCCAAAAAACCACGCCGTGCAAAGGAGAAGCTAGAATTATCGCATCACTCGGACCAAGGGACCAAGGGGTTTCAGTTTTAGATTGAGATGAGTTTCATCCTCTTATGTAACATTGAACAATATCGCTAGTCTCGAGCGCTCGGTTTTGCATCCAATGCAACGACAAACCGACTCTGTTATTATTGTGTGTGAGTTGTCATTTTGCTGTGTACTCTTTGATTATTGGTTTCGGTATGCGTTGTGTGGTATGATGTGCCTGTGCACTACGTTTGTAACGGTGCAATTGTTCGTCTAATTGAAAGGTCGTGCTTTATACTGACCCTCTCTCTGGCTGCAATTCAACTGTGCGAGTAAAATGATTTTGGTTTTGTGTTGCACGGCTTTTTCTCTCTCTCTCTTTTGCTTTGGCATGTTGCAATTTCATTGCAATGGCGCTTTGTCATCCAACGCTAAAATTTGTGTAATTCTCGGGTTTGTTATGTCGATTTAAACATATCCAGCGGACATTTCGCTTTTGTTTTTTTTTTCTCTCATTCGGCAAGTTGTTGTAAATGTTAGTCAAAAGATAGGAAAAAAAACACAACAACCAACAGCATAATAATAAAAATCACTCGAATAGAGAACAATAACATAAAATTATTATTTATGTCGTATATTTTTGCCATGGAATAACATAAAATCGTTTGAAATCCTGCATAGAGATATGCGGATATGGCAATTTTCACCACCAACTCCTCACTCTATCGAGAGGATGACAACAACAACAACAACACAAAAAAAGGTAAAAATCTCATAAAATTGATGGTTTCGAAAGCTGGACGAAATGGATGTAAGGGAAAGGATGAACAATATCGACCACACCGTGCACACCGTTTGCACTCGAAACTATATCATTTGCCAGTGGTTTGTGTTACGCGAATGACTGAACATGCAGTTGATGTGTGTGTGCTGAGTGTGTGCCGCCTCCCCTGTACCAAAATGACATGGCTAAAACAAACAATACACAAACTATTGCAATTCTGGTTGAAATACAAATGTAAAATCAACAATAACACTGAATTGCCGCAGTCATAAAAGTGCCGTAATTTCAACCAAAAAAAAAGAATCGTAAAATTTTTTGGCATTTTTCGAACAACCGGTGATTATGATGCGTGACGATTGATTTTTTGCACATAATTTCCACGGAGACAGCAACAACAACAAAAAAACTCTTTCATTTAATCAAATCAATTTCAATAGCAATTCATAAAACCATGAAAATGGTGTAATTTTGTTTTATGATTTTTCAGGTTCATTCAACTGGATATTTGTAACGCAAAAATAATCACCAATAACAAATAATGGGATTCAATGTGGATTGCAGATGCCAAAAATAAACACGACGATTTCAACGAGAAAAAAAACACAACGAAATATTCAAATTGAAACGTGAAAAATCTTTCGGAAATGGAAAAATCCAAAAGGCAAATCAATTGATCCCTTAACCAGCAATTCTCTGTTCAACACACAACGACATTCACAATGAATTGCAAATAATGATTATATGGAAATCGCCTTTAGTCCAGAATATCCAGGAAACAGGAGAAAAATTGAAATGCAATGTTCAAATTGCAGTAAAATTCCATGTAAAAACCATTTTTGCTTTTGAAATTGTTCGATACGCGTGCACTTCATTTGTATTGTTAGTTCCGTGTGTGTGTGTGTAATTGATTTTACAATTTTTGCGTCATTGTCGATAAATGTCGGAGTGTGTGTATGTTGAGATTAAACGCATCCGGTTAGAAAGAGAGACGTTTGTTTATTAGGACAATGGGCACATAACAACGGCAAACAAAACACTTCAATTATTCGTTTACACCCCTTCAGAAATGCATATGGCTTGTGTTCTAGCTTGTTTTCGGCCATACCATCCTGTAAATCACCGTTAATCTGATCATTCGCATCGTATTGCCATTCATTCGCGTTCGACTGCACAAATGTAAAACCATGCAAATCAAAAATCAACGTCAATAAGTTATATGGCTTAGTTTGTGGCTATTGAATTTTTCCAAACAAACTAAACAACTAAATTGCAAATAACCGTTTTTCACTTTTCGCATTCTATCGGCTATTGAACCAAAACGGTATACAACTCAATTTTGGCCGTTGCATTGGTAAATGCAATCGACCAATTGGTCGATAAAATGCCGAACACATTTTAATGGCCGAATCGAATTTTCAAAATATTACCAAATATATGAATTTCCCATTATATTTGCATTTCGAATTAATTTAGTGAATGCATCTGGTAAAATGCTTGGATCAGTAAAATATCCAAATATTCGATAACCGCATGAATTAAACACATACAATTCTCATGGCATGTGGCATAGAAGCAATTATTTGATAAAAACCATTGAATTGAACATTTTGAACTAAAACCGAATAAATTAAGATAATCAGACACATTTTGAGTGTGATCAACGCTACAACGCTTCAATTACACAATTTTAAGCATTGAGCTCATTGTTTAATGGTAAATTTATGAAATTAAAGCAATCAAAATGATTTTCATTTCGAATGCTATTTATGTGTAAAATGTGTATGTTTGGAATAGATTTCAAGTGTTTTTTTTTAAATTTATACACACGCACAATGGCAGTAACACCACCAATTTGAATCAGTCGTTAGCATCGCATTTCGAGTTTATTATTCAAAACAATACAGAATATGTCTTCTACCAAATTACCTCGTTCCGCTTAAGATGCCAATCAAGATTTTGTCATTTGTTGTTGTAATATTATGAAGAAAACTTTTTGCCCGAAATTCAAGTCCCAGCTAATGTGATGGCATGGCCATTAGAAGTGAACAGATTTTGATCGACATATAATTGTTCGGCGAAGAGAAAATCTGATGCATTGTTTTCTCCTTTATGATTTCATAAAGTGAAGCAGTGTGCTATAGTTAGCTGTAGCGAACGAACAATTGGCCAAAAGTTCGCAAACATTATTATTTGTTGGGGCTAAAAGTTACCGGAAACAGCCTTCTCCGTTGTCTATACACACAGAGCACACAAAATACCAAAAAGCAATTCACGTAATTGAGCTTCAAAGAAAATGAAATGGCCTTTTAAACAGTCAACGCTTTATTACAAACGGCCTTTCTTCGTCAGCACTTTTCACCTATACCGCTTTTTACCATGAATGTTCATTGTTATGCACTTGAAGAATGGTGCCGGCTACCATGGATGGCTTTAAATTAATTAAATGGTGAAAACTTGGCCAACGTCATTTAATGGAAAATTGTGTACGTTATTGTCAGAGTCAGAGGGCTAAAGCCAGTAGCTAGAGAGTCAATCAAGCGGTTGGCTTCGTGTTAAAAACCATTTTGTTTCCGATGTTCGGGTTGTTGAAAATAGTGACATGCATAAGACTTGGCAATTTACTTGGTGACGGCCTCGTTGAATACAAATTACCATGTGCAAACGATTACTTTGATATTAATGCAGTAGCATTTTTATGCAAAAATAAAAAAACAAGAACCTCAAGTTCTACTTTTCTAATCACTTTCCTCCAAATGATTTACTGCTCAAGCTCGTTTAACTTTTTTTTTTCAAATCAAAATGAAACTCCGGTTCTACCGATTCAAATATAACATGTTCCCTTGTTGAAAGAAAAAAAAAGAGAAAAATTTATTATGCATTTGGGTAATTAGGCCATAAAATCCATTTGATAAGTGTGAACACCAACCAAAATAATTAAATCAAACGCAGTAGCAACGAATTGGATAAAGCGTCAATGAAATTTATTGCCACAGGTAAACATTGTCTAGTAAACATTGTCTCGGTTTGTTTTGGATCAGTAACGACTTTGGATCGGCAATTGAATACGTTGTTGTTGTTGTCGTTTGTTTTTTTTTTGTTGCGTTGTTGAATATATTTGTTTTTGGGTTAATTTTCCAAATTAACGTGTGTAATGATTAAAACGTCATTTAACAAGGGCGCACTGGAATTTGTACTGCAACCATAAATGAAAATAAATGCCGTTTAATTGCCAAAGCACAAACATCACAACGCCCGTTTGCCGTCTGATCCATTTTATAACGGTCTCTGGGAATGAATGCGATTTCTACGTCGTATAAAATATTTGACTGTATCACGTGACACACGGTTTTCACCTTAATTAACATATTTTTCGCCGCAATGAAGCATGCAATTGTAGCATATCACATCATGTCATAACCAAATATGATAGATAGTCATCAAAAGGCTAAAACCCCTTACATTTTAAAACCTGATCAATGGAAATTACATTTGATGAAACGATAACGAACAAATGCTCACCCTCAAACAGATTAGTTACCATTTCAGACAGATTCTGTCATCTGTTTGTTCTAACCGCAAGCTTTACACATTCACTAGAAGATGCTTCGTGTGAAGATTTGCATGTGCTAGTTTTTCAATAGTCATTTTGATGCATTCATATTAGACCTAGTCGACTATCAACTGTCACTATCGACTTGAAATACCCATTAAAGATGGCCCTGATACTGCAGACTGCAGTATGCGTGCACATTTCACACTCTCAATTAATTTGTTCGCGTGCGTTATCTGTCAACCATCTGTTGTTGTGGCATTGAAAACCAAAATTATGAGCTTGTGATGTTTCGTGTCAATATCAACGTATTTTTCTCTATCTCTTGTTTTTTTTTTTTTTAAATTTAAATTCACAATTTGTTTGGAATATTTTTCAAAGTAGCGCTTATTCTGAGTTTGGATGTTGCCCAGCAAATGGCACCTAATCAAATGGATTTTGATATAAACCAAACATAATTTTAAGTAGCTCGATCGTATTTCATAAGGCAAATGTCATGCGTTTTGCTATCTGCCAACGCTAATTAAACTGTCATAGAGACTCGCATATAGAAAAATCGTCGTTATGATATTCGTGTTTTGGGGAGAAAATTATTGAGAAATAAGCTTGAAAATAAGCCAATCGAATGCGAATGTTTCCGAATCACCGTAATGATTCAAATGAAAACGTTAACAAACAAACGAAAAAAACGGTGGAATTGGTGTCAATTTTACTTGTTGTGCCCACCTTAACGATCTACAAAATGAGACAATTTACTTACAAATTCACTAAACATAAACAAGCCATCATTCGAAATTTCGATTTAAAGTGACAGATTTTATAAAAAGATAAAAATCCCGTCGTGTATCGACGATTTTCTACTCTATCAATCGAAATTCGATGACCAAGAATCACGTCGTTTTCTTGCATAGAATTTATTTTCAAAAAAAAAACAACAACAACAACAACAACACTGTTAATTTATGCCCATGTTTGGGTGTGAATCAAGAAAAATGTTTAAAAGTCAATTTAATTTACATATTATCTCTTGCATCGATTAATAAATTTATGGGGACCGTTTCCAAAGCAAAAACAACGAGAAAAAAAAAGTCGAAATGTTTCTAACCAATTTGGTGCGTTTGATAGTATTTTAGAAACGTATTGTTTTAACAGTCACCGCAAAACAAATCTCTTTCGACACGCAAACGCATTAATTTCGAATTTAAAAAAAAACACACAAATGTTGTATGGAGCTGTGATGGTTACGGGTCGATACAAAGCGGTGGCTTGACTGATGCCCGTGTCATACCAATTTTGGTGAACTGATTTACCAATTCTAATGCATCCATTAGATACTTGATGACTTCAAATATTGCATCAGTTTCAAGTTTGATTTGTAACAGTAAACATGATGGAGGTTTTTCTCGATGGAATTGTGTCCGGAAGGCATGAAATAGACAGTATAACGCATCCCCCTAGTGACAAAAGGCTTCAATTCGCCCGCAAGCATCCAAACATTGTGTGTGTGTTTTTTTTTTGTTACGCTGTCGAACTCGATGTTCATCGAGATCATGATCTTCAAACAAAAGCAAACAAACAAAAAATAAATTTCCAAAATGAATAACAAACAGAACCGACAACAAGATCAACAAGAGCAAAACAAAAAAGAGAAATATAACTGTTGTTGCTATTGCTGTCATTATCTAACCAATTTGTATTTTGGCTTTCGGTTGCTGTGCGGCGTTGTTTTGTTTTTTTTCCTTTTCGAAGAAGTAACTGACATTCAATAAAACAAAAATTTCTGAGGCTCAAAAAAAGAGAAATCGATTTAAGGTACTGAGGCTTAAAATGGATAAATTCATGTCGCATAACCAAACTCCAGTGCGAACATGACATCGGCAGTGGGCAAGGACAATGTACATTTTAGCATATGATTCGGAGCCACGTGCCGATATTCATTGAGCCATTGTTTACATTCGCTCTCTTTCTCTCTTCGTCTCTCATTCACCGTAATTTCTTCTGGCTATTTATTTTGTTTCATAATTTTTTTTTTTTTTGGGTTGGTGTGTACACGCTGTCGCTCCATTGTGTGATGCCGATACGAAAAATTTATTGACAAACCACTGGATGGTGATGGACATGGATACCATTCGATTCATAACAACAGGAACTAAACCGGCGACTCGATATTGACATACCGAACTGTGGAATGCCTTTTGTTTGCACTAGTTTCAACCGTTTGATAGGAACATATACAAAAAAGATGGGTCATGCTGTGTTAGCCGAGTAGTTTTATCAATTTTAACGAAAACAATCGATTAATTGTATTTTTGAGCATTTTTTTCTCTCTCTCTCTCTCTCTCTCTCTCTCTCTCTCTCTCTCTCTCTCTCTCTCTCTCTCTCTCTCTCTCTCTCTCTCTCTCTCTCTCTCTCTCTCTCTCTCTCTCTCTCTCTCTCTCTCTCTCTTCAATCGAGAGATTTCAAACAGCCCGTGGCAGTTTTTTTTCCATTTTGTCGAGAGAAAGAGAAATATTGATTATCAAGCTGGTTAAAAATTAAAAAAAAAAATGCACCAACAGAAATTCTGTTTACTGATGGACCAAATGCAATTGGGTCATTGCCGTCAATTTACAAGAAAAACGAGTTACGCTCTTTTTCCGCATCCGGAAATTCAATCAACGATACAACAGACAAGAGCATATTTATATTCTTGCAAATGAAGTGGCTTCATTTTGTTATTTGCATTGAACATTTTACATTCACAGTGTTAACTTAATAATGAGTGCGGACAAAATGGTCTTTATTAAAAATGATTAATGAATGGCACAGCATTGAACATTTGCAAACAAATCAACTGTTAATAAGCATCTTTTTTTTCTCATTCTAGCATACTAATTCGGTTGCTTGAGCTACAGCTTAGTGTTCATGGATTCAACAAAAAAAAAAAAAACTCAAAATTCAAAACATTCAATCTGTGATGTCTCTTGCAAACACACGGATTATCCATGAATTTACGAATATTCACTTGAATAGATGGATAAACGCCCAACAATTAATTTCTTTGCTATTAATTGGCCATGCAGATTGCCCTGTTTATAGGCACGGAACAAATTTGACTAAATTTTTTGTTTTCTCATCGCCACTCGACCCATCCGCATTCGCTGGAATGGAAACAATGAACTTAACCGATGTCATACTTTTTTTGCTACGGTTGATAGAAGACGAAAAAAAACGCACAGAGAGTCTGTGTTCAGAGATGCAACACAGAGATTGGTATTTTATTTGGAAAATTAATGAACTCGATCGGTGTGGTGTCGAATTCTTTGTGCGTGTTTTTTTTTGTTTTGTTTCGACAAAGGCTTTTTTTTGTGTGTGTCGTCAAACGTTTTATGCGTTATCTAAATTCCATCAAAGCTGGAACAAATGGTGCAGAAAACGTTGTTGTGATTGTGACCAAGAGTGCAAATTCCCCTCTGAATTTATCAAATCCATCAAAAAAAATTGCCAATGTTTTCATCAATTGGTAAAACTGTATTTTTTATACATCATTTATTGCGACAGTAAGCGCTTGCAAGCGCGAGTCGATCATCACTGTGAAAATGGTTTCAAATGGCGACCAACTTAATAGACTTATCGTTCTATACAATTGTTTTTTTTTATCGGTACTCTTTTTTCACGGTCGACAGTAGTAAAATTGGGAATTGACATTTGATCGATAATTCGTAAAATTGAGTGATTTTGATGAAATAAAATCGAATGTAGCAGAAGGACTGTTTTTTTTTCGTTCTTTTGTTCCTCTTTAATTTGGTGCATAAAAGTGGTCGTGTCCATATGAAAAATGGAAATAGTATGCAGTGAACAATGAACTCGATTGATTGACAATTCGATGAAATTGGCGTGTTTAGACGGATTTTTGATGCAACACCCCAAATGTTATTCTGCCTTGTTGCTGTTATTTCTAAGTATTTTTTCCACAAAATAGGAAAAAAAAAGAACCTTGGCAAATGATGCGTTTTGACTTAAAACCAGTGCGATGAATGCTCATTGTTTGTCGATTTGACACTGCCGAAGCGGATAAATAGTTTTAATTCGGATAAAATATTGCCTCTTCATTGTGGAAATGTCGAGCGGGGAAAAAAAAACTGGTATGCGGTGTTTCATCTATTGGCAGTTCATTGTCTATTCGGACGATTAATCGATTGCGATTGCTGAATTTTTACTGAAATTTTATGATTGTGGCAGTTGAAGCATCAAAGCAGTTTTTAGCCGTGCAGAGCGAATTCTCTTCTCTTTTTTGTTGTTGTTTTGTTGTTCATCCAATCCGATGGAATGAAGAGGGGGTTGATGCACACGTAGAGAAGAAACACAAGCCAAACATATATAGTAAAATTCACAGCAGTAGAACACCAATGAGACCTATCTTCATATTCTTTCGTGCTGCTAAATGGGCAGATGTTTTACAATGCGGCACATGTGCGCTACCAGAGAATAACGGTGCAGCAGAGAGTGTAATGGGATTTTTTTTTTTTTATTTGACATGGGACACCACATGAATGACGAAAGATGAAACGAAATAAAAACCAAACAGGATGAAACAGAGAGAGAGAGCGAGAAAAAAAATTTAATGTTACTCAAAATTAGTGAATATTGAATATAAAAGCGGAGGACACAGAACCAACAAAAAAAAGTTTCAAAGTAAAACAATAGAATTGGCTTTTGTTTCGGCTACTGGCTAAGTGCTGTCCAACAGCACAAGCACACAGTTGGAAATAGCACAAATGATAAATTTCCGTCTGATATGAACATGAGCACTCTTGACAAATAAAAGTGCACTTCGACAGTGTTAATTTGTTTCAATAAATTTCCACATTATGAATATATATATATATATATTTTCTGGCACGTGCGCTCTTCAGAATGTATCAAATGATAAATTAGTTTTATTGACATACTCTTGAGCACTTTCATTTCGATTGCATATCTCATTGATGTGTAAATAAATGTGCATTTGCTTGATTTTTTTTTTTCGATGAATTTTGACGAATTTCCGTTACGTTAAATTGATGATTCAATTGAAGGTGGAAACGATTGACATTGAGTGATTTTTATAGCTTTTAACGGATTTTTTTGTTTCATCAACCAAAAAATAAAATTCCACTTTGAATATATTAGGATGGAAAAACGGGCAATGTAACACATCAATTGCATAATGTGACGTCAAACATGTGACCATGTATTCCATATTGAAATTTCAAACAATTTTATAAAACTGCATCATTTCATCTATTTTAATTGATTTTCAAAATGACTGGCCACATTTCAGCCAAACTACATTCGATGTGCGGTTGATTTTCATTGGAACATGGTTTTTTTTCTATTGATCATTTGTGGCTTCACTGAGCGTTAAATGACTAAACGTAAAACTGATGAGTGGGAATAAATAAAAATAGCACACAAATTATCCGTTTGAAATCAATAAAATGCAATCGCGATTTTTTTTTTTGCTGTAAACCATTATTTTACCTGATTGCATTATTCAAAATGTTTGAATTTAACGTTTTAGATGTTTTTTTTTGTTGTTGTTGTTTATTTCACGGGCATTAAATCAACATAAAACTCAAATGACATATGAAAAACCAAAATGAATATAATAAACCTGCTGTTATTTAGCAATTAGAACATTTTCAACAAAAAAGAATTCAATGCTAACCTGTAAAAAGTATGCGGGTAACACGCATCGTTGATCATCCAAACGGGAGCATTGTACACGTTCCAGAAGTTCGAATAAATCATTGGTGGCCACTTTGAGTCGTTCATCGCTTGATGTTTTGGTTGGTGAACGTAACAGCGGTGCATTATTTAACGGTTGGTCTGATTGTACGGTAGCTGTTGTCCAAGCACCCATTGATTGGCGTCTGATCAACATAAAAAAAGCAGCAAAAATATAGGGAAAAGAAAAAAGAATCCCAATTTTAATTTAAAAATAACAAAGAAAATAATCGCTTTAGAATACTCTTTTTTTTCTATTAAATTCATTTAAAAAAAAAATAAAAAGAATCTCTGTGGTTGTTTTTGTTTGAGCTTACAGACTTATTAGACAAATATATACGAGCACACTATAAAAAACAAAATTAATTAAAACTAACGGTGAAAACAAAAACACAGATACCTAATTCTACCGTTGTGCATTCGGTTCGACTCAACTACGACATACGTATACAAATCGTATGAAAATGGTTTTGGTATTTCAAATAAAAGCAGACACACTGAAATCGAGTCACTGAATGCAGTAGCGAATTAAAAAAAAAAAAAAACAAGATTAAGAGAATAAATGATAATGCGGTATTGTGAAACGCACAAAACAGAGACATTGTTGCTTGTTCATCCTAGTGATGGAAATAGTTGCGGTAGGTTCATCAAGAATTTAGCAAAAAGTGTGTGATGACACTGATGTGCCCCGGGTACAAACACTCTGTATCACAGTGAGACACTCTTACTCTGTGTCAGAGTGTGTTGCAGTTTTTCCATCAACCTCCTCCCAAAAATGTTTACATCAGCAATGGGCTAGGTAATGGTATGGAGATGCAAAAACACTGTGTACAGGGTCATGGTTGAAATTGTGAGTGACACTGGCTTTTGTCTCTCCAACTCTCCAGCTCCAGCACTTCTGTTTTTTCAACTGCTCTAGTTTCATATATCCAATGCAAAATTAAATGCTAACTAATTGTGGTTTTGTTGGTTGCCAAACCATTTCGTAAAATTTCATTGAATTTGCCAGTTTTTCCAACTGAAGAATTTCCAACAGCAGCCAAATGTATGAATGCCATCCAAATAAAAAGCTGCTTTGTAAATTAAATTCATTGGGAAAATTTGGTAATATTGTCGCTTTGATGGTTCATTGTAATCGTGAGCATCGCCCACAGAATGATGCTAATTAATTTGAATAAAATGGAAAAGCCAGATGTGATGCATCTGTCGTATGTGAGTGTATTGTGAATGGGTATATTTGCAAAATTGATGCGCAAAAGAATCAATAATGCAGCAAGTGCGGTCGTTTTTCGATTCGTTACGCGATTCGTGTTAAATTCATCAGTGTGTGTGTGTATGTGCATAACAATAGGCCATTTTCCCATTAACAACAATGCTTGCAAATTAACGGGCCACAGAAATGTTTCCATTGCATAAAATACTGTATCAATTTTTCGGGTGAAAATTGAAAATTGATCAGAAAAATCGCGTGCAGTTCCGGTTTTGTGTGTGTGTGTGTGTCGTTATCAGCCGCATGTAAAAACAACATCAGCTTGTTTTGTCAATTGGATTGGTAAATTGAAGAATGGAACCGCATTGGTTGCTGATGCAGTTCACATTCGTGTTTGTTATTTTCCATAGTTGTAACGATATTTTTTTGTGTGTGTGTTTCGTTGCCGTTGACATTGGCTCGCGTCCGTTGAAATCGTTTATGTGCACCGTTTTTCTACTGTTTCGTGCACCACTTTTTGCTTGTTATCACTATACATTTTATATGGTAAAATAGCAGCAAAATTGAACTATGCATGGCCGTGTATGCAATGTGCATGGCATTACAAAACCTGTCGCTTTGTACATTTGCAGGCTCGCACGCGCGCATCACTCACTCACACACACACACACATGTAACAGCCCATGTATAATTACGGTGCTATTTCGTTACACTTGCAACTGTTACTATGACGCCTGGATATGTATATCCATTGCCATGCCATTGCTATTGTGTGCTCTAGACCACTTTTTTTTTATACCATACTCATTTTAATAACAGATATTTATATTCCGCATAAAGTGTTTGTTGTGTGTCTTTTCTGACCGGCCAATAAATTGAAAAAAAAAGAAGAAACAAAACAATAATAAAGAAGTACAGTGCAATGGGGCAATGGCTGGCACCAATGATGGCATCAAATGGCAGCGTGCTATAAATATTGCGTGCTCTTAATAATAGAAATTGCTTTTAGTTTTTAGGACGGTTGGCCATTTTTTGCATTGAATGGAAGCAACCGAATTGAAATCTATTCGATTTGCATAAATGAAACAAGCAACGCCAATCAATTTCATGTTTTTGCCACACTTGTGCTCACCATTTTCTTCAGATGTTTTCTGTATTTGTGACCATTTGGCACGTTTAAAAAAGAAAAAAAATTATATTTACATGAAAAGTATTGTCTATAAATTTCTTTTATTCGATACGATATTTGAACGCGCTCATGTAACGCAATCTAAGCAATGGCAGTGTAAAGTAAGAGCAAATAAAAAGTCGAAAGTGAAATTGCTTGTTAAATGCCACAGCAACAAGACATTTTTGCACTTGCACATTCTCTATGTGTGTAATAACGAATTAACTCAGAGCATTCGTACACGTACGCACAGTTTCATTGGCGTGCCAATGTGGCTTTTGTCTTTATTCTACCAGCCATTCCATTCTACAACAATTAATAATTATTTTTAAATGAATTCACTTTGAGTAATTTATACTTCATGTTTTTTTTTTTTTAACTTTTGCACGGCAAAAGACGCATATTAAATGTGATGAGCGCAAATGTGAGCTCAAGTGGGCGCTTGGCTCGTGCCACATCGTGTTGTTAGTCGGCATAATTTTTTCAAGTTAAACGGTTAATTTTGAGCCTGTTTAAATGTTTTTCAATGCGAAAATTGGTTCGCATGTGCTCACGTCTCAGTGATTCAGAACCATGATCGCATCAATGTCATCAACAATGGATTTAAATGGTAACTTGGCATTTTTATCCTTGTCTCATTTTGCCAACGGCACATTTTCTTAATGCGCCAATTTATGCGTTTAATAAACATGTGCAATTCACATTAAAAAAAATCGTTTTCAAATTTATGAAATGGCTGAAATTATATTGTCGGACAATTTTTCGCATGGAAATTGGACGATACGGTTAATTTGTCGGAAATGATTTGAAATTGAGGTAAACAACAAAATCACTGAGGCATACAACTGAAACGAATATTTGAGTGTGGGGTTCATCGTCTAACATCTCTCACCCAGCCGCATCCGAAGAGATTATCTTTCAAATCTGCTAATAAATTGTCATTTCAGCTGGCTTTGCCATCGCCAGACTCGGTACTGCTTTTGGCTCATGCATTTGGTTCTCGTCTACAGTCACAAATATACACGATGTTATCGTAATTGTCCTAAGCCACAAAACATACACATTTTCATCGACCACAAGCGCATTCACATTATTTGCGCTACGCTGCATCATACAATTTTGTGGTGCACACAAACACACACACACACACGCACGCAGACAACGAGAGCTAAATTAAATGTGTAAATGAATTTATGGTTTGTGATTAAATTGCAGCAAAATAGTAATTATGGATATGACGTTGTTTGGGATTTTGTTTTGGCGCGACATTGTTACTTTGCGGTTACGATCGTATAAAGAACACTTGCACAATGCGCTGAGTCGGACCGCCGACCAAACCAAACTGAAAATAGAAATTCCATGCGCGCGCGCGCACAAGTGTTCATGCAGCGACAAAGAAAAAAAACACTCTATCCAAATCCAAGGAAGATTTATCACACAGCATTAATCCAATAAAAGTGGCCAGTTTTGTTTCAGTTTTGTTTTTTGTTTTTTTTTTTTGTAAACGAGTGAAAATAAATTGTATATTCCACATTTTCTAACGCCTCTGACATAATTGTTGTGTGTGGATGGCAAAAGACATACCGAAAATGACACAGATAAAAACTAATTTCGGACCATTAAAGTTAAATTATGATTTAATGAAAACGCTTTCTATGCGCCCAAGCAACCAGCGAGTTAAAAAGCGGACGAAACACACATGAGACATAACAACAAGAAACAAATTAATGAAAATATATATATGAATGGTGTGATGTTTGGTTGGAAGCGCGAATTTAAAAAAAAAAAAACTGACCATAAAGTGATGCTCATATATCTTCGAGTTGTGCACGAATCAGCAGCGATAACCGAGCGACGAATTCACAATTATTTATCATTTAAACAAACCTCCGGCTGGTTCGTGCTCTTCGCTAATGCGAAAAGAAAAATGGAATTGTCAAGTGGTGTACACGTTTTAATGCATGTTCTAGGTAAGTTCCTTTTTTTTTGTAGCGCTCATTTTTTTTTCTTGTTGGTTTCATCGTTGCATCTATCACCGTTAATTCTATGGTCCATTCATAAATCACACGCCAAAACATAGACCGATATACATTTGAGCGAGAGAGAGAGAGAGAGAGAGAGAGAGAGAAAAATGCATAAATCACATGATGTTTGTATACACAAAAGAGGCAACCACGTTTCGTTTAAAAGCCATTTACATTGCACTGACATGTCGATCGAAAAGGCAACAACGAGCGCAGAGAATGAGAAAGTAATGCGCCGCGAAGCCAGATTTGAATATGGAGATGGCATTACCGAGGGATCCGATTCGAATGCATTTTACAAACAAAATGTTGCATTTTTTGTTGTTGTTGTAATTCTCAATCGTATTTACTGGACATAAGTCGTTTAAGGGACATTATACACAAACAAAACGGTAACACAGGTAATGCTTTTTTTAATAGTTGTGTTCCCTATGCGAGAGCATGTACAAATCCAAAGTAGAACCAATCTAATGATTTATTTTGACCAAGGAAATGCATCTCAATGTGATTTATGGTGACGTGTTTTTTTTTTAGACGAGCGCTTATTCGGTAAATATGAGAGATAAACGATGGTCGTCGATCGTTGCAATGATGACCAAACCATGTTTCGGTCATTTGACCATTTTGAATTTATACGGTTTTCGTGAACTTTGTTATCTACGGTTCATTATTTAGCGCTTTTGCAAACAATTATTCATCATTTAAGCGGGGCACTTCGATTTTCAACACTAGTATCTCTGATTACGCGATTTTTTTCAAAAAAAAAAAAATCATATCCAAACAGCTGTCAACTCAACGATTTATCGAAATGGAAAATGAACGAACAATAATAACAAAAATCTAATATCAAATGCAAACAGTCTATTGTTTTTTTTTTTTTAATGTTATCCGGGCAAATTGTATGCAGACGGACTAACGAGAACTGGGAATTGAAATGTTATTCAGGTCATAAAACAGGAAACTATTTTGACTTTGTAGGGGATAGCCGATCAGGTTGGACATAATTTCGTTTTTGGTTCGATATTCGTTTTAGCAAAATTAAGTTGGAAAAATCTGTACCATTCTCCCCTATATGAACGATAGAGAGAGGGAGAACGAGTGCGAAAGTGAACAAAAAAAAGATGCACGAATTTGCATATGAAATATGATTTTTGAGAGAGATTCAATGTATAAACAGTTGCGCCTCTTGAAAATTGGCAAAATGCAAATTTAAGCGGTGAATTGAAAAACTGATTGAGCATGCAAATCGGGTTTATTGCAATGTAGGTGCGGAGAATATTCAATTTTGGTGTGTGTGGATGCGGGTCTAATGGGTACATGAGTTGAGAATTTTTATGCAAGAATTTTCGGTATGGTATTTCGATGTTGCCAATGGTGTGTCTCATTTTTTTTTTTTAGCTGTATTGCTGGGTCGCTCAGAGCCACCAACATTTATCCGGTTGCACGTGGGTATCGTTTCGATAACAAAACCACTCTCAACGGAATGTTGCATAAAAAAAAACTCGATCACACTGACACCGTTCATGAGCAGGCCAATATTTCCGAGAGCAACTTGAAAAAAAAAACTACATCAATTTCGCATAAACTAAAAATGCTGTTTTTTTTAAATCTTCCGCATACTTTCTGTTATTAAGCGGAACAGTTTTTTTCTAATCTAGTCTGAAAATGATAGTTTTAATTTTGAATTGTCAATTGAGTTTTTTTGTTTAAATTCGAATATTTATATATCACACAGCGGCTCTGCTTTTTTCCCTGCCAATCCAATTACCGTCTCACAAAACTCCACAAAGAGCTGACATTTTCAACACATTTTATGGTTCATGATTTCAGGTTTTTGCCTCTTTGGTCCGGAATATCATTTTCCATTGTTATATTTGGCGTTTTGTTTGCATTTTATCTTTATTATTATCCTCCCCGTGCTGAATTCTTTGCTCAATTTTATTTTAATAACTCAATTCAAATACTGACATCGATCATATCGCAACAATAATCTAATTGCATTATAAAATATGTACATAAAACCTGGGAAATATACGTCCCTATGTCAGTGCCGTTGCATAACAAAAAAAAAATGTTTAAATTGGCAAACTGGAAAATGGTCGAAAAACTGGTGTATTAAAATAGAATTTTAAACATTTAAAAATAGAAAATTGCACGAGTCATTGATTCACCAAGTTTTAACGAGTTAATATCAATATAGGTGTACACAATGAATAGCATCATCATCGGTAACGTACCCAAATTAATTGTATACTAAAGGAAGCTTCAATCACAAGCGACAGATAACCTCTTTTTTTTTACCCGAAAATCGCTCTTCTCCTCGTCGATTTGTATTTTTTTTAAAATATATTCTGTGTATGTTTGTGTGTTTCGTTTGTGTGTTTGTTCTATTGAACGACAGCTACATAAAAATACACTCGAAAAAATAATGAAGAGGGTTGCAAAATTCGATGTGCTCAACCCATCGGACACAATAGAAGGTAGAGAAACACGGAAATACGGTAAAATATAGGTAGATTCCAGTGTTAGAGGTATGGTTATAAGTGAATATATGGCTTCGATCTAAAATTCGAAGAGGAAATCACGTTAAAAAAAAAAAATATAAATCAGAGCGACAGCAAAAATCAATTGAATTTTAATATCAAAGCAAAAAATCAGTGCCTCGATGCGTTTTTTACCCATTCCATTCGAGAAACTTTAATATGCGAATATAACATCACACATAAATCATGATCCAACCAAACGAAACACACAAAAATTAATGGCACAACGATATTTTCATCTGGTTGTTGTCATATCGACGGTTCAAAATGGATTCAATTGCTGTTGTACACTTGGATCTCTCATACGCTTAGGAATATATATCATAGCGCAAAACGAAATATTATTTAATTGTTCGTTGTGCAGAACGCGCCAGGCATCAGGCAAACATTCAACGCTCATATGTTGTGCATTTGCAAAAAAAAAAAAAGAAAGAAAATATCTCGAACGAGTGTTTGGCTACACGCAAACGAGGGAACACACACCGAATGCGAATAAAAGTGAAGGCAAAATAGAATGCAGAAAAAAGGCAGAAGAATGTAATAATAAAAATTTTTGCAAACACGTTCAAAATATCGGGGGAAAAAAGAAGGAAGAGCGAGAGAGAGAGAGAGTGAAATGAACCCCCGTAGCAGAAAGAGACTATGCACAGATTGCATATATATCTGGTTTGATATCGAAATAAGGCAGCTCAATATAATTGTGTATGTAGTGGGATTTGAGTGTCAAGCACATAAGCATAACATAAGCATCTTGTTTACAATTGCAGCAAACACACTATAGTGCAGCAACGACAACAACAACAAATATGACAACCAACATAAATGATTTGGAAGCTGGAACATGGCAAGTCTCTTTTTCATTTTGAACTTTTATTGTCGAAAATCATGAACCGCTTTTTTTTTGCAATGCATAATCATAATAAATATGTCAGCATATGAGCAATAAAATTCAAAAGGTATAACAACAACCAGGAACAACAAACAAAATGTAAGCAAATGAGATGGAGAGAGAAAGAGAGAGAGAGAGACAGAGAGACAGAGAGAGAGTGAGTAACAAACCATGTCCATTTTATTTCACTTTGATTCGCTTTGAATAAATTACATGAGCATTTTGTAAATAAATGATCGTTGATGCATTTGAAAATGCAAACAAAACTGTCGCCGTGTCTCATGTGTCTGCTTCATTCTGGTCCGGTCCATTGTTTGGATTTATGTAAATAAGCGTTATGCTTACACGACCAACAAAAAATAAAACGTAACGCTCAATGTGTATTCCATTTATATTTAAAAGAAACAAAAAAAAAACAAAAAAAAAAACTTCAAACAGCACATCCTGTGGCTTTGGAATTTTTGTGATCATTTTTCCAAACAATTTCAAAATAAAAACCAATCACATTTCATACATGTCGTTTGTACAAACTTCGTACAGAGTCACATCGAGTCGTGTGTGTGTATGTTTCAGTGAAATTCCAGCCAAAATAATTACATTGTAAAGACTTGAAATTAATTGATATTATTATGGTTGGAAAATTGCACCAATAAAATGCCAAAGACTTTGTCTGCACTCTCCAAAATGCATTCGATATTAAATGATTCATTTCGTGAATGCAGAGTGTCGCCGACAACACAAAAGAAAAGAAAAATGAGATCAGCCGAAAGCGAATGTAATGAAAATGTGTTGCAGAGCAGCTGAAATGCCCGAATAATTTCACGCAGTGCAATAATATCCCGATTCAAGAGGCCAAACATCTAAAGTGTCTGTTCTTTGGATGTGCAATTTTGGTATGCGTCTGGCAACAGTGTGTGGCTGCTTTGATCCCCAAAAATAAACATCAACAACTGAAACACGTGATAAACATGGTCTTCCTTCATGCCGAAATATGCGCTCAAAGAATTGGTGCGTGGCATTAAATGCGGTCGACGAACACAAAACCACAAAAATCATGTGTGCCGATTTCTTGTTGTCTGCCGGCGACGACGGCGACGATGATGATGATATTTTGCACTTGAGTGCATACACCCGAAAATAGCTGTGCCATTATGTCGTTGGCCGTTTGAGCTGATTGTTGTGACTATACATAATAATCAGACAAGATGATGTGGTACTTATCACTTTCATTCAATGCCATTCACTACCATTCAGACGATGCGATTTAATATCGCGACAACACATTAAACACACACTCTTTCTCTCAGATGCACACACACACACGCACCAAACACAATGCTGAGAGCACAATTTTAGACTTGATTTGCCAGAAGCAGCATCCCATATTTAACCCGTGCTAACTGACTGCTGTTACAATGAAGATAGATTATAACAGCATTTAGTCGCCTTAACTGTCTGTTTGGCTATTGTCTGTTTCGGTTTCAACAGAAACATAACGCATACAGCCAGTTCAATGGTTCACTCCCTTGTTATTATATTTTGACCTGAGATACATCAAAAAGGATTACACTTTGATATTGTGTAGCGGTGTGTGTTGTCATGTCTATCACGCCTATTCCATCCAAATGGATTCACTGGTTGACAGACGAAAATCTGTTCTATATTCCACTAAAACACTCAAATCGCACCAAAAAAACGGAAACAACAACAGTTCAATTTATTTCGTATAATTGCCAATAAATTTTGGCTTAAAATATGTTCAAAGCCATTACTTAAAATGAGATCAAATCCACTTATTAGTCTGAGAGCTGTGAACTCAATGCGCAGCAGTGGCTCGGCTAAAACTGGATAAATATTATTATAATTCTACATTTGTTAGTCAATTAATTGAATGCTTTTAGGGCGTTTTCAGCATCTCAAGCATTTTTACACTCATAGAAAAACTCATATAAAACTCCAATCAATGTGGTCCGCTTATGGGCATCGTTGACCACAACAACAACAACAACAACGAAAAAGTATAAATGGCACAAACACATCAATTTTAATGCACAGCTTAATTAGTTGTGCCGAAGGTTCTATTCGTTTCTTGAACTGTGTGTGTGTGTGTGCTTTCAAAGCACTGCTTTGTGCCCGAATGCTCGCACGCTCACATCACATTCAATGTTTATCGTAATCGATTTCTATACTAAATATTCCCATTAAATCACATCAGTAAATGGCACCCTGGTGCGTCAAATGTATTTCTATTTGTAATCGAATTCAGTTAATTAGACTGAATTTGAATTGAATTCTAATAATGAATTAAACAACCATTTTGGCCACCGTGGTACGGCGCAATATTTTGCGTATGCGTTGTATTTGAAATGCCGGGGAACTTTCGCCAGTTTTTCCCATCAAAACTGGTTTTTCTTTTTCTTTATAGAAATGTGACTTTTTAACTAGGCTCTTTTTTTTTAGTGAAGACATATTTAGTGTAATGCGAACAAATAATTGACTTATGCTGTTGAAATTCACATTTTTGTTTTCTCTTTGACTGGAAAGAATGTGAGCAATAGCATACCAGAGGAAGTGAGGTAAAAAAAAAAGAAAAACAGGTTTTTATTCATTCAATTTTGAATGAAAGAAACAAAATATGAATCTCTATTGTTTGGGCTAATCCAAACATCGATTCCATATTCACGTACTACCGAATCAACGATTCGGAATATTGTAAATGATTTACCATTTGGCCATTTCAACAAGAAAAATAACGGTACATTTCAACTACCGATCGATTCAAAGTTCAAAGGCTTTGTAAATCACAAAGGAGTTTTTTCGGTTCTTTTTTTTGTGTTTTTTTTTTCAGCCCACTTTGTGGTTTTGGCGTTTTTTTTCGTGAATCCTCTTCATTGAGAGAGACCGAATCTATAGTTTCATATTTGTTTAGTTCAAAGGTAATATTCAATCAGACAATTGAAAAGAATGAAAGAAAAAAACAAAACTATTTGAACCAGACTTTTTTTGAAGCAGACGAAAAACAACAACCAGCCACTTGCGGTTTTATTTCCGCCACACAAAAAAAACAACATTCTCTTCGTCTCGAGCATTAATTTGAACATCGGAACCGCATACTCACAATTGAAAGTGATTAACGAAAGCGATAACGACCATTTGCGTTGTTGGTTTTGTTTTTGTATTTTTTTGTTTTATGCAGTCAACAGTCTGTTCGATAGCATGTCCGCGCAATAATGATGCGCACATAGAATCTTTGTTTATTGAACATTACAATAGAAAACCATTTAAATCACGCGCACGAAAAATCATTTAAATCAACATTAGAATAGATTACAATTTCCATTTCGTTACTTGTTGCCGATAATAAAAAAAATGCGATTGGGTTTGATGGCGCTGAAAAACAAAATCGTTAACAGTTTTTAAGCAGCCGAAAATACGCTTTCAGTGCAAACTTTGCACACAAACAAAATTGAATTGACGAAATTACGTTTGAAATTCATTCACCTATTATTATTCATATTTTGGAATATTGTGTGCAAATGTACGTATTGTGTTTGCTAAAAAAAAATTAAAATCATAAATTTCCGTAAACAAAAATTGGAATGTTCGGCTTCCGTCGGTCTAAAATTGCTTTCGCCGCTTGCTACGCGTGCACAAAACGTACTCACATATTGTTTAAATTCCAAACACCGACTCGATAATAATACACCGTTGAATTAATGTGTTGCATAAATATTTATGAAAAATTTGCATGAATTTATTGTTATTGAAAAATGGTTTGTTGGATATGTTTGACCAACGATCATTCGATTCAAGTAGTTTCAGTGTTGCTGGTTGGATTTGTTCATTTCCAGTGTTATTTGCTTGGATGAATCCAAATCGCAATTATTCTGTTGTTGTTGCTGTTGCTGCTGCTGTTGTCACAATTGTAATTAAAAGTATTGAGCCCAAGAGAGCACAAGGTTTCAACCACATCCAATACTGTTTGTGTGTAAGTGTGTGTGTATGAGGAAGCCCGTGGGTGTTATTGCATTGTAGCTAATCATTCGTAAAATGTGAATTAATGGCAATTACTTGTTTTGATCAGCAAGAAAATGTCTCTATAATGAGACAAATCGTATTAACTCCTTATAAATGCAATGAGCGCCCATTAAAAGCGCAATCGCATCGTTTCACACAAACGAACTGAACAGTCAATAGCGACACCCATCATAAAAAATTGCGCGCGCGCACACACACACGCACACACTCACGTCATTGCAAATGGTTTTTAATATTGAAAGATTTATTCAAATTTCATTGTTTATGTATCGATTGAATTTTGTGTCATTTTCAACATGGTATTGTTATTTCTTTTTTTTTATGTCGCAATCGCTGTTTGATTGGTGTACAGTATTTTTATTGTTACGATTTTGATTTTTATTATCAATAAAAGAAAAAAAAAAGAAAAAATTCATTGCAATAGAGAAAAGAGGCAACAAAAATTATAGGCAGCTATTGAACATTTGATGGAAAACGCAGTGTTGCGTTAACAAATGCCGACCAAACCAATCGAATCAATTTTTAGATTGAGCAATAATTTTCTCTACTTCTCTTTTAAGGCTCAAATGTTTTATCGCACAAAACGATTCCAATTGCACGCTATACATTTAGTTTTTAACAATTGCTAATGCACGAAATGTGGCTTTTTGAATTGACATTACATTTTTTTGGTTCGTTTCGTTTCCGTGTGAGCTAGCGTGCAAGTGTGTGTGTGTGTGCCTTGAATTGTGCAGCGTAATGCAATTGGATTGAAAAAAAGAGCGCTTGACAACATTAATAATGGGTTGCAATTAAAATTGGATGGTGTTTATGTGCAAGTGTTGCTTTAAATGATCGAAATTGGAGAGAGAATAACAACGGAGAGAAAAAAATGGCTTTGCATGACCAAAATCGCCATTCGACCGAACAATACGAGAAAAACGAGAGCACATTTTGTTTAAAAGTGGATTCAAATTCCGTAGGCGCGCCGCAAAATCGTATTTTCAGCTGGCACAGTGACATGCCACAAAAAAAAAACATACAAAAACAAGTAAAGAAACTCAAAGAATTGCTCTGTGAGCGTCAATTTATTCATGAGTGCGTGTATTTTGTTGTGGTGTAAGATTCCAAACACACCAAATTGACATAAAGCAATAAGCGGCTATTATGCTCTCAAAATTGTTGTTATAAATGTACAATTTCCAAGACAATTTCTTGTTTTGTCTGTCTGTCTGCCTGGCTTGGAATATACATGGTGCAGCAGTGTGCGCCCCAAAAACTATGAAAATCATTTTAATGCCACCATTTCGCTGCTTGAATATTATATTCGAATGTGAAATATTAAAGTGAATTTTGCCGACAACACAAAACAATCCTCCGTCTACGAGTTTGCATAAGGAAATTGAAATGCCTTCATAAACTGAACTGAATGAACGTTCAACCCAAAGAGACTAACTATACCCGGCTCATTTTTCATTGTTATGGTTTTTAGTTTGCATTTAATTTTGTGTGATTCTTTTACATTCTTTTTGGGGCGCAAGTATTTTACGAGTCTTACATCATTTTGTTTTTCAACGACATTGAATATGGATGAAATTTAAATGAGATGTGTGTGAGCGTTTGTAATCGATATTTTTCAAAAAAAAAAAGAAAAAAAACCAACAACAAATTATTACTCTGCAAACCGCTCAAATACTGAATTTGTTGTCTGTTTATTGATTGTTCACCATTTACATGATAACCGTTGTTTTTGGATTTCAATGACACATTTTCCTTTTGATCAATTTCAAACGATAGAAATATAAAAAAAATCGATCGAAAAATAGGAGCAAGATCAAATACCGATCCAACCCACAATTGACAATCAACAACAAACAAAATACATCGATCGAAACATAAAATCTCAATTCACATGTAAATTATAGTTATCAAATGTTATGTCAATAGAGCGCATCAATCGTATCAGTTTTCTGGTTTTCATTGTGTCATTTATGGATTTCGTTGTGCGATTTTGTTGTGTATCTGTTTGGTTTCTTTGGTGCATATCGTCTAGTTTTCAACATCATCCAACCCGAGACACACACCGACACATACACTCACGCCAATCGATAATCATATTCATAACGACAGGAAATGCATGTAAACCATAAACGATGCTATTCAACCAACGGGGTCTATGATTACAGCGATGCAATTTTTTTTTTTTCGTTTCGTTCCAAACGGGAATTGTCAAGCAATACTTGTGCAAGTATATTTTGTGCGGCTTTTGTAAGCGAATTGTATGCGGATATTGCTCAATGCATCTTTTGCATACCATTTTTCTCTCTCTCTCTCTCTCTCTCTCTCCCTCTCTCTCTCTCTCTCTCTCTCTCTGTTCACTCAGCTCGTTGCATTCAATGCATTCCGTTGCAATCCGTGTGCTGCTGATATGATGACACTCTCGCTGACTTTGCCTTTAATCACCAAACCAGATAATAGAAGAATGGAATTGTACACACGGCGCTTGACATGTTTATGAGCAAATGCGAACGTACAAATCATAGACGACGACAATGCGTTGTAATATTCCAATGAAATGCGCATTCACACAGATTCTCTTGAGCATACAATCAGTAATGTAATTTTTATGCTCCACACTTATTGTAATTTCACTTGGAAGATGTGATTCTATCGCGCTATCGCTCTTTCTCTTTCTCTTTCTCTCTCTCTCTCTCTCTCTTGGCGGTATCTTGTCTTTTTTATTTCGTGCGTATTGAAATGATGATCTAAATGATGGATTTACATATGATTACGCGTTATGGCATTTCCATTCAAATGCTTTTTATATATTCATTTATTCTGCGCTTCCGTAAAAATACGAATCGTTGGTGGTTATTGTTCTTTTAAAGGAAACACTTCCTGAGATTACCTCAGGACGACTCCTTTTGTTGGTGTTGTTGCTCATGTCCATGCGCCAAAGGATGAAAAATACCAACGGATAAATCAGAACAAGAGATACTTCTTATAGCTTGACATTGATATGATAAGATGGTATTCTTCTTCAGAAGCGCATTGAATATGATTTGAAATTGATATTCAAGTACATTTACATAATTTTGCTACTTCGTTTTCGTTATTGGTGTTGCTTTTGTTCGACGACAGAAAAATTG
Organism: Aphidoletes aphidimyza; assembly: GCA_030463065.1. Lineage (NCBI taxonomy): Eukaryota > Metazoa > Arthropoda > Insecta > Diptera > Cecidomyiidae > Aphidoletes > Aphidoletes aphidimyza. The sequence goes on from CM059996.1 coordinate 2,754,270, forward strand.
TCACCCAACATCATACAAACGAGTGAAAATGACAGAATTCATTCCGAAATTTTTAATAAATAACCGTTTCATGTTACGTCCAACGATATTTTCACTCATATTTCACTTGTGTAAGTGACGTGCAAACAACGAGTCAAGAGAAAAGAAAACGAAAAATGATAAAATATTATGAAAATTGCTAGCTAAACGAATTTCGGGGTAATTTCTTTCTTTTCTGTTCCGCGATTTTTTTATGCATAAAACAGCAGGAGTATTGGATTTTATTGTAAGAGTCAGTTCCAAAGTCAACAAGCGAAAAATACAACGGAATGATGTAAATGCAAGCATGAGCATGAACACCAGCAAAAAATTGCGTAAGACGTGAGTCTTGCGATGCAAATATTGATTTATCACAGTTCATTTTTGACGCTATCACTTTCATACCAAAATTAACGTTGACGCATGTAATCTTAAGAAATTGCACTTTTTTATCACTCTCTCTCTCTCTGTCTTGGCACTTTCTTGTGTGGAAGAGTTTTTTTGTTCGGTGTTGTTTCTTTTACTGTATTGTAGTTATTGAGATTGATTTTATGAGCGAATGTCACATTTGAGACACAATAAAAGTGACTTCATTGCAATAAGTTGTCGCACCCCGTATGCGCTTGAATGCCAGCCGACAACGAATTACGACTGCCACAGATTACAATGAACACACAGAAGGCGACACAAGACCACAATACGAACGAACGCATGAAAAGAATAACAGACAATATTACAATTGAGTGCGGAGGTGGACGACGACAACGACGACGACGACGACGACGACGGAATCAAATTTAATTTCATTGTTTCGTTTATTCTCCATTTTCTGTGTTGGGTTTTCTGTGTATGCTTTACACTTAATATCCCAATGCGCCAGCCTGGATTTACTTTAGCATTGAGCAATTCTTTTTTTTTTTCGTTGCCACCACTGCCGCCGCCGCTGCTGCTGTAAATTACAGAAAAAAAACTTTTGGATTTTCATTAAGTCAGTTGAGTTGTTTTTCATTGTGTGCCCGAGAACGAACTCTTCCAAATGTGTTTTAAAATATTCAGCGTGGACTATGGACATAGCATTGAATCTCATGAATTTTATTACATTGACGGTTGCTTGAAACTTCGAAAAATGAATTATTATAAAAATTCTCTTTTTTTTTGTACGGCAAGTTTCATTGAATGTTTTGAACATTTGCGCGTGCACTCTCTTGGCTATCGGTTTTCTCCCTCTTGAAACTGAAAACACTTTCGTGTGCACGTTTGGATTTGATATTTTATGTCATTTGTTGCGGGGTCCAAGCAATGAGCTCATACAATAGTCACCCACGGAACTCAACCAAAGTCACGTTGATTTCAATTTTCTGCCTCATTCTCTCTATGTGTGTGTGTGTGTGTTTTTTTTTTCGCTATCTATGAAGCTTTAGCCAAGCAACACCATTTTAAGCGTCTGTTCAATTTTCAATTTACTTATTACATTAATTTGCACTTTCAGCATTTAAAATGCGATCTGTACGCAGTATGCAGGAAATGCTTTTTATGGAATGAAAGCAACAAATTAAGATCCGGTGAGCTGAACACCATAGTACCGCAACAACAACAACAAAATTTCACCTTTTTCTCACATTCAATTCAACGACCATTTGATTTGAAATTGAATTCAACTTTTATCTTAATTGAAAAAATTCACAAATCATACCGCGATGGAATAATAATTTAGCAACAATTTTCCTCATTTGGATAAATATTGAAAGAGAAAACGTGACACACGTTGACGTTGAGAATGATGGACATCATGGAAACTGAAATCGAATGGAAACTGCCATAGAAACAGCCCACATTGAGTGAAGCGTGTGCATAGGAATGATACCCATTCTAGATACATTCACTAAGTGGCTTTCATGCTAAGATTTAATGAATTACCACCAATTTTGAACCACATGCATCTCATTACCTCGTTACAGTTCAGTTGCTTTACAATCGAAACTGATTCAATGCAACCGCACTGCTTTGTTCTTGACCATACACTGTGTACTCTGGCAGCATCACAACAACCAGGGCACCCAATGTGTTTACTTTGGGACAACCGTAAAAACATTTAATTAAACGATAAAATAACGGATGTTCTTATCAACGAAACAATATCAACCCATGCTCAGTTTCAAAGATGTGCCGATCGTCGTTGTTGCTGTTGTTTTTTTTCCCATTCAGGTTCAGATTCTTTGTTAACCGAACAAAATGAGGCAAAGATTTAATTCATTAGCGCGGCTCTTATTTGATGCTGTACTTGTTACAACAACAACAACAACAAATTGTACGTAGGCATTTCAATTTGGTTTTTTCTGTTGTTGTTGTTGCATTTGTATGCAGACCTTGTCATTTTTACGTGATTTAGAGCGATGACTTTATTGAATGGACGTTGCTTGGTGCGGCAATCGCCTTACATAAATGTCATATCGGGTGATTCAATTGAATTGCTACTTAGTAGTTATTTACAGCATCAATTAAAAATAATAATCCCATGCAATTTACGTCAAAAATTGTGCACTGTGCGGTTGTGTGTGTGTGTGTGTGCATGCTTGGGCGCTTACTCCTCGCTAGGCTGACGTATCAATTTGACATTTATCTGTTTGCCATTCGGACGTGCGCTTGCGATTCGATTTTTTCTTGTGTGGTTTTTGTTTCTGTTTACTTTTGATTTGTGATTTTATCGATTTTTATTCTCAATCTAGAAATTGATGCCTCGAAAAGGAAATGTCGAACAAAAAGGAGATTTATGACTTGAGCCGCCAAATGAATTTCTTTAGGCTTTAACTGGCGCCAAATACATTGCAATGCAGGCTATTTTACTTGAATCAACAAAACTTCAACGTTTGTTAAATCAACAGCAAATGTTGAAATGTGATGAGAAAAGTTTGCGCCTAAATACATAGAATTCTTGTGTGCGTTTTTTTTTCGGAATTTTAATCCAAATAAATGCGACAGTATTTTTCGCATGCATGCAAAAATGACGCAACACCAAACAACACAATAACAACACAACCGGTGAGAATCTCTTGACGCAGTGGCGCTCATTTGAAAATGAATTCGCCTTAATTTCAATTACATATTTAATATTTTAAGCCAACTTAAGTACAAAAACTCATCATAAATTCCATCACTTGCGAATGGCAAACCGCATCGAAAGTTGAAAAAGTGCTGTTGTTGGTGTGTGTTTTTTTTTCAATGGAGGAAACTGAGACTTTACACAATAACCATCCGTTTTTTTTGACTTATGGAATCGCTGACTTGTTTATACAGCAGCAAACTCTTACATTTTTCAGTGACTGATTGTTGTAAGTTCGTTCCATCTAACTGCTGAATAAACAATGTTCTGCTATTTTAACTGAGCGCAATGTGTATGTGTGTTCGACAAAAAGGATTTGGACAGATTTATGTTTTGGTAACATTTCATTTAATATATTTTAAAGATTCATAATTTGTTGTCGGGAAGTCTTCTGTCTGTTTATGTGTGTGTCGTGTGTTCTTTCTCAAGACATAAAAAGATTGACGATGAAAGTCATTGAGTTTTCGAACTTGTTTTCGTTACAATGTCGAACAATCGAGGAAAATCCGTTGTCTTAATAGAAAATCTAGTAGCTCTTTTGATCCAAAGACACGATTTACATAAATTATGAACAAATCGATTATTCTTCGTGTTTCCACTTGAGCATGCAAATTATAAAACTTTATTCATTATTTTTTCTAACATCAATGACGCATTTAACGCGTTTTTTTCAAGCGCTCATCTTTCTTTCTACTCTCATTCTTCATTTCTTTTTTTTTATTCATTTTTCTTTTTTTAGTTTTCGAGTGAAAGAAATTCACATAAAATGTATAACCAAAAATGGTTTCCGTTCGTATCCGTTTCAACTAGCAACTTGCTAGTAGCAAGATGAACGAGAAAAAAAGACTATAAAATAATAGATAAGAAATGGCGGATTATGTTACAGTAAAATGCTTCTCTTCTTTTTTCTTCTTTCTTAAATAATCACTTTAATCCGTTGGGTTAAACGAAATTCAACGTGTCGAGTCAAACATTTAGGTGTAATTCGAACATGACCATCCATTTCATTCCATTTAGTTTGCCAGGTTTGGTTTCTCGCTGTTCAAATGTTTATTGAGCTATTTTTATTCGGCTATTCGTGTGATTTTATCAAATCGTGACTTTTGGTGTGCGCTCAGCTCTCAGTTTTACATTGCAGATACATCACATAAGATAGAGAACTTTTACCGTGCAAAACAAATTGTCGAAGCAAATTGCAAACGAAAATCTAGCACTCGGTTACAGAGCACACTAAACTCGACAACAAAACACACGAACACACACAAAAATGAGACAAAACGTGAAAAACATCGACCATTTTCTAATCGCAATGGATTATAATCGCAATTGATGTCATACAGAAAAGGTCATGCATCGGCTCAACCAATTCGGCTGAACGACTAGCAAAAATAAAAAAAATAACATCAGCATTGATTCTTTTCAAACGCCATGCCTTTACATGGCGTACTGTTTTAAACTTGAGCCCAATGTAATGCTAAGATTCCGTGTGGGAATGTAATTTGTGCACACAGCACAAAAGATCAAGCAAAGAAATGAAAGTAAATAAGAAACTGAACGAACGAATGAATGAATGAAAAAAAAAACTATAAGTGGTAAATTCATCACGACTCTCCTCAGTCCTCACAATTTCATGTGAATGAGTTCAATTTAGGTGAAAGAGAACAAAACCCATAGAATTTCGCCAATTTTCAATTGCTAACCACAGAAACAAAAAAACGAGTACAAATGTGGCAAAAGTCACAAAAATCAACTACATTTATCGGGTGATACCAATTACGGTGTGCGGCGTTTTTATTTTAAACTGAATGAACAATTGTGGTTCAAGTCGAATTGTGTGTTTTTTTTTAAATTCTTGTCGTTGTTAAATCTTTTCAATAGTTTTGAACGTAGAAAAGTTTTTTTTTTGTGTGAACGATTGGCATTGCCAATTTGACCTATATTTTGTGCTGAAAAGCTGATTCAAGTGCCTCAAGCAATTGGGATGAAAATCAATTTTTGACGTGACAAAAATGCATTTAGGATTCCATAGTGTTTGCCACATAATTTCAATAATTTCATTCGAATGCATTTATAAAGAGAACAAAAAAAAAACCATTACTGAACCCAATTTGCATGAGTTATTTATGGGGTATTCAACCAGGTGGTCGATTTTTGGTGAGAGTGTTTCAATGTGTGGAAAAACTCCCTCTCTAACGCGCATTAATTACATTTCAAAAGAGTTGTGTGATTTGTAACTTTTGATCACATTTGAAATGCCGAGTGATTTGAAAATTGTTTTTTTTTGCTTACAAATGAAATGAATTTAAATGGTTTTTGATAACCGTTCATTTCCATAAAATTCATATAATTCATTGGCATAATTATTTTTCAATTTTCGGGTGTGCGGTCCATGCTTTGATATCACATTTTCAGATTGGTTGCATTTTTATTCTTCAATTAAATTAAATAATACACCATACAGTAGATGAAGTATGGTATCGTTAGGTATTTTGTTGATTATGTGGTTTTTGTTGTTGGTGATGAAATTTTATTAATTTTCACATTTATATGCATTTGGTCGGCGTATGCGAGCGACAGAACAAGCAAATATGATGAGCGAATAAGCGATCGAACACGAACCCACAATTCTTTTTCGTGCGTTCTCTTTCGCTCTCTCTTGTTCGCATAATCATTGGTTTTGGCTAGGGTTTTGGGCTGTACCATTCATATGCCGATACAAAAAAAAAAAAAACAATTTCTTTTCAGTAATATAAACCGTTTGGATATTTATGAGTTTGTTTTCACGATCATAAAAAAAATACAACAAAAATGTTGGTTAATAGATTTTGATTTGATTCTTTTGTCGTGTTTTTGGTGACGTATACGGCGCGCGAACAAAGTCACAAGAAAACAAAACAAAAATTGATGTGAAATATTTTCCGATCGGTCTGATTTGAATAAGCTGTTCATGAGCTCTTCCATCAATCATAGCAGTAGCGATGCTCGTGCGCGTATGCCAAAATATGGCCTGAAACTATATGGAATTTCGGCTATTCGATGGAAATAAATAAATTTGATATTTGAAAAAAAAATTTCATCCGCAATTTTATGACAGGCCAAACAATAGACGCTGCATTACGGTGACAGATGTGGTATTTCATCTTTCACCTCGGCCTGTACACTTCAGAATTGCCTCTAGCTTGACTTTAGCCTCATTTTCAATTCATTCATTTATACAAGGCTTTTATTTCGATTTTCAAGAGTCATTTGAATCTATTTTCGATCAATCAATAAAAAAAAAAATTCTCCCAAAACACGACTGCCTTTGTGTTTTGTATTGAGATTGAGCATTGACAATGAAGTTGAATATGAAATTGTTATTAATGAGCGGCTTGTGATAAACGCTTAATAAGCCGATCGATTTATTTGTCTAACGTGCCGCGGCTAACGAGTTTTAATTTATGTCATAAGATTTATTTCGGTTTGATTTTTTGTTTCGGTTGTTGTTCATTCGTTTTTTTTCCGCTCAATTCGTCAAACAGCCAAACAATCGAATAGTGCAGCCTAATTCGATGGTAACACTTTTGGAAATTCCACACACACACAAAAGGAGACGAAAGAAAAACGGTGCATTGAGAAACGTTGAGAAAAAAAAGGGCATTTTGAATAAATAATAGTGTTGTTGATGCTGCTGTTGCAACTTACTATAGTTGCTCACATACTCAAAATCGTGGAATTTCATTGAAACGCACGCATTTTCAATGACCACTTGACATTTTGTATTTCCAATTCAAACGCCGAAAATTGATTCTGTGTTTTTTTTTCTGTCGTTCCCATTCCTTGGGATTGGGCACATTTCTCATCTATTCTCAACAACTTATCAAAATAAACTAGAACTTTACGGATCAACGGGTATTTGTTTGGAAATTCTGATTTGTTATGAACAAAAAAACAACACAAATATAACAAGAACACTGATTTAAATGGTAACGAGCATTGACCATGGAAAATAATCACCAAATATACTTAAATTACAAGCTTGTTTGTTTTGAGAATGAATGAAAAAACTGATCATGAAAAGGAGCCGCCCCACAGAGAGAGAGCAAAACAAACATTTTTTTTTTTTATCAAAGTCCATATTTTAATCTAATTCATTCGAAGATAGAATGAAAAAAAATATAAGCAAATAAGAATGAAAAGAGAATATATCAAAGGAATATGGAGCTACTGACGGTAATATTACGCATTGTTGAGGGCAAACTAGCGTATTCTTTTTTTTATTATCTTCAGAATTTCGGTTGATCACACCGAAATGAATTCAAAAGCATTTCGAGAACAAAATGACACCGAATGACTTTTCTTGGCTTGTTTTTGTGTTCTTTTTCTTTTTCGAGAGCGAACGCTCTTGCTCTCTTCTCGGTGCCGTTTTTTTTTATATATATATTTCATGCCGTTTTGTACACACGCACACACACACAATTCTTTTGTACTTCTAAAGAAAGTACTTAAATCGTCGTTGTTGAGCATAATCACGGCGATGCATTCGAAATTGAAAACAAAAGGCTAACAAGGGACTTGGAAATCTTTCGTCTTGGCATTATTTTTTTCTTTTCTTCGCTGTTTTTCCATAAAGAACAATCGTCTTTATTTCCAATTTGAACTCTCTGTTTTTTCCTCTTTCTCTGTGTGTTTGCATATGGTCGGTAAAAACTCATAGAAAGTATAACATATAACCGAGTGTAATGCGCTTGAAGTGATCACAAGTGAATTACACTTAAAGTGGATACACACAAACGATTCCAAAAGCGATGTCGCTTTTCATGTGTAATTTTCGGAAAAATTTTCTCCGTGAAGAGAAAGAAGAGCGCGAGAGAGAGAGAAAGAGTCAGGGAGTCAACGAGTGGCTACAATAGCGCATTTTCATTGGTATGCATGGAAAGTTGCTACTCGATGGAAATTCAAACGAATGTTTCTCCCGCTCTCTCTCTCTCTCTCTTCCTCGCGGTCACCCAGTCTCTGTGCCTGTCTCTTTGCCGTTTCGCTGCATGAATAAAATACGTTGATTAAATTTAACGAACACAAAATGTTAAAGTGTATTTTGTTGTACGGGCTCAAGGCGACCTCAGTCCCAGTTCAAAACATTGCACCGTTCTTTCATGTGCCGATAAATTGTCTGACTTTTTCTAATTAAATAGCATCATAATTTTATTTCATTTAACAAGAAAAACGTGATTCAAGAGCAACAATTACACTCAAGTGACTGTGGCATTTTTATCCCCCAATTTTAACAATGAAACAAACAAGATGAAAATAAAAAACTCTCACGGTGTTTCTAACGCACTCAAGTGACTCTTGATATAAATTGTCATTGCTCTGTTATTGGTCGCTCAAATTGACTTGGTGCAATGGTTCAACGCTTAAAAATCTCAAATATTTGATATCTTTTTCGCTGTGATAAAATATGATTTTTTTGTTTCAACAGTAGAAAATTCATGTTGGAATGTGAATAATGATGGCCATTCAATGAACTGTTTCTTGTTTCTCTGTGTTTTTTTTTCTCTCCCTCTTTCTCTCTCTCTCTCTCTTTCTCTCTCTCTATTCATATTTGTCGCTTCTCTCGTTGAGACAACGATTTTGGAATTTCAATGAAGCACAAGAGTGCCGTTTTCATTCATCGAGAATAAATTCTCGATCCTCATTTCGCTAGAAATAAAAAAAAACAAACAATCAAAAGAGAGTGTAACACAGAAAAAAGCAACACGCACATCACAGATTTCTAGATTAGCTGCATATCAAATAACACCAGAAAATCAAGCTGCCGATAATTCACACTGTTGACATCGACAATAATGAAGACAACGACAAGAGAACGACCGACAAAAAAAAAAAATTATGGAAAATTTATACGTTTCCATTTCAATTTTTTTTTTGTTAACACGTCGAAAGTTATACTTTTACTGCGTCAACGAATGACGCATTCCACTTCTGTATTTGGGTGCATGTAAATTCCGCTCTATGTTAAGTTGGACGTGTTTTTTTTTTGGTTGGTTGGTTGGTTGTTCGCCACACTTTGTTACATATTTGTTGCGTTTCTACATTTCAACGCGTTTCAATGTGCTAGATTTCAAGAAGCGTTTGTTACATTCGGAGGGGTTTTTTCTCTCTTGGTTTCGCTTGAATGGGCCAAGAATTTGTTTTTTTTTTTTTAAATTTCTCTTTCACATTTTGACAAAGACGATGAAAGGTGCGATACAGCACCCCGCTACTCTACCCTATTGAAGTGCCAAACCAAATAAACTTTTTCGTTTCACACTTTGCGTCATTAAAATTAGGGACTGCGTTGCTTTTCAACGGCAACGAGTTTCAATCGTGTTAAAATTCTGTTGTGTGCTAGTGCAGCCAAAAACTAGAGCATATTTTCTATTTCGTTTGCATGCACGACCAAAGTGACATAAATGCAACCAACACGAAAGATCGTATCAAAGGTGTTGATTCGGATACAAGCAATTTGGCGAATTGATCGACACGATATTTCTATGGTTGTTTATGGAAACGTAACAAACAAAATGTGTCACATATAAATCATTCAAGTTCGTGTGTATTTTTTGTGTGTGTTCAAATCCACTTTTTTTTATGAACTGTTACATGTTTGCGGCAATGATGAACGGATATCCGTACTGAAATCAGCCACTTGCAGATGAAAATGCTTTGAATATTTGATATTGAGCCTTTTGAATATGTTTTTATAAATGGAATCAGTGGCTTTTTTATATGTGTGTGTGTGTGGAAAGAAACATGTTTGTGAATTTGAATCGAAAATGAGCTCGACCTCATAAATCACGAATTTCGAATATATTCTTTGGGAGTGGATTTCTTGAGAAATTCTCTTTTGAACCGTTGAAACAGAAGTTTTGGATTGAAACAAACAACAGAGGCTGCATAAAAGGAAATTCAATGGTTAATCTTCTTTAGTTGCATGGCAACATGGATTAATTCACGTTCTTATTTTGTTTTGCACAAAGAAATATGACGTAATATTTGCCATTTATACTGGGATCATAAAGTCAATGCACCATCGGATTAGGCTGTAAAAATGTAATGTACGAAAAAGCATTTTCGTAATAAGTGTAAAATATAGAGAATATATCAGCATCGACCATATCTATAAGCGATTAATAAGAAAACTAATAAAATAGCGAGCATAACAACAATAAAAGTAACAATAAACATCTGTTTCGATGAAAATGTGTGCATCACAACGAATGGCGTGTTCATTCTTCCAGTTGTGTCTTCGAAATTGTATAACAACTTTCGACGATCACGAAACCAATCGGCGAACACCACAGTTGCGCCGATCTGTTGTGTGTGTGTACTCATATCGCATTGTCGCCCCGGTTAACGAACAAGTCAAATGCAATAGCACGCAAAGATAAACATAGACGCGGCAATCCAAACCGATTTTTAGTTATAGTTTGGTCGATAGTGTTTTCTTTTATGTTCGTTCTTAATCTCTAGCTTTTTATTTGTTTGTCATAAACACTCAAACCAAAGTGAATGAAGCGGCAGCCACAGAGATACGAAGAAGAAAAAAACGAATTGATAAAGATGTTACGTTTTTTTTCCACATCGATGCAATTGTAAATACTGCGTCTGTTTATTGTTCGAGTGCAATATGGCATGAGAATTGGTTATGATGTAGCAGCAGAGCAGAGCACACATGAAATAATACCACACGACAAAAAAAAACAGATTCAGAAGACGGCGACAGCAACGAAGACTTTCGATCGCATCGGAAGAAAGGGCAAGGACAAAAGAAAAACATACGCGAACATACGTCACATTTTCTTGTCGATACCGAAGAAAATTGTTGACTCGCCTGTCGACACACTAAACACACGTCGATAAATTTATTGCTTTTTGATGACAGAAAAAAAAAACACATAACACTGCCATATATTTCAAGTGCTGCAAAAGCGAATGCATATGGCTCTTTATGCTTTCACATCACTTGGGCTGCCACTCAAGCTATTGAGCCATCATAATCGCACTCACGACGATGATGAGTTTTTCCAAACGGCATTTTTCGATTATCGCTTCCATCCATAAATTGTCTTTCATTCCTCCTTCTTTCGCTCTCTCCGGTCACAAAAGGAAATTTTCCATCATCAATTCCACATTAAATTGGTTGTGATCGAAAAATCACCATATGGTATTTCACTTTTGGTTGGTGATTTTCTATGTTCAATGTCGAGTGTTTACTTTTCTCGAAGGAGTTTTTGGGGGGCGCGCACGCAATGGTGGCAAACAGTAACCGATTACGGTAACGGTGGTTGACGAAGTGTAAATTGTCAAAACACCATCCGATAACATCGAATCGCCTGCATAAACACAAACATTATTTGTTCCGTTTATTTAGCTGTCGCTGTGGCATTTGTCTCGAGGGCACATTCCGATAGTCAATTGCAATAGCAACGATGGTAACAGCAGTCGTCGATATCGTTGGTATCGAAAACCTAACTATCCGACACGTGACAAAAATTGTTTTTGCTTTAATGTGATCATAATCCGTGTGGATTAACCCACGCAACCCGGATCAGGACATGTGCTCTTATTGAGGCCAACAACGCACTACAGCACAATTACAAAATGGGAAAAAGTCAAAAGTCGCATCAAGACAACGAGAGAGCCGGAAAAAGAAGATCTAAAATGAAAACAGGGAGAAAAGGTCATGATCTAAAGAAACGGCCAGATAATGAGCAGAAGAAATCACAATTGCAATGTGCAAGTCAAAAGTACCATCAGTTGGCGCTTTTTTAGGTGTTGTGTTTGAAAAACAAGATGTGCACACAAATTAGTAGCAAATAGTAATCGATATCAGTTGAAAAAGGTTTCTGAAACAGATGAACCTTTTGCTATGCTTCATTGAGCATGGCCGATGTCACAGTTGCCGATTCGGCTCATGTTAAAGAGATACAAAACCGTTTTAAAACTGAAATGAATGAAATTATCAGCACTCTGTACATGTTCCATAGATAATCACAATTCTCATTAGAAGGCATAAAATAGTGTTGTTGTTGTTGTTGCTGTTTGCCGTTCAAATCTATACATATTATCGACTAATTAGTGGACTTGAAATTGAATGGTCGAAGCTTATTGCTCTTATGTGACATATGAATCGAGCAATGCTAGTCGAGCATATAATCCTGAGCATTGACATGTTGAGCACCAATTTGATAGGGCGATTTCAAACGACAAACGAGATGCCCATTAATAATGTACGAATTAACAATAGTGAAGCGTGTCATTTCTTCATTGGAACATTTTACGTCTACATTCATGTCTAGACTCAAAATGCCATTTGTTGACCGAAAAAAAAAAACGGAAAACCATCAAACTTTTGTGCAGTCACATCAAAATACCAGCAAATGCGACTCTATTAAAGAATTAAAACCAGTTTTTGCTAGAAGCATTTTTTGCTCATGTACTTTTTCATCCACTGCTTGATTTTAGTTTGGTTTTTATGTTATTTGCAAACTTTGAGCCGTATTTTGTTTTTCTCTCAATCTTAAAAATGATGTTTTCTATGTGGCAACGAGCTGCGAACAGACAAGTCAGGTGACTGACAAAACGATTTTACACGAAAAGCAAATAGATCATGAGCTTGTTGAAAATATTCCAAAAATGAATTTAACCAGAAATCAGCTAGTTGTCATTCATTTCGTTTGAGCTCATTTCTATAAATGGTATTCTTTTGCGAGTGTTGCAAAAGTGTCAACGAGCAACATACAATTTTCTATATATTGAAATACACTAATTTCGAATGCAACAACGACAACGTCTTTTCAGGCAATTGAACGAATTTTTCGTTGATGTTGTTGGTTACGATACAAAAACAATCCAGTTTGAAAGAGGTGTTAAAATGTAATTTATTTGTCTTGAATGCGATGTGACACTTTGACGAACAAATCAAACGAAGCGAAATCGAAAATATGGAGACGTAAGTTGCATGGACAGAGAGTGAAATTGAAAATTGTTCGGTCAATATCAGTCCATGGGACACATTTGACGGGTATTTTTCTAACAGTCAATCCGTGGGCTTACATTGGCTTATTTCAACTGACAACAGTAACGAAATAAAAACATAAATTTCATACGAAACAAAAATGTAGTCAATGCATTAAAAGCATCATGCTCAGACCGAAAAATATTTCAGTCAAACGAAAGAGAAAAAAACTGTTACAGAAAAAAAAAAAAATTAAAAACATTCCATTGCATGGAATGCGCGCGCATACATCGATTGCAACGGGAGATTTTTCACATTCGAAAGCGAAAGATAATAATGAAATCAGAAAAAAAAATATTATGTTTTGCCGTCGACTGGCGTTTTTGGGTTGCTGTTTCTGTGCGGTTGCTCTCAGCTCAATGGCTGAACTAGAAAATGAAAATTGGTTTTCATTTTTCGCAACTTTTGATTTTTTTTTTCAGCCCATCACAACAAAAAAATTATATAATTTGTGTGATGGATTTGTTTTTTCTTCTTTCTATTGCGCCCATTCACTGATGCGCGAATTATGTTCATCACCATTTTTCTTCATTTTTTTTTTCTTCTATGGTGTGTTAGTTTTTTTTTCTCGTGTGTGTTATTATCACTATTTCGAAATTGCAACAGTATCGTGCGATTACGGTCATGCATGTCGAGTTGGCAGACATAAAAAAAAGTTTATATGAGCAACAAAATCGTTTTAATGTTTTCTTTCTATTGTTGGATGTACCACGCTTGATCTTGCACACACGTCTGAAAGATGATGAATTTTTTAGTGAACATTTCATGTTGATATCTGTACAATCTATTCGTGATATCTGTGAGCTGGAAACGAATGCAGTGCAGTAGTTAAAGGCGTCTGGCGGCATCATGGCACAGACACACACACTCACACACGGCATAAATGTGCTAGTTTTTATAACACCCAAACACTCTTAAACCCACTTTTATGGAAGCTCATAAACTGAAACGTTTTCGCTTTTAAGTTTCCATGAAATCATATGAAATCATCCTTTTTTACCTAATGAATGACGCTCATTGTACCGTTAGCAACAGCAACCATTCATACATAAAACGACCAACAAATGATTTATTTTCAAAAACTGCATCATTTTTATGATTTTTCTTGTTCATTCTATTGCGCGGCATATAAAATTGTGTCCCTATTGTTAAGAACAAACACATCTTGGCGACGATAATAAAAAAAAAAATTGTTCGAATAGAAATAAAAGGATGGAACAAAAGGGAAAAACAAATGTGTAGAAACGATGTATGCACGGCATGCGATAGCTTGGAGGAATGTATCGATTGTTGAAATTCGTAATGCATTCCGGGGAGGAATGAATAGCGGTTTTTTTTCTCTTCTTAGACAAATAATCATAAAAATCAACATTTGCAATTTTCATTCAAACACCCATTTTAATTCAATGTCTTGACCACACCACGGAAACGAAATAATCTTATTAATGTTTATTTTCATTTAATTAATTGCACTTGGGCGCTCTTTCTTTCTCTCTCTCTCTCTCTCACTCTGTCTCGCCCCGTGGTGGTGTGTGCCTAATAAAAATGCACAATAATTGGTGTTGCGTGTGCGTTGCATAGAACCCCATATTCCCATATTGAGTTTGTGCATCGATAATTTATAGCTTAAAGCTGTAATTAAAAATGCTTCGTTTACAATGCGATTCTTCGTTTCAATTTGGTTGCTTGCATATTTTCTGTTGTTGTTGTTGTTTGTTTCTTTATTCTTTTTCTCTTCATCACTTCTAAAAGTCAACTAGTTTGGTGTATTAAATCTTTCTTTGTGTGTAAACAACAAAATGAAGTTTTTCCTTTCATTTATTTTTTCGGAACAAAAAACTTTTTTCGATCGAGTAAACATTGCGTTGCATTGTGTGAGCCACACAGCAACGCCAGTGAATATTATGAGATTGAAAACACAAAAATTTCCCGCACCGTTCTTAATTAAATTCTTGCATTTGCTTGCAGTCGTATGGATTTGAGTCGATGGTTGTTGTTTTTTTTGTTTGTTTGTTCGTTCCGCACACAAAAACACCATCGACTCGGCATATTCAATCGGAAGTCCGATGCACACGCTTTCTTCATTTTCGTTTTTTTTTCTTTCGTTTTCGGTGCTCATATGGTGAGCGCAAGATGTGCACAGTACAGAATAACAAGGAATAGTGAACACAAGCCAACGGGCGATCAACATAAAGAAGAAATGGGAATAAAAATTCAAATGGAATGAGCAAGAGAGAGTGAGTTTAAAAAAAAAGGAAGTGCGGCATTTGATTCAATTTTCTTTTCTCGTGATTGCATTTATTTTTAGTCGACAGTGTTGTTTGTACATTCTTGCAGTTAATGTCAATATGATGTATGCTGAATAGCACAGAGCACACATCACAGGTATGCGTTGAAATGTTGAATTTTCTTCCATCTCTCTCTCTCTCTCGCTCTCTCGCTTTCTCTCTACCCAGGATCCATACAGCCATGGTTCGTTGCCGTCAAGCCGGTGTTATTCGTGTGCTTTCAAGTGAAAAATACTCCAAATGCACCCAGATGATAAGAAAATCAACGACAAAAAGAAATAAAATCGTACAAAATAAACATGTGCTTCGAATCAGTTTGATTCGTGTGCAAAGTGAGAGACAGAAAGAAAGAAAGGGGTCATTCTGGTTGTATGTTGATTATTGTTGAGCAATGAATGTCATTCAGATTTTGTACGGTTGATGCGTTCTGGATTTATAGTGGTTCAATGCACTTTTTGAATATATACATGTGTACAAATTCGCTTATGGAAACATGTACAAATCACTCGATGAACATTTACATGTTGATAACCTAATATTATTGGATTTGGTTAACTCCCTTGTTTTGGTTACACTTTGGAAATTGCAAACCTAGAATCACATAGAATATTGCCCGTTGACAAAGATTGTAGTTATATTTGCTTGAATGAGTTTTTGCAACGAGAATAAAATGCAATTTCAAGTGGCTGTGACAGAAATACGAGAGCGAGAGAGAGAGAGAGAGAAACAAAAAATCGTTATTCTAAGCAGTCTATTTAGCCTGTGGTGTTGAAAAGGCCAACCGTTCGATTGTTCGGTCACTTGAACGGTCGCTCGACCAACCGGCACATCGTTCAACGCACAAATCACTTCTTTTTCTTTTTAATTGGATCTATTTGCATTCGTTTGGTTTCGACGAAAAAAAAAACTTTATTATTTATGTCCGCAAAGTGTTATTTATTCGGTCGCCGGTCCCATTTAGACATTTCAATTTTTTTTGCTGTTGTTGGTTGCTTCTGCATTGCTTGATTCAAGTGCACGCTTTAGTAGCTTCGATATTTTTATTTAATTTTCTCAGTAAAAAGGGGGAACTAACTTGATTTCATATTTTTTTTTCTCTTCTTCTTCAAATTTATATACTTTTTACATTCAAAGTTAAAGAAAAATTGCAATGACTTGAGTTGACTTGAAGATCGTTTTCGTAGTAAAGCGGATGCAAAAAAAAAACACGAAATCATAATATATTTGTCGGTATGCCACTGTATAGTTTGGTGCACAATGAATTTACAAACGAAAGGATACAATTTGTTAGTACCTGCACCACATCAAAATTGTATGTTTGGTGGCAGGCATTTCATGTACTCAACCAAGGCTCTTAATGAACCGTTAAGTGAGCACCCCTCAGTAGCTCTATACGCTATTCATAAAAAAAAAATGCTAAAAAATGGTGGAATTTCCATTACAATTCTAAAATCATTTCGTTACAATTCTTATTCTACTGTGGAACCTAGTGGTGGTGCGGTTAAAATTATTGCGCGAAAGACGTTGAAATATGATTATTTGCACACAAGTGGTTTTGCTATCCATTGAGCCATCGGCTGCATCGACGCACATTGTTCGATAGCATAAACGTACGACACACCGAATGGTTCTCTATTGTTGAAAATGATATTGTATGAGGTTGTTTTTTTTTCTGTACGCTTAATTGCAGTGAGACGACAGGACAAGGTTAAAAGATGGTTAGATTCCATTCTGCACTGTTATTGTAGACGCCATGAATTGTTATGAGTCTCTTCAGTATTGCAAAGGAAAACCCCCATAGACACACACACACAAACACAAAATGAACGAACCCAAAGAACGAGCACACACAAAAGAAAATTGACTTAATTTTGTGTTTTCAAAGTGCTTGAAAATGGCAACATAAAAACGATTGCGGTGAATGGTGGTGAAATGGAATTGCAATTGTGCTGTGTGTTTTCACGACGCACAGGGCACCGTCTTTATTTCGCAATCCACATGAATGATTATCAGTGAATGCTGAATTTATCTGTATCTTTATTGAGTGAGCATTTTTTACAATTGCCAGCTGAAATCTCGTTGGCATCATACGGTGCGACAATAGATTTCGTTTACAATGGGCCAATGTCCTGAACATTCAAATGATGAAAAACAGCTTTGTTATTATTTTGGGCGTTTTTTTTCGGCTCCGATAAAAAACGCGGATTTTTTTATCGCCATTTTTCTCGCCGAACTTTTTTAACGATGTAATAATTATGTCGAATGTAAATTTCGAGTGAAAAACTCTTTGCCCAAACAAACCATTTCGGATATCATGCTATGCTTACAGCACAACCCAGATCATGATTTCACTTAATTAAAATCCCATTTTTTGTAAGTCAAAACTCAGTAAATTAATACAAACAATTTTCAGTTGATTTTTCCATGCATTTAATTCCAACTGAGAATGAAATACAAAAAAAAAAAAACAGATTAAAATGGTTACGACGATAACGGATATATCGTCCCCGGATATTTGGCTCGTTTAAATATAGCATAGCATTTTGCATCCTCTTAACAATGTTTCAAATGCAGTGGAAAATGTGCACTCATTTTCTGATAAGATCCAATTTCTCATTATCCACCGAAACTATAACGGCGTTGCTAATTTAACTTTAACACTTTTCATTTCGCTTAACGTTAGCCACGATATACGATAATGATTACTATCATAAAAATTGAGAGACGACGTTAAAATAGGGTTGAAGTTACCGGATTTTTTTTTCTGTTATTCTCCCTTTCTCCCTTTCTTTCTCTCTCTCTCTCTCTCTCTCTCTCTCTCTCTCTCTCTCTCTCTTTCTCTCTCTGTGTTTTAATGTACTGCTGTTACACTTCAGCTCTCGACACAACTATAATTATAAGCGCTGATCATACGGCGAGATAAAGTGAATTTAATTGGAATATCTGTATCGTACTCGAGAAATAAATACAGTTTTGTTACTTGAAACTACCAAGAATGGTGTAATTTTTATTCACATTTTTGTTGAATATACACCGCTTACTTTTTTATGACATTATCGTCATTGTCGTTCGTTTCATCCCTTTTATTGTCTTATACATTTTTCATGGAAGAAAAAAGTTAAATTACGCATTTTGTTTGTTGGAAAAAAAAAGATTTTAATCAGCACACGCAAGAAAATCGGAAATTCAATTATAACACCATTCAACCGAAATGGCTATAAAAACGGTGGCTTTTCATTATGACACAAATAACACCAACAACAACAACAACAAACGGAGAATTGTGTGATTTATCTTGGCAAACAGGAAAAATGAGTGTCCTGAAGTGACGGAAAACATCTATATAAAATGCGATATGAAATGTTATAAATCGTTTACGTGCCGTTCTCAGCTTTTTTTTTTAAATTTTATATTTGTTCGGTTTGAAAATGTTGAAAATGTTGGATAGGTAAGGCAACAACCCCTTTTTCTCTGCTATTTTATTCATTCGTGTGTGCTCTAGCTCTATCGTCTTTATTTGACTAGTCTTCATATATGTAGGTATATAACAAACAATTCATTGTGTATACTTGAATGTGAAAATACCATTGAATAACTGTATGTTTTCTATTGCATTTGATTCCAATAAGCGCGGTGCAAATGTTTAATGTGGTGATGCCATATGAAAAAAAAGAGGGCGCCCAACAACACAACAACAACGAAACTATGAAAGAGTTGTTCAAATTCTATTTTTAACGATTTTCATTCCCATTCGAAAATTGGTTAATTGAATTGTTGAATTTTTAAATATAGAACATACGGGGGGATTTGAAAATGATGATGGCAAAAATTAGGCCATAACAGAAAAAATCAAATATCGAGTACCTTGTATCCTTTATATTCTCATTGTTTGACGACCCAGTGATTCACATATAACATCGTTTTGCTGTATCTATGGGATTGAGTGTGCTCGTGATGTTATCGCTGGTACGAGAGATTATGGTATTATGATGAAACCATGCGATGCGATGCGATGCATTAAAAATTGAGTGCAAAAATAATGAAGAGATAATGAGCGAAAGGGTTCAGTGCAAAATATTGATTGTGAACTTTGGATTAGCATCAATCGACTAGAAAAAGCAAATGACATCGAAGCAACAGTTTCGTTTGTTTCAAATGCATGACACATGTTTATTGTTTGTTGTCGAGTGGTCGTTCTTTTTTTGGTTGAGTAAAAGTGAATGGTAAATAATCCTCTGAAAAAAAAAAATCCTCTCTCAAGTGCCATCAATCAATCGATTTCATGTTCAACATGAAATCGTTATCGTTAAAGGCGCACCGATTTTAACATTATCAAACCCGTTCAACAAAACCAAAATGTAATCGCGTCAAATGATCAAACACAGACGGAATTTATCGAACGAATTGCATACGTAAATTCTCCAAAGTAAATTACAGATTTCAAACCAAACAAAAATCCATTTTCTAACCACAAGATTCAGCCAAAAAGATAAACAAAACGGCATTTTATCGTCGATGAATGGGGGTTTTTGTATACGTGGAAATGAGCGTGCAATGAAATGAAAGCCATATTTGAAGTTTGACGAATTGGCAGACACTCAATTTCAAATACCACACAATTCATTTATGAATTCGAAATGCACGAGTTATGGAGAATAAAAGTCTTTCGGTGAGAGTGAGTGAAATGAGAAGACTTGAGAGATTGAGAGAAACACAAAGAACAAAAAGGGAAATAAAATGCTGTGCAATGTTGTCTAATTGATGATTTTGCCTATTGTTATGCATTTGAACCTATTTAAATCGGTTTTTGTTCGAATATCACCGAAGCCAGAAATGTAATTTGATGGGAAATCATTTTTCACTTGAATTCATCGCGATGCATTGCATTCTTTCTTGGCTTTTCAACTCTGTTATTTCTTTAGTTCGCTGATTCTCCATTCGGTTCCGTTCAATTCTCAGTGAGAAAGAACATCAATATCGTTAGCACTCGCTTCGATTTGTAATTTCTTCAATTCGTCGATCAATTAGCTATATCACATTAGAAAAGTTTCATTTCTATTTTCCATCACTTTCACGTGTATCATTTTTTTTCTCTCGATTTGAACCATGGAATTTCTTTTGTTATTGTATTTTCTATGTGTGTGTGTCTGAACGAACATCAATTGGGAAGTCAAACACAGACATAACATGCAACAGCAATGAGCATATGGAAAAGAAGAAACAAGAAAAGCAACAACAACAACAAATAGAATCAATAAAACACGATAAGAGCAAAGCAAGTGAATGGAAAAATGAATAGAGGAGAGAAAATTTCGCCTCCCGGTATTCAAATCGATTTCAATGGAATTTAATTAGACGGAAATTCCCATGCCGATGGTGATGCATTTTGAAGTGGCACCGTAAAATGTTTTGCACTTGGGAAAAAAAAAACAAAACTTGCACGGTATACAAAGCACTGAACGGGAACGAAACGATGTCGTAAAGAAGGAAAATATCACTAAGCATCTAATTTTTTCTATCTCAATTTAAAAACTACGAGTTAACAGCTGAAATGGCAAACACAGAAGCATCATTTTTTTGCGAATATTTTGTGCAACAGAGAAAGCCATTGATGAAGAAGATCCCAGCGCACACACACAAAATGATTAGAAATTTTATGGCATGATTTTAGGAACCCATTTAAAAACGGAATTGCAGCAAATGTTACCATACTTGAACAACAATATTTGCATCTAAAAATATCAAATCTATACAAATTTTCTGGAGGCTCAAGAGACACCCTTGGCTAGTAAGCAATTGCCAACGGAATGGTGTGTGCTTACACATTAATTGATTTTTGTTTACAGCAACCCAAGTTGTTGGGCATAAATGGTGAAGCAAAAAAAAAAAACACTTCATGAGAAATCATAAAATTGACCGCTTTATACACGCAAAATATTGAGTTTCCTTTTTCATGTGTTTCTTTTGACTATTTTCGTATACATTTACAACATTTGTGTAATGTGAATTACAGCACCAGAAAAGATGCTTAAGCCACCTAGCTTGTCACTGCTGTTATTGCTGTAAATAACTCGCAATAGGTATTGCAACCCAGTCAATAACAGTTTTATCGCCTGTGTATTCGCTTTGTATGGTATTTTAGTCCATGGCTATTACAAAATGTTTCAATTCAGTGTGCCAGTGCCAGTCATTTTTGGGTTGATTGAATAACACAAATTGCGTTGCATGGAATCTGAGTGAATGATGAATTCGCATCTCTTCGTTTTGTATGTTTTTCATGCGTATTCATAAATACCTTCAAAATACAGCTCATTGACTCGCAATGGATCACGGCATCAAACAATATTCAAATGCATTTGAAATGTAAAATTAAAAAAAAACCGTGAAGCGATTATGATTTGTACATTAACAACATTAAAAGAAATGCATTCACCGGGTGGAATAAAAAAAACGTTTGAAACGCGAGAAGGGATGAAAGAAAGCGGTTTTCTTTTGATAGTCAATAAAAAAAAATTGTTCCAGCGAAATAAAAAACGATTAATAAAAAAAAGAAAATTATTGTCATACAAAAGGAAGAAAGACAATTTATGCAAGGAGAAACATTTTCAAAGGAAGGACAACGCTTAACACCCGTCGTTGAATCAGAAAGAAGCATGCGAATAATACCAGACAAAAAAAAAAAACAAACAATAATTTCTATTGAAGCTATTGTTGCCAGTTGTACACGCTCAATCTAGCGCTCAATTTTCTCTCGTTCCCTAACCACTCGATTCGTTCTGTGTGCATTTCAACCATCTTCTTCTTATTCGACTATTCGACTTAAAAGCAGTGTGCAACTCCTCATAGTGTACGACGGTATGTCCGTTTTGTTGTGCATCGCTATGTTTGCAGCGATTTATATGGTAATCAGTATATGCCATTGAAGAGACTTCAACAGCAGCGCGCTCCTTTTGAAAATGCAGAATATTTACGCCTAATATTTGCATATCGAATGCAAATGGCTATAAAATTCGATAGTTTATGCATCGAGCGATTTCTCTCCTCCTTTTTTGTTGTTGTTGTTGTTGTTGTTTGATTCTATTGAAATATATGCAAACCGTCATTTTTCCTCTAAATTCAGGATGAATGAATTGTGTGCACATCTGAAAAATAGCTGTAAACAAAAAACAAAAACAAAATGTGTGTGTGTGCTATTCTTCTAGCACCGAAAATAAGACGGGCTTGCAATAAGAATGAATAAAAGATTTCCGGATAAATCGCCTTAATGATATGAAACATTGTTAAACGGCATTATTTGCGGTAAATTGAGTGGAATCAATGACAGATCGGTGCCTCTTGACTAGATCCAACCAGATAGATTTATGCATTTTTGCGCTGTTACGTTTATGTGCATGGCATTTGCATGTATATTTTTTGTTTAACGGTACACACCAACAAAAAAAAAGAGTGATTGAAATCGATTTCTGTTGTTTGCGCTAATCGCTTGCATAACTCATTCTGTTAGAATTGAAAAGGGAATCTTTCTTCTTGCATTCTGTGGAAAGTTTTGAAATTTCTCACGATAAAGACAGCAACAAAGATGCGTTCACCGTTCTTTTTGTTGTTGTTGAAAGGTGTTGAAATGTTTTTCATGTGAAATGCAACATTTTGAGCATTAAAATAATTTTAACATTAAAATAAAAACGTGGTGTCACTTGGTGTCATAGTGGTGCGAAAAAAAATCCATTTAATTGCAGCTTTCAAACTGATTAAATAACAGAAAAAAACACATTAATTTCCATTTGGAAAAAAAACAGTGTTCAAAAATTCGAGTGCAAAGCCGAGTTAAAGTTCACCAAAGGGTGACCGATAGCAATTTTCATGTGTGTTTTCTGTGTTAAAAGTCTGTGATTTGTTAATTTAATGGACAGTTTTTTTTTCAAATTTCATTGAGCAGTTGAATGTTTTATTCCACATTCACACGACAGAGTGAAAAAGAAAATGCAACGATTTTTTTTTTCAAAATGTTGAATCCATTAAATAACCGAGTGATGAAGCGTACGTGTATTATTACATTATGGAAAGAAAGCTGAAGCGAATAAGTGACAAAAGGCGAACCCGAACATCAACCACAGAAAGCGCAGTATCGCGTAATCAGGATCGGTTTCGGTTTGAAGAAGGGACAACAAGTCGCATACATAATGAATCAGAATGAAGAAAACTTGAATGAATTTATCGCTTCTGTGGCCATGTGTGTAACATATATATTCAAACACATACCACAAAACGATATGAAGCAAACACCCAATGTAATAGATTAGATAGAGAGAATGAAAATGCACATCGTGGAACAAAAGAACTCAGAAGAAATATACACATAGAAGCGAGAAATATATAGCAAGAAAAACGGAATTTCAATGAAAAGCGGATTCGAAAAGGAACAATAGCAACTGCATAATTTTAAATTAAATACGATAATTTATGTGGTGATAATCAAAATGGATATCACGTTGCAAAGGCGCGTATCGGGTTCCAAGAGACAGTGGAATACAATGAGCTATTGCATATCTCAATCGGTAACGAAAGACTTGTTTTGCTCAACCGTTCAACAAAATTGTTCAAACCAAAATCTAACGTAATGTTTATTGTTTCTTTTCTTTTTCCCCCGAGCACCCAAAATGTTAAAGGGATTTTGCATCCCATTACAAACGCATTCAACTAGCTACGGTCATTTTTATTAGGCCAGTTTTTGAGTTGTAATCTGCATTTTCTTCTATTTATTCATCGTCTTGTTTTTGTTGTTGTTTTCATTCTCTGCTCATCAATCTCCCTGCATTTCGTAACTTGGCGTTTATCATTCAATTTGCTTCATTTGTTTCATGCGTTACATTTGTTTTTTCTTTGAATTGGAATCACACAAAATTTAGATCAGCAAAAAAAGATAAGCCATTAACGTAAAATGCCGTGAAATAAGCCTGAACAAAAACTAAAGTTGTTGTTGTTGTTGTTGTTTTTTTGTCACTTCAAATATTTTATTGCCGGCATTTCCATTCATGCAAAGAGACAGGAGAGTAAAAGAACCGGATGTATTTGTTTTTTCCTTTTTTTTGGGTTTAATGTGTGTATTTCCATTTTCTCCGAAAAAAAAAATACCAAAATTGGTTTTTCACACACAGACTACAAGCACACAATCTTGAAAAATTTAGTCATCGCCTTCATAAACATGTTTTTGACCGAAAAAAAATATGAGTTCAACAAAATGCATTGAAATTCAAATTGTCTTGTGGTGTTTGCCGTTTAAACGGTTCACATCACAATATTACGGTTTTTGTCAAAGAGATGCAACCGAACACACTCAAAAAAAATCGAGTTTCTATTTGGGATGATACTAAAAATTCACTCAAAAAAAAAATAGTTGAAACCAATTTGTTTCGAGTAAAAACTTGTTGCACATTTGTGGCTTTTGGATTGGTAAATGCAATGAATTAAGTGACGGTAATTTAGTCGTTGAAGCACGTTATTGAGAAGGGAACTGTAAGCAATGAACACACCAAAGTGATAAATAGAGCAATAGAAATGGCTTACACACACACACACTCTCTCTCTATCTCACACGTTCGCATCACACACATCCAATTCACCGCAACAGAGAATATTTGCTGTGCAAGTTGTAGTTGCAGCACAAGGGACTTCATTATTTCTAATTTGGTTTTGTGTGCTTCTGTGTGTTTGTCAAATCTATATTCCTTGAGATGAAATGTAACTCTACATTAACCACTCATGCTGTGCTCTCGGAGCACTGCTCTGGTGCCAATGCTAAGTGCCTGTGTCAATTGCAACATTTTCAATTTTTTTTTTTTTTTTTACCCTAATTGTGGTTAAATGTTTTGGCGTTGATCGAAAAATTGTCCCCGAAAACTGTGCCAAGAGAGAAAAGAGAGTGCTGTGCCAATGAACTCTGCACCTCTTGCCTTGTCAAATTACGTGTAATGCCATCAATTAGCATAGAAAACATGTTGAACAGATTTTCTTTCTTTTTTGTCGATTGCAAACATACATTTCCAAGAAATGATTAAGCAATCTATTGAACCATCACATTTAAAATGGTTTGAGCCCATGAAATGAATGTCATTTTCAAATGCAGTTTTTGTTATATTGATTTTGACATTATGACAGCGCTGATAGGCAGCCAAATGACGCATACTAACAAACACATCCAAATGCAATTGTGTATTGGATATTTGGGAAATAATAACACCAAATCCCAACATTTTATTGCTTCCTTTTGGTCTCGTTCCGAACAGACACCAAAAAAAAAAAATATACAGCTGAATGACCGTAAAACAAAGAGACCACACGAAATGCATTAGCTTCATTTAATGCGCACATTTCGAAAGCATTGAGTTTCGGTTTACTGAGTGCCTGAATTGGTCTCATTCGTATTCATGTGCTCGGTTTAGATGGTGACGATTGTTATCAACGAAAGAGACAAACCATTTTACCAAAAGTAAACAACCGAAAAAAATCCACTTCGTCAATCTCGTTTTTTTTTCTCGTCTGTGTCATTCGAATCGTTGGCACTTTCAGAGTTCTTCGGCCTGAATATCCACGTTTTTTTTTTGGTTCGTTGTTGTTATCTTGCATCGGTGGATCGACATTTATTTGTCTTTTTCGGTAAATTGTTCGTCCGATTGTATGTGCGAGCAGCAACATGGAAAGAATGGAATGTACATTGGACATGGTAAGCTTTGTCTATCTGTTTCATCCAATGCGATAGATTTATTTGAGCTCAATGTTTGAATTTGTTAAAGGTATTTTTTTTTTACTCTGATTCACAATGACATGTACTTTCAATTTGATTTTGAAAAAATATCGAACACACATACGAATCATGATGATATGAAATGCATTTATTTTCAATTTAGTTTGGCCTGTCAAATGGACACATTTAAATGAGATTGAACCCGCACACATATTGACACCGACCCAGCCGAATTCATTAGTCCGATTTGTACACACACACAAACACCCGAAAAAAAAACAAAGAGACATTTGAAAGTCATTCGACCATCATTCAAATTATTTACGGCTTTAAAATGATTATTTTGATATCGATCAACATTGGAAATTGGTGATAATCGTTGGGGCGTTTTTTTTTTTTGGGAAAATTTCATTTTTTTTCTTCCATAAATCGAATGTAAAATCGAAAATGTTTTTTTTTTCTCGATCGATTTGATTGGATTATAGGGATGTCAACGTAATTTGTGTTGGACTGTGTAAAGAGACAAACAAAAGGCACAAAAGGATAACGAAAAAGGATGAATTTCAAACGAAATTGAACAGCTGTTAACGTTGTTGATGCCTTTGTTTACCTTGTTGGGCTGGGTAATGTTGTTGAATTTAATGTTCAGGTAAAAGAAAGAAAGAAAAAAAAAATCTCAAAAACATTCAGAAAAATGGTCGAATTGAAACCTTAGGTAGAAATGATCGAAGAACTCTTGAAGAAAGAAAAAAAAAAGAAAAGAGAAAATAGCTGTGAATATCCTGTGATGACATAATGCCACTAGCAGTCACTTTCTTTCATTTCGGAAGCGATACGGTGTTCAGGTACCAAACTCATCATAGACACATACAAGTGATTTGATTTAAGTGACTTTCAAATATCCATATGAATGATGGTAAATGGTGTCGATTCAAGAGGTTTCCACAGCAGTTTATTTACCCTCCGGGTCAAGTGTTCCGAAGAGCAAAACGAATAATCCGAAAATAAATGTATATTAATTGGTACGGTTTTTTTTTCTAGGGCAAAAGGATTGATTGCAATCAATTTATTTCTTGCAGCAGGTTCACCTTATATCTTCCTTTTCAATAATAAACTCAGGAAAAAAAAACAACAACATGTAAACACGAAAAATAATAAGCTGGTTTTCGTGTTGGAAGACGTGAGTTGTTCTCTTTTTTTTTGTGTGTACATTAATGGGTGTTTCAGGCAATAAAATGAACAACAACAAACCAACAATTGGTGTCTGTTGCAGTGTTGATTACATACACGCACATTCAAAATAATGCAATTGCAATCACATTCGATTGAAATTGATCGAAGAGAAACAACAAACAAACAAAAAAAGAGTAATACGACCAACGAACAAAAAACGCGCGCGCATATTCCGAATAGCGAATGGTTAATGATAATTTATAAATTGGCTTTGGCCAAACGGCCCAAGTGAAACTAGCAAATCTTCGATTCCCTCTGTCTTGCCCATGAGTGAGCCGATTAGATTTATTTTTATGGTTCAAAACACCATATACATTTTAATTATTATTGGTATTTAATGCCGTGACTGGCACGTATTTTCTATGCGAACACTCACACACACACACACCTCGATGTGTGTTCAATATTTTTCGTTTTTACTACTTTCCATCGCTTCATCGCTTTCGTTCATACAAAACATACTGGATGTATCTGTGCACCGCCCTGTACATTTTTGAATTCGCATAGCACATGATCGGGCTTTACGTTTTTATTTATATCAGTATTATTTCATGTTATTATAGCCACATGTGCTCGGTGTACAATTTATCTGTTTGATTCGTTGTTGTCGTTGTTGGTAAAGAGAAACAGTCACAACAACAAAAAGCAAAATACAACGCAGTGTAATATACTCTACTAGTGCAATTCTACAGCTACTTCACAAGTACTTAAGAGATGAAGAAAAAAAAACATGTCTGGAGCAAAAAAAAAAAAAAAAATGCAACGCAATTTAGAAAAGATAGAAGCAAAAAAAACGCACACACACAGCAGTAACAACAACTAAGGTGAATATCCAAATGAATTGATCTGTGGCTAATGGTGCATGCATTGATCCGCTACAAATGTGTTTCACTACTCACTCTCTCGCACATACATACGGCATATATGCGAGTGAGTCCAACATCGTTGAAGAAATGCCATGCAGATGAGAGAACTGAAACAAAATGAATACATACAGAATTTTTTTCATATACCTCTTACGAGCCACCAAAGTATATGATTCACGGTGTCCACTTCCGCTAAGGTACTTCATTTTTGTATGACGTTGTCGTACATTAACCGTGTGCTATAACGTGCGAAGGCTAACGATATCAATTCAATTATTCGTGTTTTTTCCTCCCCGGTTTTGTCAATGTGCCCAATGAATGGCAATTGAATTTGATGATCTGTCTTTAAATTCACTAATGTTCTGTTGTTTATTTTTACGTTTATTTCTGGTGTCCACTTGAGGATAGGATTTTATTTGCACGTTTTTATATTCAATGCACTGTGTGTTCGCACAATTGTGTCGTTTTCCAGTTGGAATTGTTTATGCCGTGTACAAAAAAAAAGAGAATACAATGCCAATACAATAAAAAATCGAAGAGTTCAAGCATTAAGATAAGCAAATGGCTTTATTATACACGAAGGGAGTGTTGATTATCCGGCAGCAAACCGCACAAGAGAATCCCAAATCAACTACTTGCTTTTTGTCGAAACTGTTTTTTTTTTGTCTGTTATCAATGTCTTGTTTTGGGATTGTTGGTTACGAACTTGTTTTTTTTTATCCAATTGGTTTCCTCGTTTTTTTTTCGCTGTTCAATTTAGCGTTTTTTGTTTTATTCAATTCAGGTTAATTGCTTAATTAGGGTCTTTAAGTAAACGCACCAGCTAACACTGTGCAACAGGTCGTTGGTATGTAATCTTCAGTTTTTAATCTTTCTCTTTTTTTTCGCTGGTTTCTCTGCTGGTTTTTTTGTTGTTGTTGTTGTTCTTTATTTGGATTTTTGTCGATGGTTCGAACAATTAGAACACAAATGTTCGATAGCTTTTAATGCATTGAATAAAATAACCACAAAAGAATACCGCTATTAATTTATTCTGCTGGCTTTTACATCTGCCAATTTTAATCAGGCCATAATATATGGCGTCGAAATGAAATTCTTTTTTTTTTACCGTCAAAATAGTAGAAATTATGTTGTATTTTCTGTTTATGATTACGATAGTGTTAAATCGTAAACCAAAATGAAATCACTGTTCTCATTTTTATATTCTCGAATAAATTTGTGGATTTTTTTTTTGGTGATTGGCTTTGAGTCTGATTTGAGCGCATTAAGGTGTGTGCCTTTGTGTATTTGTATTAAACACAATTTAAAGATGAACGTGTGACACTAAAAAATCAGTTCAGAACAACAATCAACACCAAGCATTTCTCTTTGTTAAAACTGTTTGTGTCCTCGATTGTCTGTTCTTCACTCAAAATGTTGTCTTGTTTTTGTTGTTGGATTTTTCTTCTGATCAGCGAATCACTGATTCCTCAAAATAATGTATTGAAATGTAAACGAGGTTGCTGGGTTGTCAATGATAAAGAATAACATCGATTTTAAATTTCAAACATTCGCCGATAAAATGCTTAAATTTGATGAAATACAAAATTTGCATTTGAATGATATAATTGATTGCGTTACAAATTGACAGTTCAAACGAAATTAGAATCGTCTATCGATGTGTTCAAACGGTTATTTTTAGATGAAACACACCACGCATCCAACACACATTTTGCGTTTTATTTTACTCGAGGTGATACACACACACACAAAATTCCACTCAAACAATGCGTCCGAAAATTGCACTGCAATCACACAATTTTTTATCTTTATGCAATTCACGCACTTTCTTTAGCGCAATTGATTAATTTTTCAGTTCGTCCAGCGCAAATATATTTGCATTTATTCGTAATATTTTTTTCTTTTCTTTTCGCAATTCAAAACACGCAAACGTGTTAAACAGAATTCGAACAGTCAACACTTGCAAATCGTTGAAAAAAAATGTTATTTCACTTGGTTCGTTTTGTCGTATCGAAAACACTCTTTTTATTTACGTACGATCGCTACGATAGAACATCAAAACTTCAGAACGAACCGGAATTTTTGGAACACACCAGTACGGTGTCGATGTGCACTCGGTAAATGCCTGTAGCTAACTAACATTCAATTCGTTTATTTGGACGTGTTCAGTGTTGTGTGTGTTTTTTCTTTTTCATCATCATCACTCTTCATTCTCTGCTATTCGCCTTTAATGTCGACTGCTTTGAACATATACACGTGTGTATGTGTGTGTGTGTGTAGTAGTAGTAGTAATAGTAGTTCTGGTAGATCGGTTGAAAAGCAGTTCAGAGGGTCCAATACTCTGAGTGTCTCTGTGCTGGGTGCTATGAAAGTGTGTGTGTGTGTGTGTGTGTGTGTGCTTGTGTGAGCAAACGGCTCAACGTACAGAGTATACAAATGTTAAACATTTTGCTTTACACGGTCTCTGTACAAAGATCACACTATGAACGTTGAACAACACAAACCTGAGCTGATATGCTCATGTTCGTGCATTTTAGGTTCAATCACCATTGCGCACACAGCTTTAACATGCCCACCAATACCATTGCAATGAATTGAACGGAGCCTTACCTTTCGTTATCGCTAATCGAACAAAACAATATTGTGTGCATCTTCTTGAAATACACACATGAAATACGGCCAACAGCTCAAAAACCAACAACAACAACAACAACAACAAAAAACCCAGCAAATATTATGTGTGAGCAAATAGCTCAAGCACATTGAAACATTGGCTAGTTAGAAATTGGTATTTTATGCATTGGTATGTGCATTGTGTCAAGTCGTACCACTTTGTAGTCGATGGATACGATACATATATATATATTGAAAGATTCAACACTGAAAACGAACAAACGAAACACACACAAAACAAAAAATCGCAGAGGTTTCGCATTGTTGAACAAATAACATTCTATCATATTGCAAATTTTTTAATTGTAAAAATAAAAACTTGGTGGTTTTTTTTCTTTTCGCAATGAACGGGCTTTCTCATGAAGTTGGCTATCAAAATGCCCACACGATATCGAACGCCTAGGAGCCGACAGCATTGCTACGAGCACATCGACCAGATTGGCCTTTTCGTTACGCATTATTCGCATTTATTCAATTCGAACGCATACGATTTGACCCTCGTTACGTTGCAAATAAACATAAATCTCATTACATTTCATACAGTTTGCCAATGGAAATTGAGCAAAAAAAAAAAAAAAAAAAAAATTCCAATGCGATGCACATACACACGAAACAACAAACAATCGACGAATCTTCATATGAATTATTAATTGAACGAAAAACTAGTCGGTGTGGATTGTCTTTTTATAGAATTCAGTTGAATGCATTGCCATTGTCTGGATTCAACCAGAATTCTTAATTGGATTGAAGTCAATTCATTAAGCGTCATAAGCCAAATTAAATGAAATTATTTCATTGAAACAATTCCAATTTTGGACCGTATGAATTGACAATTTTGAATGTGGTTTCAGTGATAAATGTTTAATCTGCGATTTAGTGCAATTGGATTACGAATTAAAAAAAAAAAAAAAAAATCAAAACATTTTCTGTGTCACACGATTCTTCGATTTCGGTATTTGATTCGATGATGTTAATTGGGTGCACAATTATATTTATTAAACCATTTCAATGTTCAATGGATTGTGATTTTTTTTTTTCTCTCTGTGTGTGTCTTTTTCCACTTGACCTCTAAACAATACAATTAATATATGCTTGACTTCCTCATTGACGGTCGAATTTTGTTGTTGTTGTGTGTGATTTGGCCTAAATTTTCGCCTCTGTATTTCAATTTGCGTATAAATTTCCACTGATTTCATTTCTCAGTCATCGCTTGGGATCACGTGAGAGTCAATTCTCGTATAGAGTGCATTCACAGAATACGGATTCAAATCGAATGGCAACCATTTGCCATTGTAAATTTGACCAAATTGAAAAATCGACAGAGAGATAGAGAGAGAGCAAAAAAAAAGAAGGTAAAGAAATTGTTTACCCACGCTCTCCATGCACGTTGTGTATCTATTGAATGTTTGATTGCGGAAGCACGGCATGAATCCAATTTGAATGTTGATATTAGTCCAGTAGAGATTCCGAATTTTTTTTCACATGGTTGTCGGTTTCAACCGATTCCAAACAATGAACTCCAATGCTCTTCTTTCCACTCATTTCAAGTCATTTGAAGTCAGTTAAAGTCATTTGATTGACTTTCTAACCCACAAATTACTGTTTTGTCTAGATATTTTTCTTAGCTACCGAATTGAAAATCGAGAGAAAACAGAACAACTCTTTGGTTGGTTGTGTGTGTGTGTGTGTTTTTTGTTGTTGTTGTTAAAGAACGATTTTTATGTTCCGTTTAACGTGAACGTGGTTTTTTAGTTAGGAATTTAGTTCATATGGTTCATAAAATTGCATTCACACCATTTATATACCGAAGGGTTCGATGATTCGCAACATCTTAACAGCTCAATGGAAGCGTGACGTTCAAACGACCTACCCTAACCGAATCAAGATTGCACACACACATCTTACGTGGATGCTGCGTGCAAATTCAAACCACTTTTCATTTTTTATGTTTATTTTTGTTGGTTGAATTGTTATTTATTTGTGCTATGGACGGGCTTTGGTCGCTTTTGCGTTAACTGTGCACACTGCACACACACACACACACACATACACACAACAACAACAACAACGAATCTATTGTGTGTCAAGATAAAGAAAGGGCGTTAAAGAAACCGACGTCACTGTTTCTTGTTTTGTTTCGTGTTGTTGTGCTTGTATGCCCTATTCAATCGCAACGTAAATCGATTTTTGGTTGTTGTGGTGTAATTCATTGAAATTGACTTGCCAAGTATGACATCGACGACACTGTGCAAGTTTGCAAAAGAACAAACAAAAGACGAACCAAACAATCGGAATGTCGATGGTTTAAAAAAAAAGAGAGAAGGAAACCCGGGGACAAAACATTTTCTTTGATACAGCAGAACCGTTTTCTCGAATCATGATACAATGCTAATGATCTTTTAAAAGTGTTTACAATAAACACTGCATTGCGAGAAAAGAAAGAAAGAGTTCAGCGTGCAGATTTTGTGACAACCCGAAAAAATTCAATGCATCTCGATAAATGTTGTTTTGATTTTTGGTAAAATGATTGATCGACCTAAACTTACCGGTGTAATTCACATCTCGGCATTTACTTTTTCACTTCGACAAATTTTTCCACATTGTTATTTACGCAAATGATTATGTTGCCCGCTTTGTTCGGATGCTGAACATTTTTTTACCAAGTCATTAAGGTGTTTGTAAATCAAATATTTGCAAATTCATTGCGATTAGTATATTGGAATCGGTTTTTTAAAAAAAAGGGGACTCTTTGTTTGTTTAGTTGTGCAAAAGCGTTTTGACTTGGAAAAAATCAATTCCTTCAGAAAACTAGATGCCGATTTGATTGATTGATTGACGGTAATGGCAGTGTGACGAGATGATTTCGCTGTTTAGCAACTTAATGCTCGTTTTGCTCTCATCGGAGGCCCCGAAAAAAAAACACACACATGGGAAATTATATTTGCATGAGTATTTAAAAGAAGTCAAAATAGGGCGCATTTGACATTTGACAACCATAATCAAATCAAACGATTTTTTTTTAATATTTTGCTGACACATAACAAATCCATTGAATTGTGAACAACAACAATGATATTCGCTCCAAGGAAGTCTGACAGTTTCAATTCATTTATGTCAATCTTTCAGAGCCTTTGGTTTTCTATTTCATTCAAATCAATGGCAGTACGATGACCTTATCTTGTAAACAAATGTAAGCACACTATTGGATGAAGAAAAAAAAACGTGCAACGATTAATACTAGCGTTTTTTTTTTATTTTTCTCTTTCAATAGAGCCTAAGTGGTCGACAATCTATTGCATGCCATGAATGAGCACTTTGTATAAACAAATGCGTTGCAATTTTTTTTTTTAATGTAGAGAAAAAAATATATCAAGAAATACGAGCAACGTTGGTCGGGTAAGTAACAGACAGCAATGAGGTGAATGAGAGAGAGAAAAATAAACTCTCAGTCGTTTTCATCTCTGTGTATAGCGCGCAGACCAAAAACCCACCTTTTAATTATTTAACATGTAGATGACAGTGAATCAGTCGATTTGATGCTGTTGATGCCGTGTGGCTGTCGCTGCTTCGGGGATTTTATATCGTGCCACCGCCGCTGATCGCAACATTGTATCTCAGTTAAGAGAGTCTCACGGAATTTCGCACTCACACAAAGTATATGTGTATTCCGATGCGAACTCATAAACTCACTAAATGCAGCTCTCAATCCACATGCAAACCACGCGTCTCACGGAGCATGACTTTGATGAACAAAATGTGCAGCAAATGTCTGTGGCTACGAATCAATCTGCCTGACTGCTATTCCGATTGATATGCATTTTTATACATTTTGGCACACCACAAGAAATAATACACCACAGTTCAGTTGAGTTCCAATTTTATTGACAATCGAAATGAAATATCGGCATTGTGAGCACAACATTGAATTGACACTGACACATTGGCAACAATGTAACTATCATTATAAACTCGATTTTGTTGTTTGGTTCAAAAGCGATTTAGATTGAACGCCCCGAATATTTTGATAGCGGAAACAACGAAGGCAATATTCAAATATGGCTTACAATTTTTCTTTATTCTTAGTGGCATATGATATTTGCAAAATAAACCCGTAGCATATGGTGAAATCCAACCGAAAATAAAACCCATTCATTAGGCAGAGCAATAGAAAGTGATGGCAAATGGATGTAAAGAAAAGCAATAAAATTGTGCAACCCCGTGTTTTCTGCGTCACTATTTTCTCGTTCTTAATAGTTCACCATTGTCTTGAGATATTATTATGAACATTAGAGATGACGAAACAAAAAAAAAATAAGAAACAAAATTTGTATTTCATTAAAATTACATTTTAATATGAAAAGGAAATTAATTTCACCCTTTAATGGGTAGCAAGGCGATGGTGAAGCATATAGTGAAATGAAATCGCACATGCTCACAAATGGCAACGCACAAAACGGCAATAAAAATCGAAAAAATATTCTTTTATTCTTTTTGATCGCGTTGATGTTTCACTTTCTTTGTACGATGGATTTTTCGGGTGGGAACGAGAAAGAAAGAGAGAGAGGTGAGGCGTGTGAGGCATTCGGTTTTCAACGATTCATTAAGCAAATCTTAGGGTTGATTTTTTTTTCTTACCATTCGTCGTAATGTGTGTGTGCGCTCGCACCATTTTCTCATTCCATCTGAAATTGCTTGTGACTGATCTATTTACCTAGTGCAATAAGTAACAAAATAGTTTCGTATAGAAGCAGCCAGCTGATGGATATGTTCATCATTCACCGCACATAATGATCTTAAAACTAAATTCCAAAGCAATAAAAACACCCAATAAAAATTCTACACCCATTTAAACCAGTATTTTATACACAATATTCTCTAAACTGTTACACATTTTTCCGTTCAGTTGTTGTCTTCGTAGCTCATATTTTGTTAGCCTCTAATTCACTGTCACCGGTTGCTCAGGCTAAGCGGATGGAATTGTGAGCGAAAACATGTAATTTAAATGAAATTTACGCGAAAACAAATTAAGAAAATGAAAACTGTTGATGGGAATGTCGCACAAGGGACTGCCGCTATGGTACTGTGTGTGAGTGGTGTGCAGTGTGACGTTAAGTAATTGCTGTGTTAAGAATGTTGTGCGGAACTGCGGAAGCAAGAGGGAAAGATAGAAAACCCCGAAAAAAAGAAATAATATTTTATCCAATTTTAATTATGCTACTTGAATTAGAGTAAATAATTATATAAACTGAACACAACTTGACAATCCTTTATGTGTTATGCGATGAATTTATTTTTTTCCGTTCCAGGAAATGTATATTTCGACGACATCCATCTCCGAAGGAGATTCTCCGTGTCGGTATTTTTCATGATGAAAATAGACTTCCACTTTTTCTTTACTCAACAGCTTCCTTGAGAGTGAAATCTCTCAATGTGACGAATATTGTGGATGCGGTTTGTGGACGGTTGCTAGCCTCAGGCAATCGAATCATAAGTACAGTTCGTAAAATTCAATTCGACCGATTTAACACACGAAAAGGTGGATACAAACAACATTTACTGTCGTATTTCCATATCGCCCTTTTCTCGCGTCCGTAAAACAAGATCGTTTCTTACTCTTGCCATTCGGATTTTTTTTTTTTTTTGCGTTTTCGTAACTTTTGTTTATTTGTGTATCGTTGTTTGCCTATTTTCAAGCTCACTGTTTTTGTTGGTTTTGCACACCAAATAAATATTGCACATCAAACGAAAGCAAAAGAAGTAGCTCATAGTTTTTAATTACATTTCACAGTTGATTACATATGGTATGAAATTCATAAGAAAAACTTCTGTTTTAAATTGCCCGTTCGGTTCAGTTGAACGATCATAATGACGGTTTTTTTTTTTTTTGTTATTTACTCTCTGAAATCGAATACCCCTTCGTGCGCTAAGCAACATAAGCACATTGCTAACGAAGCAAATGAATAACGAAACGACATCATATCGTAAAGATCATAATTAAGAAAAAAACATAAAGAGCGCGCGCGAGTGACGCTCATTTGGGGCAACAACAACAAAAAAAAAGAAGAAAAATACGTTTGTAACAAGCCAAGATCGATCAATGGCAAAACCTCATTCATCAACAACTAATATTGTTCGCTTGAACGACAGCGCATGCCGGCTATCGGCATTTTCAAAACATTAGACACAATTTTTCACTTTGTGTTAAAGTTATTCATATTTAAAAAAAAAATGGCATGTAAACTTATAACGATTGATGTGAAGTAAGAAGAAGAAGAAAAACAAACCAACAACCGAATATTAGATGGGATTTCGAGCAGAAATAATTAATTGGCCAAGACAAATGTGCGAGCAATATTTGTTTATTGCGCTTGTGCACCATTCACGACGCTACTTCATAGCTTTGACGCTGTTTGGGTTTCGAACACACGAATTGGCCAAACACAATATAAAAAATTGTGCATTGCATGCAATTTGATTATGAAATTGGCTGGTGGCGCGTCACAACCGAAACGATACACGTGCGTTTTTTAAGCAAATAATCACCAGTTTTGTTTACACATTTTCAGCCCAAAAAAAGAAAAAAAAAATCTATTGCCATCAATTGACATAACACGCGCGAACAATATTGCGAAAATGTGTGTGTATGCAACGGGTTTTTAAATTGCTTAAATTTGGCGAGTTTTTTTTTTTTGTATGTCTCTCTCTCTATTGACGAATTTTCACCGCCTCAAGCATACTGAACCGAATTATAAGTGGCAATTTTCGGTTGAAATGTTGATAATATTGAAATTTTTATGAATTGTGTCTGCTTTTCTCTATATAAGACTGCAGAGCTGCGGGTTCAGAGTCATGATTTCAATGTGCACGCAGTTTTATATTTTAAAGGCCGTTGTTTTTTTTTCTCACTCGTTTGAAACCATTTCTAAGGTCGTCCTGAGAACAATAACGGCTAGATAGCGGCTAGACAACCAAAATTTTTCTCATGAATCCTTCACATCAATGAACAACCGTTATGCATCAAACACAACAATTTTCTACCCATTTTTATAATTTTCGCTCGTTTTCCATTGACGCGGTCAACAAATTTTCTCAAGCAACTTGATGGATGTTTTTAGCGTAATTTCTTGATGCTTTGTGAATCTGTTGGATGGATGGGTGGTTCGGTTGTATTTTTGTCCCGAAATTATGTAAATTTTTCGGGTTTATCAACTTTGCATCGTTTGACCAACGATGACATCGATAACCTCGGGATGTGGATCAAATGGTACGGTAAGATGGGAAAAACCAGATAAGAATCGGCATTGGTAAAAAGAAACAAGATTTTGAAGAAAAAAAAAACCGAAAAAATGGATTTTTCGCGCCGTGTACAGCATCCTGACCATGCATCCGTGCACACTGCACATATTTGGGGTTAAATTTAATGAAAAAAAAATACTGGAAACAAAAACTGATGTGACATAACATCGTATTAGCCGTTTCAATCACCACAGCACCATAACGGTATCCGTGCATATCTGATTTACGCGTCTTTTGACACATTTTCATCTTTCGTTTGCATGCTAATTTCTTGTTTACGTGCTGTTCCCCGTGTTGTGAAACGGGTTTAACAACTCATCATCGTTTACTCAAAAAACGGAACACCACTCTTAGTACCATGTTGACCGCTGTGTTTGCATTTCATCCCTCGTTATGTTTCTGTGTTGTTTTTTTTTCTGCTGCTGTCGTGAAGATGACGGCAGAGAGAACAGAGAGCGGTTTCTTGAACATTTCGATTAATCTTATGTCATAAAACACATGGTGCGACAACAAATGAGTTGTTTTCGTTGCCATAATCATCGCGTGTTTTTTTCTTTCTTCTTCTTACCACTGTCGTTCATTCTCTGTTGCAGCTACTGTTTGTACTTAAAATAAAAGATGAATATCACTTGAAACAAGCCCCGGCTATCTTTTTCCTTTTGAGATGCAATAGCATTAGATTAATTTGGTGTTTTTTTTTTCGCTGCGCTAAAAACAACAATAACCATCTAAAAGGTAAAGGAACGGCAAATGTTGTGTCTTGTGTTTTTTGTTTATCGTCATTTTTATCCACTGCACCGTGGAATACAATAGCGATCAAATGGACATTAAGAGCTGAGAGGCAATCAAAAGATTTTTAAAATAGATAATTTATGCACATTTATTATTGCTTTATGAAAATGCAAACAATGAAGAAAAAAAAACGACAGAGAGAATGGAAGAAAATGTGCGAGTTTAGCCGCTTGAAATCTAGTGGCCCAAACAAAAGAAGTGAAAGCGAACGCTTGAATGGAAGTGCATCTTAACGGGAAAAAAAAATGAAAATCGGTCGGTATCGCGACGATGGGCGAAAAGTACGGTTCTTTTGATGACAGTGCAGGTAATGTGCATTTAAAGTATTGTCTCAGCGGTGGTCACCCATTTGCTCGCGCACCACGGTGATTTATTGAATGTGATGTCCTGAGAATTTTAGTTTTTTACAGTTAACCATTGGGTTGATGAGAAATCTTCATACAACTTGAAGACAAATGGACGCGATGACCGCGAATTTTTTTCGTTGCTTCAACTTTCTCAAGCAATTAAAATCTTAAAGATTTTATAAACAAATAAGGGTTCCGCGGCCAAATACTATCAAGCACCAATTTTATTTGATTAAACTCGAATTGAGGAAAAAAAAACGAGTTATAATCGTTGAAATATGCAATGGATGATTCAAATGGTCACGCTGAAACTGGACATCGCGCAACAATTTTTTCCACCGTTCATCGCTGTTGGTCTTTTTTTCCCATTTATTTTGCTATCTGGAAATGATTTGTCATCCGGAAATTTACGAGGCCGCGGCCACAACGGTAAAAAAAAAACAAGTTTACGGACATCCGATTAAAAAATACCCTCAACATATTTTCGAATCAATTGGATACTTTGTCTAGCAATCAACGGTTATTTTATGTTGTTGTTTTTTTTTCCTTCTAATACCCGCGGAACGAAATCGCGTAGCTTTTTTAACTTTCCATTAGAGGAATATAAATTGATATGTGGAGAAAAAAAAATCATAAACAATTTGATGGGCAAGTAACAGAACGAATGTTTGCTTCATGAATTTTAGATTATCCACACAAAAAAGGTATTTTTTGTTGTGTTATAGAAATGGAAAACAGGTCTTGTTCATTTGGCTCAATGGTCCAAAAGCGTATGTGAAGCGAAAAACCGTTTTCAATTTACACATTTACAATGATTTGGTTGAAAAGTAAAAACGCACAAAATCGATTGTGTGTGTGTGTGTGTGTGTGTGAGTGCTAAAGTGAAATTCTTCACAAATCGATTCACATGCTCGACGATGAAAGAGAAAATTCCGTTGTTGTTTTGTTTTTCTGCGCTTCTCTCTTAATTGCGAGCAAGTAAAAAAGTAAAAACAAATTATGAAGCAATTAATAAGTGTTATGAAGAATTTATTTGAAATAACAGTATATGTTTTTAGCGAATGATTGCTTCTGAAATCAGTTGAACAATTATGGTGCTGTTTTTTTTTGCGCTTGTTTCCTGTTATATCGATAAATTTCAGATGGAAAAAAAATAATCGTATTTTTGTGTTTTGGTTTGACGTGTGTAGGTCGAATTTGATTCACTTTTCTCAGTGCAATCCATTTTCATGCAATGCTCTCGTGACATCGTTTAACCATGCGTTCATTTGGTTGAGTGGGTTTGCTTTTTCGTTGCTGTTTCACTTCAACAACAACAACAACAACACATAAACACACAAAAAAACGCCATTATATTTTCAACTCTCAACGCTTAAATGGAAAAGTCAAAAACTCATTTTATATTATGGTGAAACTTATTCCCACTGCGTTTTTCGCCCAGTTTGAATTCTGAATCACAAAAACTTTGTTTATGCTCCTCCATCCTCCACACACACACACACATAGCAAAAATCTGCAACAAAACCCATTTATATCGAAAAGTTGGTGGCTTGTGTACAAGTCAACAAACGTCAAACGGAATTGTTTATTCAGCAGAGTCTTAATTTTCGCATTGGCATAGCACCACTCTCTGGGTGGAATATCCATGGGAATTTCTGTATTTCTCAAAATAGTTTTAATTAATAAAATCCTTTGCATCATTTCGCATATGTTTGGCTTCTATTTATGCTCAACTTAACAACCATTTTGGAATGGAAAAGTCAAAAGACACATTTAACATGCAGATTAGTTTGTTAAATTAATTTCTTGATTTTTCGCTTAAAATAGATGCGATAAAGTATTTATGGATGGTTGAGTGTTAAATTTGATAAATGGAATCTATTAGAATGGTGTGTCACACATAGTACCTACCCAATTGGTGTGCATCGCTCAGAACAGTGAAGTAGACGCTTATTCAAATATTAACGGTTCGTAAATTATTCATCTCAAGGTTTGAAAATGTGATAGAAATCATGCGGGTTGTGTGAATTGTTATGATTTCCGATTGAAGCCACCGGATGTTGATGAACGAAATATAGTATTGATGCTCAAATATCGACAAATTGGTAAGCATATTTGACATGCATAAGCCCAATTAAATCTATAATATCACATGCAAATAAGAGGCTATAGTCATTTTGTCGGGATTATCACCGAAGCGTTGCTATAGAAATTCCAAATTGTTTGATCGGATTCCATCGAAAATGGCAATCAATTTTGCTTTGCATTACGGCTGTAATGCCACACGGGCATCAAAAAAAGTGAACGAGCAAAACAAAACAAAAGAAACAACTAAATTTCAGAACATATCGGATCAATGAGCATAAAAGCGAATCAATGCGCACAGTAGGCGATCACGAATAATTTTCGGTTCGAAATCTACATCACGGCAATGCAACAACAACAACAACGCAAAAGTGGGCTGAAAATGAAATGAAACGCAACAAATAACATGACATAAGCTGTAGGAAAAGTCGTGGTATTTGTTGAGTACCCGAAAAGTGTTCAGCTTACATCACGGCTTATATTGTATTGCAACACCAATGTAATTTTTTTTTTTTTTTTTGAGAACAAAAGGATTACCAAATGGAACAAAAAGAGATTGAAAACAATTTATGCAAATTCACCGGGCACAGTGCGCACTGCACATCGAATACGGATTTCAATGCGATATTGTGTACTTTTGCTACTATACTTGTGCAATGAGAGCACAATGACATTTTCCAAACATTAAATCGTATTTCTTTGGTCGTGGTGTGCTAGCAACCAATCCAGATTTCGATGTAAGATCAATTGATTCGAAAACGAAAATAATATTTAATGACAAAAAGGAAAAATGTATTGCACAAAAGAACAAGGGCGCGCATACAAAATCGATACAAAATATTCTTGTGCGCGTCACTTTTGGCCTTAGGTGATATAATAATTATCTTCAGTTTTTGGTTTGTCTACCCGACTGTTTGGTTCGGTGAGGCCCTAGAACCGATGAACATGAGCCGGTTAACATCGATGTAACCTTTTTCGTTCGAAAAGATTGCACTAGAATCGTGAGTTCAGTCAATGGATTTGTTTTTTTCCTCTGCACCGTCCGGAATATTCTTATTGAAAATTGGCCCACATATCGGAGATACTGATTCAATATTACCGAAAGGCTTTGGTTTTTGTAATCTGATCCGATACACGGTACGGTTTTATGTTGAGTGCGAGAGTAGAAAATAAACCAGTTCAAGCCATATTAAATGACATCATTTGCATTAGATCCAGTTTTAATTCCTATTCTGTGTTTCGACCTAATTTTATGTAAATTCCATGAACTATTTTATTTTTAGAATGGAAAAATAGGACTTTTACGCTCTTAGCATTCTTTTTGTGTATTTTCGGTTTGAACTCTTTTTCAAACGATCCTATTACTTGGTAATATCTTTGTTTTGCACTTTAACTTCAGCTTATTGAATTGTGGTTGCTAAAACACACACTCTTCAAATTCCGTATTTTTCCAAGTGTTTTTCTATTGAAATTCGATTCGCAGAATATTTTGTGTTGTTGTTTGAACAACTGATTACAATATTTGCATATTTTCGTATTTTCTCATTTTTTTCACATAACGCAACATATAAATCGGCATCTTGTTACACATCACATCTTCCACCATTTGTAGCTCGGTTGAATTTGTACTTTTTTTTTGTGTGTACTTTTTTAATAGCTTTCCCTCAGTTAAACTAAGTCAGTTTACCTTTTTCCCTATTTCAATGTTTCGATTCAAGCGAATTGTTTTTTTGTTCATGAATATTGATGAATTTATCGAATCAATCATCTTCCAAATTCTTTTTTGCATTGACACAAACCGCATTTGATATGCTAAAAGTTTGAAAACACAAGACACCTTTTTTTTCAACAAAATTACCATTTATGAAACTTGAACCAAAACATTTCTTTTGCTTTCGACACGGCGATTGGAAGTTTGGTTTTCGTATGCATGTGGCACGTGTCATTTTTCTAATTTATTCCGTTGCAGAAAAATCCATCGTAGTTATAGTTTATGGACATAAAAAAAAAAAAAACTTTTGCCATGTCAAAACTTCCGCATTTCACGATGTTCGACGGTAAACCTCATCATATATGACAAATGCAAAATGAAATCATGTTACAATTGTAACAACGTCTTTTTTTCGGCGAGTGTTTGATTTGGATTTACCGGAAATTCTAGATTGTTATTTTGTTACATTGAAATGTGTAGCGAATCATTTGTTGAGCGCATTTTTTCGCTCTATCCTTTCTCACTTCACTGTACGACGACAAAAAAAAACCTTCCATATGCAGAGATATTCTAATTGCAACCCTTTTGTTTGGTTGCTTCCAAAAAAAAAAAAAAAATGATCGGCACATCGAATGGTGCCATCTCAAGTTGATTAACATAATTTTGTCGACTTGGTTGTGAATTCCACGCGCTGCTATTTTTTTTTTTGGCTAGCGAACAAGCTAGCTAGCAAATCAAATATGGAAAAAACAATTTGGTTATCCTTTCGGCGGAAGAGCAAGCGCTCTCATTCCAAAATTTATCTCGGTGTTGGCATAATTTTGATACATATTCAACGTATCCACGTGCACAATTCAATTGAATTGCAACACAAACGCGCACACTCTAAATGAAAGTGCCTCACATTGCGTGTCGAACAATCTCTCATTCAATAGACAGTTTTTTTGTTGTTGATGGATTACACATTGCAATTGTTGATACATATATTCCGGATGTGCCATACAGCATTCATATACATGGCGCATAGCATAGAGAGTTATACATCATATTGCTGCTATTGAAATCACTTATCATTCATGGTTGTCAAGTCACATTAAAACAATGCTATTTGTCACATTTTCCCGTTCTGCATTCAATCGAATTGACATCGCGTCTATATGTAATCATTGAAGTGCGTTTGGTAAAAATCCATTCTGATTGGAGCGAATGGATTCTAACGAACAATGCCACTTAATTAGGGTTTTTTTTTCGTCATGTGTGTTGCTTTTGCATTTGAAAAACATTTGAAATTGTTACGAAAAATTAACCGTTTGATTTTTTTGTGTTTCATACAT
This sequence comes from Aphidoletes aphidimyza, assembly GCA_030463065.1. Classification (NCBI taxonomy): domain Eukaryota; kingdom Metazoa; phylum Arthropoda; class Insecta; order Diptera; family Cecidomyiidae; genus Aphidoletes; species Aphidoletes aphidimyza. The sequence goes on from CM059996.1 coordinate 2,798,796, forward strand.
CAAAATAAAGTGATTGAAACTTGCATGCAATCAAAATCAAAATCAACATAAACATTTAATACTGGAAACACTTACCGCTTTCATTTATTGCAATCGACAAAAAAAAATCCATTTTTGTGTGTGCTCAAACATAAAACAACATTTACAACAACAGTAAACATAAAAACATGAGCGATATAAAACTTGTCTTCAACACGTCATTTGCAACCCCTTTTCAGGCGCCATAGAAGCGAGCCACACATTCACTGAAATCGTATTGCAAACCATAAAAATGCATTTGCTCAACTGGCAATTTGGATGGCATTCGACAGACAAATACAAATATTTGAATTAACATAATTTCAATAGGACTCTTAATTATTTCGGGTGCTTGCACTGCCATTCATTAAATTGCATAAAATGTAAATGAAATATGATCCAAATGAAAATATTGAATTAGAACCGAAATAGATAAAAGTGAAGTGCATTTTCCCTTAAAGGTGTACAAATTGTGTTTCGAATTCAACAATTTCCATGTTGTCAAACAGAATACAATTCAATGCAGCACAAAACAGTGCAAACAACAGTTGCTCATCACCATTTCCCGTGAAAATGCATAAAGTTTATTGCACAATTTCATCAGTGTGCCGCATTTCCGCTTGTTTCAACAACAACGCTCAAACTATTTTACCCGAGTATAGCTCCGTTTATATGCACACGCCACTGTACAAGCATGCTAACCGCAAACAAACCACAGAGAGCGAGAGAATATGTTCCGGGGTCGATTCCCTTCTCCAAATTCCATGCCAATATCTTCGACTTACCTGCAAAAAGAAAATGAATCAGAGAAAACAATCAACAAATATTAGCAAACTCATAAATTTACATTCAATCAATTTGTGGAATTTGGTTGTTTTTTTTTTCGTTTTGGTATACCAACAGAAAACAGATTCCGTTTTGAATAATTCAATATATGCAAATGGCATTTGGAATCAAAAAGCCGACAAACTGAACACAAAATCGGTGTTGATGAATTGATAGAGTTGCACATTGCGTTGACTTGTTATTTGATTTATATGTTTGTTCTTGTGCGTCACATCAAATTGATGAATGCGTTAAACATTTCAGTTTTTTTTTTTTTTTTTTTTGGTTACATACATCAGTTTGGTTTGAGTATTGTAGTTGAGTTTGAAAAAAAAACCGCTTGTCGAATCACAATTCGATCAACATCAATAATTAAACACCGCAATTCTATGCGATCCGTTATCCGACATTCATTTATGTTGGAAAACTGATTTATCAAATTGAATTTGTATGCAAAAAAACCCCTGGCTAAGCCACATGAATAAATTGGGCGTTTTGTCAGCAATGCTAATTTTGCATAAACTTTAAATCAATCTTTTTTTGTGTGTTGTTGTTGTTATATTCAATTTGCCATTCATCATTCGTTTGCCAAAAATTCAACAAGCTGCTCATTGGTAACTATTCAATAGTTAACTAATAAATTTCACAATTAATCAATTAAATTGTCAAATGGAAGCGTGTGACATGGAAATCGAGAAAATAATCACGTGTAAATGGTTGTTAAATTTGAAAATTACATCAAATCAAAATCAATAAATATTGAATATTTAATGATGATTTCTCTGCGGTGCGACGGTTCAAGGTAGCTTTCGGTGTTTCGGTAGCTCTCTTCTTTTCATATAGGAAAAAAAAGGGTTCGTGAAATGAAATCAAGCCTATAATATTGAGTACAAAATATCCGATATTTAATATCGAAATGTGGCCCAACGGAACAATTTCACAAGAGTCAATTTCGACATTTGGCTTGCTGCCAAAAATCCATAGCCAATTCATTTATGGGCACATCCTGTGCCGGTTCGTAGACACAAGGTCTACGGAACACATGTCAAAAGTGGAAAAATGTTGTTCAACGATTTTTTTTTTGAGCTCGCGGCTACAACTCAAAGAGCACTAAGTCCTATGAATGGGTTGCTTGTGTAAAATTATTGATTTTATTTGGAAAAACGTGATGTTCACAAGTTGAAGTTAAGTACATAGAATTTTACGCAACGACTCATCAATGATGAGTGCTAAATGGCAATTATTCAACACTGGCAAATTATAGAGTTAACAGCAACAACAACAACAACAACAACAATTGGGGCTGATGATTTTGTCAAAATATTGACACCTATTGATTTGTGTTGATGGTTGATGGGCCAGAAATCAATGCAAAATTTACCCGCCAGCCATTCGAACCAGCCGCTGCTATTTACAATCATCGATTTCAATGTTTTGTTGAACTAGATGTTTGAATAAAATTCAATCCACCAAAAACTGCGTATCGTTTTTGTTTCAATGCTGAACAAATTATTTCAATTTCAATGAACAATGATTTGATTATGCAGGATGGTGGAAATCACCACCATTACTTCATCGTTCCCATTTGCTGCAAAAGCATTTCGCGTGAATAACTTTTTATCAAGCGGGTTTGCAAAATTTAACGATGTTATATGCCATTGTGCTGTTGTTCAATTAACCGACGGCACATTCAACGGAAAAAAACTTATGTAATGATATTCTATTTCGTTTGGTTCATAAAAGACAAATAAAAACAAAACTGGATCCGAATCAACACAGCACTTTCTTTTCACTTTCTTAGCCCATGTTTTCAGAACAGTTTTTTTTTTACGGTGATGTTGACCTTGAGCAATAAGAATGACAAAATCAACAATAATTATGGCAGCAGCAAAATAATGGCAACGCATTCAAATGCGATAAATTTATGATACGAAAAAGAATTTTACGCGGAGAACATCAACACAAATACATCAACAGAAAAGAAAAATGGCGCCCCATTAATTCGATCATAGAGCGTCAATACCGTGAAAATTATCAGAAGAAAAAAAACAACACAGAAATCCAATTGAATTGCAAATCAAGGCATCACATCGATTCGCTTTTTGGTGTATAAACATTCAGAAAAAAAAATACCAAATTTAAAGGAATCATGTCAAGGGTGTTTCGTGCTCTCGAAACGGCACAGTTATTATCATCTGTATACACAACGCACACAATTGAATAATAATCCATTGTCCTCGACGACAAAGTTTCAACACTCACACAAAATGCGACAACTTTCACTTGAATTGCTTTTATTGATGCCATTGTTTTTGAAAACTTCCATCTGGTTGCAAACGCTAATGATGTGGATGATATCAAAAGGTGGAGTGGTTTATTTGATTTTTCGCCAATATTGAAACAGTATGAAAAAGTCTGAGTCACACTAACTTATATAATGTCTGTTAGATGATGCAATCATGTACTTCTGTGTGTGTGTGTGTGTGTGTGTGTGTGTGTGTGTGTGTGTGTGTGTGTGTGTGTGTGTGTGTGTGTGTGTGTGTGTGTTGGCTTGAGCTTGAAGTCCTTACATTCGAACACAAGTTACATCGATAACCATAAGCAATAAAGAATGATTAGTGCTTAAACAGCTTCAACACACTGAATTCTCTCGATAGAACTGCTTGTGTTCAAAAGTAGCCTCATCACAGATTGTACGATTGCTTGTAATTGCCAGCCAAATATTGGCCCAAAATTGAGAATCAAGATGTTAGACGCGCCTAACGCCTTGACAGACTCCATCAGTCTGATAACTTTGACGTCGGTTTGCAAACAACTCAAAAAGAACATTCAATTTCTTTGCGTGGCAAATTATTCGCCTGATGACAAAATATTCGTCTGCGTGCGAAACATTTCATTGCTCCAAATTTATTGCACGATTTATACAAAAATGAATATTTTTTTAAACATAAAAATTGTCAAGGAAATGGAAACATACACTTTTTCCAACAGCCAAAAATCTAATTTTCTTGATTTTTTTGCATAAATATGTCTTATTATGTGAATTGGATGTGCTGACAGCCAGATGCATTGACAAGTGGCCTTGGGAAGGTAGGCCCTAGGTGAGTATCATCAAATAGCATATTATGATGCTATAAATGTTGAAGATTTATTGACAAATTGTCGAAGCCTCTGGGGGTATTAGGTGGTTTTATGATTGTATCTCAATGTAAGATTCCCAACTCAATTTCCATTCCACCGCACTTGTTATCTCTTGATTTCACGGTATTTGTTAAAAGTAACCTTCACCGATTTGAATTGATTAAATGTGATATGAAATGATATGATGAACCATATCATACCAAACGATAAAAGGCAGACGTATATGATAAGCTTCGAAACCATTTCGATTATATTCCGATTTCCTTTTTATTTCCGTCATTCGTTGAAAAGTGGAAACCGATGTAAAATAGTAACATCTACATGTTAATAGTTTCCAATGAAGTCATTTCTCATTTGAAATCGTCAATGATGTCGTTTGTATCATGGCAAATGACATCAAAAGCATTCTAATATGAGCATACAACTTTTGCATGTAAGCAGAATGTCTAAATTCATTGAATGAATAATGAAGTGGAAATTCTTCGAATGTTTGGTGGAAACGTCCTTGTGATCCAGATTGTGGTTTTGTATGTATACGCATTCAATATTTTGATAAACAGGATACAATGTTGTCGATTTGCTTTAGTCGTCGAATTGAAATCAAGAACATCGAATTTAAGATCAAAACATTGATTTAATTTCTGTCAAAAACTTTTCTATGACACACCGCACACACACACTGGAATCGTATAGAGGGATGTCAAGCATCATGAATAAATAAATTCTAGTGCATTCATCGAATATGAATGAATATGCTTTAGTGAAATGTTGTCAAATTCACCGTCAAGAATGCGTCAATGGATTTTTTGATTTGCCATGAAATAGTTCAATGAATGTTCAAAGAGCTAAACCAAAGGAAATAGTTACTTTCTTTTTATTTCTATACTCTTATGCAATGCCACAATCACTGTTGGCTTAAATTCCAACCGAAACATTTGTTAATAATATCTCTGTTTGATTCTTGTTACTTTCTTTCTTGTTTGTCATCAACATTGTTGTCGATGGCATTCAATTTCCATTGAAATGGGTAAAAATTAAACTATATGTATGTGACATATTTGAAATATTTGAATGTAACCATTCTTGTTTTTTTTTCCTTGGGGGATCAGATACGAAACTAAAACATGCGAAATGACATCGATACCTATCTGAGGTACCTCAATGAGGTTTGTGTTAAGAAAGTTTTCCGAAAATCGGATTCAAATACGCAATACCCGAACATCGTCGTCAACTTTTATCAAGATCGTATTTTTTGTGTGTGCGTACAGCAGCGTACATATCATGCGAAGGCTGAATGAAAACGAATGCAATGGAGAAAAAAAAAACGTAATTCGAACGGAAAAGGGATGTGGCCTTATTCAACTCAAAATCCCATTCAGTATTGCGATAATAATTGCATGTCTGTAGCAATCGATGAAAAAAAAGCCCACTCAAGTGAATTGGATGCACTCAAGCAAAAGTAGTCTAATCGAAAATCGCCTTGGACATACATCGTGATGTGATTTTTTTCTTTCTTTGAAATGTAATTCAAATACAAATACTATATCAGCTAACGCTTGCGTTTGCGATTTGTACGAAGTCGATAAAAGTCCATCGTCTGGACGTTTGTGATAATTAACAAATGAAACAGAAAATTGGCACGACCAAGTTGACGAGTAAAAACCGCAGACAATAGAGATCAAACGAAAACAAACAAATGAGTCTCTTAACCTCGATTATCACGCGTTTGCCGTCAATTAAACATGACTACTCGCTTTTTTTTGTGTTTGTATGCAGTGTATTGTGTCTGATTCATCTGATGTACTACAACGGATAAAAACCGCCGTCGCTCCCATCCATAATAGCGTTTCGCTGAATTTGCACTCTCTCTCTCTCTCTCTCTCAACTCACTAGAAATGCTTCTCATTCCCATTAATGGGCACAATGGGTAGAAAATGCGTCCAGAACAAAAGCAACATCATTTCAATAGAGAGAGAGAGAGTTTTTGTCATTTTAGTTTTTTTTTTTTCAAGAAAAAACAGGTAAAACGGCACAAGAATGAATGAGAGGTAGAGTGCAATCCAACGACCCCATTGTAAATGCACTCGAAAAAAGGATGTCGCTTACATTGTTGATCGACTTGCTGTGTACTGGCTCTTGCATACAGTGAATAGAGAAGACAACAAAAAAAGTGGACAGTTACAAATGGATGAAAATGTGGTGCGATAACTCCCTGTACAATAATGCAATCAGAGGACATCACACTATTGTGTGATGACTACACCACCAAAAATCGTGTTCGTATTCGGCTTTCACCATCAGCAGATGATGAGTCGTACACTTCATTTTCGGTGTATACGTTTTTATGGATGCGAAAAATGATAAACAATGGCATCTATGGTCCCGGTAACAAGAGGATGATTTCAGTTTTATTTAGTTGAAAATTCACTGTGTGGTATGTGCATTTTGCTTTCGATGGTTTTTTGTTTTGTTTGGTGTGTGTGTGTCTCCTGTCTGTTCTTCGTGCATTAAACTCATAGGCTCACAATGAATTACCTCAAATGTTTGAATGGTGGCCGGCTGTGAGTTTCGGTGACAAGGAATGGCAATCATCGCTTTTATTCAAATTACTCTCCCGCTGTGACGGGCGCTGATACATTTCCAATGAATCGACCCATTACGATCAAAGTGTTTTGTAAGGTTTTTTTTCGGATGTCGTGTTTGAATTAAACTGTGTGTGTGTTTTTTTTCGTATTGGTTTTTGATACGAGTTGTCATAAACTAAACACGAACAAAAGGGATCCGTTTTTTTTTTGCGCTCCGCATCTCATTTTGCTCATTTTTCTGGTAACGATCGAAAATTTGAATACAATAACGTGCTAAATTGGTCTTTGCACATACAATCCATATAGGGCATATAAGTATGCATTAAAAATGAGCTTCAGTTTGACCGTTGCGCAACAATTACTTTAAATATCCCTAATGGTTTTACTCGATTTTTGCATTAATCATAAACTCATTTGAATGCTGATGATTTTGACAACTTCGGCAACTTCATCAGCTCAACTAAATGTAGTTCACTAATAATATTCAACTATACTGTGATGGTTCTCATTTTAACCGTATATTCCATTCAATTTATAACAATGTATGAAAATTACATTCGATTTTTTTTTTTTTCATAAAAATGACCCAATTTTTTGATGCGTTTTCGTTACACATCATTGAAAGTTTTTATACTGTTTTTGTTGTTGTTCATGATTTCGATTGAATTAGAGAATTTTTTTTTTATATAAAAAATTAATGTAGAGAAAAGTAGAGGAAAATTGAAAAAAAAATACATGAAATTCATTTCTTATTATATAATTTGATTGAAACATCTGCTGATCTAGTTGAATAATGTCGTTGAATTCATTCAGATTCGTCACCTGTGTGTGAATTATGATTCTTTGATGATATCTCGCAAGGGATTGTCAGCTAATGAGATCGACGTCATCGCTTTTTCGAACTACGCATAATTGAATGGAAAGTACACGCGCGCGAGAGCGTATGACGAAGCGTAAAGTGTAGTTATAAAGCATAATTAGGTTTCAATTAAACAGAGAGTGTTCAAAAGCGAACAAGAGCCGTGGTTTGAATGTGGTAAGTTTGTTTCGAGGTCAAAAAACGGAACTATAATAACATTAAATTAAATGTAATTGCAGATTGAATGGGTGTGTGAGTGTGTTTGCGCTGGTGTGGTGTGGCTGGATTCTTTTCATTCGGTGCATTGTCTTCTTCGTTCAAGAATCGATCGGTTTCGTTTGCGCTGCAATACACGTTTAATCTCGATTTAAAATTGCGTTATCTCAATCAAAACGAATGTGTCAATTGACCTATAGAGTCGATGGATGAAATTAGTAACTGCACGCATTTGCCCTGTAATACAGTCAATATCAATGAATTGGCAGCGAAAAGAGTCTTCTCGCAAATCGCTTGCATCTTATCATGATAGTGTCATTGCAGTTTACAATTATAAATGGGCATTTGAGCGCAACGATAGTAATTACATGAGCAGCGATTTATTCGCAACACACGCACACACACACACTGACACACAACCCAGACACACTCTACAGCTCAACGGCTCAAACTGTTTTTCTGGCCCCAAATGGAATGCACTTGAATGTGTGAAACGCTATTTTCAATAACGAGACGCTAGAAGAATGAAAAGAGAACGACACAACAAAAAAAAAAAGAAGATCGACGACGTAAAATGAGTAAGAGATAGGAGAAAATCACTTATGCATTCATGAGAAGACGAAGATCGAGTACGAAAATCTGTAAGTGAGAGCTCTAGTCGTCCGAAGAATGAGATGAGCCAGGCTAGAGCATGCATATCGTTACAATGTTTGCATTAAGGAACGATAAGCCGTAAATATTTTATGTGTTCGGACTGTTTGAGGATTAAATTATACATGATAGAAAATGCAATGTCGTTTCGTTTCAGTTTTTCGTTGGCAATCGACAGTGACTGAGACGGAGCAAGAGCAAGAGAGATAGAGAGAGAGAAGATTACCATTGAATGTTGCTTACTCATTGAATCGTGTTGATATGAGAGCAAACGAAATGAGCCAAACATCTGCACTAAGTGATAAGAAATTCAGTTGCTATCGACCGCAATTCAATTCGTCGTCTTTTTCTCGCCTCTCTCTCTCTCTCTCTCTCTCTCTCTTTCTTTCACTACAACATTTAAATTCCCTGCAGCGGCAATGGCCAAAGTACCTAGCAAACATGAACAATGCATGGCAAAAATATGCAATGTCGTGTTGCACAACACAAACCCGGCAAGAAAATGCAATTCCAAATGCAAAAACGAAACAGCAGCAGCGGCAGCAGCACACAAACAGACAACAGAAATACGCTTTGAAAATGTAAAAGTGCATTAAAATACTTTTTGGGATGGCGAAAAGTTTGAAATACAAGAGATAAGCGTGCAAATTCACTTGCATCATCTGCATTAGCCTCGAAGAAAATGCATTCATTGAGTTTGTAAATTGAAGCGACTTTACGAAATTAATGAAAACACATTTTCTTCGTTGTTGTTGTTGTTGTTGCTGCGTTAGCTACGAATTGGTGTTTGTGTGTAATACACACTGTGTATGAGTGACGCAAAACTTAACACTATAGTAATATTCCACTACGGGATCTATCACTCGATGTTGGATCATTTATATGTACCGCACACGAGAGACTATATTACATCATTTACACCAAATGAATATATTTTCAGTTTTGCATCCCGTTTTTGAATTACAACGATTTTTTTTCCTTCTTCTTTTTCCTATAGGACGTCTACGGTGCGTTTTTTTTTCGTTTTTAATTACAATCTATTCTTGTCCGTATGATTTACGACAATTTCGCATTTTCGCACTGCAGCTCCCATTGAACAATGTGACTTGACTAGGTTCACGTGTGCAAGACCACGCTCACCTCATGCATTTCGTTGGCATACGTACACACACCCAGAAGAGTCGACCCCATCCGTGCGCAAATTCATTTTCATAATGTCTAATTTGCGAAAACTGGTTTACTCGCGCTTCACCAAGCCAATTTCATTTCATTCATTCCACTCTCTTTCTCTAATCTATAAATTGTTTTTTTTTTTGCTCGCTACACGTTTTGCATTTTCTCTACGTCATCTATGGCTTGGTAGCGGCGTTGTTGAGCTAGCACGAGTAAAATGCGCAACACCACGATTTTTCATTCGATAAAGTGGATTTTAATCGTAATTAATGAAAGAAGCGCAGCACGAACAACATCGTATCCACACCACACAAAAAAAACGCGCACAGCATAGACGATTCCATCAGCTGAACAGCCCATCACTAGCGTAGCATACACATCGGTGATATCAAGCTGAAGAATCTCTATAAGGCTTACAGTGTAAGCGATCCCGTTGACCGTGGCGTTGATATGAAAACAAGATTTTAAATCGATTAATATCGATTCGATCGCTTATAAATTTATGTACTTTTTAATTGACATGCAACACACATACACCAACGGAACCCATCTCACATTGCAATGAGAATAACACGTGTACAATTTGGTTAACGGAAGCGAGAAATCAAGCAATTTATGTGTGATGTGGATTTGATTCTTGGTTTGTGGTGCGTTTATTCTTTTATTTGCCACTGGATTTATCTTTGATGAACTTGGACTTTAAATGTACAGTTTCATCTGGAATACTTGTTTTCGCCCAAAAAAAAAAAAATGAAGAACAAAAACAGTATTAAGTGTACAAAGAGAAGACGAGAATAAGTGACAAAAAGCATCGTTTTTATTTTTGTTCAACATAATTTCATGTGATGGCTTTCTTTTTAAGATTGAGAGCATATGTAATGTAATATAGGTCAGATCCTCTGTTTGTTTGTTTTTGTTTTTTTGGCGCATTTAATAGATGTCAACACACATTTCAATGGCTTCAATCCGTTGAAAATTGAATGTCACTTTTTTTTTAATGTTTGCGTGAGAATCAACCGCATCAATTGGCTTCTCAGTTACAACACACATACACAAAATGGTATGCGTTTAATGCGTTTGAGATAAAATTGGGTTATCGCAAGTTTGTAATCATCCATTCCATTTACAAATTGAAATCGAAGCCCTTTTATAGAGTCAACAATAAGAAATCTCTATATAAGCAAGAAAACAAAAACTTAAGATTATTGTTTTCAATTTTCAGCATTTGTTAGCATTTTTCAAGCGATTGGCAGTCATGAGCATAGATTTTATGCGAGCCATGCTGCCTAGCATGCCGCAGCCAAGACAATGGCGGCAAACAAACAAGCAAAAAAAAAACCATGTGAATTTCGGTCGTCATCATAATTGAAAAGAACATTTGTATGCATAACATGTATGCGAAATGACATGGTGGAACAAAATAGCAGAACAAGAAAAACAACAACATCAGCTTGAGAGGAAAGAAAAAATAACATAAAAATACACAACATCCGAACAATGCGTGAAATTCATTTGAAAAAAATGAGGCATCATAAATTCAGCGTTGAGCCCATATTCTCAATACGCTTAACCTATAAGTGACTTGCCATGAGGCTTAACAACAACGCAAAGCACACACTTCGACCGAGAGAGTGCAAAATATACAAACGAAACGAAAACAATTGCGATTTATTGTTTGAATTAACTCACATAACATATAGCCATGGTAATAGCAGCCATAGTAAGAGAGTAACATCAACCATTAACATTAACATATACACTACAATCTTATGCGGAACGGAACGTGCCACACATCTTTTTTTTTTTTCTGCCAATGCTCTTTTTCGCCTTTCAGCACATTGGCGAAACAGAAAAAAAAACAACAACAGCATACAACAATTTTCCTCATTGTATTCAATTTCGCGCATTATTTATTGTCAATGTGTGTGTGTGTGTGTGTATGTGCTGATCGCAATGGGCGATGTGAAAAAGGCGCATTGAACATATGAAGCTTTGTTGTCAGGCCGGCCTGACCATCGAACGTCAAAATCAGCCTAGTTTAACAACTCCAACTATCTCGACTCGATTATAATGATGGGCTGAAGTGACGAAGAAAATATTTACTGAATGTAATGAGATTCATTGAAAATCCATTCTCTTCAATGAATAAGTGCTCTTAGAATGATTGATCGAGTCTTGAACCACTTGAATTTAATCCGATTTCATTTCAGAAAATGATACGGATTCATGTTCTTGATGGATAAAATTCGTACAATGAATCGTTTTCAAGTTTGTGAGATTGGAATTTAATGTCTTTTTCTAATTTGAAATTCCATTTCGATTGTTTGAATTGTAAATGCAAAGCACTTTGCCGTGTGAAACTGTTATCTAACACACACACAAACACACACGAAAAAACCATTCAAAATTATCGTTTTTGGCCAATTTGCAGATATCAATCAAATGGCTGTTTAAAAGAATAAACACAACAACCAAACATCATCCAAACATGGTGTTTGGCATGTTTTAATCGCACTGCGAATGGTGAATTGACTTGTTCGGAACAAGACAAATATACACAGAGAGAGAGAGAGAGGTGGAGATATTTACAAGCAACAACAACAAAACGTATGGAAATGGTCGATTCCATAATATTGCACCAAAACATAATAAATACGCACACCATTCCAAAGTGGAATGAACAACAAAATACACGACAAAACGGTCCATTGTACTTCTTACTTCTACTTTCGAAGTATAAACGGTGTTTACTAAACTGTTTAGTTAACAGAGTGTTTACGGGGGCATTCAGTAAAGTTGGGAAAAAAAATCGTTGGAAAAAAAATGCGATTTCATTGCTTGAGCATGTAATTTTCACATAATTTGGAGAACATTTCGTGAAAGCGGAAAGTCAGCGCTAAGTAATTCACAGTGACTTAATAAGAAGACTCGCACAATATATACACAGACGTTCGTTAACATGATAATACAGACGAGCGCATTCGATTTGTTGCGCATTTTTGTTAATGTCTCACGTTTCGTAAATATAACTTTAGAATTCAGCATCACACATTCTTTTCAACTAACAGCTTTTTTTTCGCTGTTGTTGTTGTCTGGTCGTACAAATGTTGTTTCTTTTTGCTCTTTCTGAAAATTTGCTATGTCCATATTCATACCAAAATTAACCGATACCGAACTCAGGTAATGTTTGTTGTTTACACACAGTCCATTTACCTTATCTAGAAAACAGTAATCGCCAAAATGTAATTTAAATCTCATATCGAGTTGTTTCGAAATGACCAACAAAGAAATAAAAAAAACCAACAGCAACAGTAGCAGCAGCAACCCAAACGTAAATCATTCGTTGGTTTGAATTTGGACAAAACTGCATTTAAGTGCGTATTGCAATAGCTCTCTCGAAATCAATAACACGCTGCACTTTTACGTCAGCATTCTATGTAAACACGCATTTTAACACTCGAAATTCCATGGATTTTTTTCGACGTTTTTTGTTGTTGTTGTTGTTGTTGCTGTGTTTTGCCAATACGTTATATATTTTTCTTATGAATTAAAGATCGACATGTACAGGAATTTCGCTTAAATTAACATGTCTGACGAGTCAAATGTAATTATTCTTGTGGAGTACCTCTAATGATGCGGCAACAACACACTGTCACTGATTCAATTCTGTGCTTACTTTGATCCCGCTCACTTTGAACCATCCCTCATGCATTCATCGCATCTTAGAATTACACATGTCAAAAGAATATCTATTTATTTTTTTAATGAACAAATGACGGTAGACAAACTTAATGGGCCCCTTAAAATGCGAAGAAGCAACAGAATCATAATCAAAATGTTCAACCATTGCAAATTCATCGTCACCATCCATATATTAAAAAAAAAAACACACACATACACAAGGCAATTAAAATTCTACAAAAAGACACACGCACTTACTGGTCTTGCATTCATTATAAATTCGACTTTGAAACGCGATTTGGTTTTTATATTTGCAAAATTTCAACATTTCGATTGAGGTAATGGACACTTATAACCAAACGAGAATAAAAACTCACACACACACACACACACGTTAGTCGATTTAATAGGGAGATCATAAAAAGTTTTTTTTTCTGTCAATTCTATAAAGAACAGAATTTTAAATGATTTTTAATGAAGTAGAAAAAAACTACGACATTAATTTTATGGCTACGCATTAGATTTTGACATGGACTGCCTTTAGATTAAAAAAAAAAAAAATCAAATGAAGAAATAAATTTGAAAGAAATGGAATTGAATCTAGGATTTAAGCTTTCAGATGTTTAAAAATGACATAATTTATTCAAAAGATGACGTATTGCTTGAGCTATAGTGGAAGAACATTAAACACATGCCGACGAATGGATAATTGAATATGCGAATCGGAAACTGGGTAATTTTGTTATGAAATTCCATTAATGGCCAACTTTTGACCACTGTACCCATTGTACAATGTACATATCTCAGACAATGGTCTGTTGTGCATTTCGCATACTTATTGTTGAAATTTTCCGTAAATTAAGTTAGTATTCTCAATGTGGCTTGTCATACCAAAAGCATTCGAAATATGTGTGCCTGTGATTCAAAGATTGATTTTAGATGCTTTGAGATAAGAGCGCTTAGACAGTTGGAATTTGTTTCATGCATCATTCTTGAAGATCCACATCTTCATTTGATTCATATATCTCCAATTATTGTGATATGCTCTTAGGAATATCAACAATTAAATTGCCATATTTGCATGCAATTAGTTATACACAAATACATCAATTGTTCATAAAATTACATTAACATTCAACAATTGCAAATTATAAGAATCAACAAATTCATCATATCACATCAATTTGCATGTTATACAATTTTATTTATTTAAAGTGATTTCTGCTGTGTTCTCTTTTCACATTTGAAATATTTTACTGACAATTGGTTGTTTTGATTCAGCTTTAGAAAATCAAATTCGATTTATTAAAAAAAAAAAAAATGAGTACACGTGTATTTCAAAATCTATTTTAAAAACACCAAAAAATCACATCCATACACTGGATTCCAGACTAATCCATTTGTATGCTAACTCCCTACCATTACTGATCACAATAGAATTTATTCGCATCGAAAATAGAAAAGGGTGAAACCTTTTCTATCAATAAAAAGCATGGAGACAACCTCTTCATCTACTTTTGGCGAATCAATTGTATTTTTTATTTTCCTCACGCTATAAGAATGTGTTGGTAAAAGTGTATACCCTTTCTTGCCATTTCAATATTCAAGAGCTATTGATTGGCTAGGCGTTCGATTCATTGAATCGGATACATGTATTGAGGTCAAAGTCTAGGACCACCAATATATTTTAAAATCGTATTCACCGGCAAATACACAACAAGAAACTCTGACAACAACAACAAAAAATCTCACAATCAAAATACACAAGACTTATCTATTAAACCAGTTTAACACAGATATTTATTTTCATAATGAATGAACATTTATAACATCAAAACTTAAAAAGCAAACAAAGTAATAGCCCATGATTATATCATGGATAACACAAATTAATGGAGTTGATGCTTAAGCGATTGGTGTACTTCTGACCACTTCCAACACACACTCTTGCAATTTAGCTCCTAGTTCGCACTTATCGTTGTCATAAATTGAACCACATTTTGTTTGGATATTCTCTGAAGCATTCAAAACACCATTCACAATCTATTGATTCGGTTTTAATATTGGATAAAATGAATTTAATTTCGGTTATTGATGATTTAATATTTAATTTTCGAAATTCCATGGAAAATCAAACAATTTTGAAAATCAATTGAAAATACCAATTTCTGTGCAGCCAAAGTGCAATACAAATAGCATTTGTCATTCTTCGATAAGCTGCTGTAATCGGTTACTGAAACGGTTCGCTCATCACTGCCTGGATATTTTGCACGACATTCAGAAAATGCTTTTCCCAATTCTGCATTGGCCTTCGATTGTAGAAAATCGAAGTATTCAATTGAAAATCTATTTCAATGTAAATTGATTTAAATGACCGAAATAATGGTGAATATTCTTATCGGAACTGAAGCAAATAGCACTCCACTGAAGAAAACGAACAAACAAATTGAATTCATTTTTGAAATATGTGTTTTTGTTGTTGTTGTTGCAGGATTTTAAAACTTGGTTCGATGTGTTGATGAATACTGAATTCAATGTTGACGCTCTTTATATTCGGAAATGTTTGCCATCAACTATTAAAACTGATGACGATTTCCGTGTCAAAAGAATACGACAAAATCGTGTAAATCTATTTCTACATCAAACAGCGCACGATATTTTGATTTACAGTGTAGATTTACACCCAGAACCAGTACTAGGCGAAAGAGAGTAGAAAAAGAAGAATTTCAAGATAGTGAATTTTAATTGTTAATTTAACCGCGTGTATCGTATTCTTTTTCTCACTAAATAATGCTTGATGTCTCTTATCAAGATTTAAAATCGTTTTATGTGTGTTTTTTTTCTAGTTTGTTTGTTCATATAAATTATTATTACTCATAATTATGATTATTATAGCCCAAGTTTATAAGGGATAGTGTCGTGAAATTTTCGGGTCAGATTCTTGGCAACGATAACCAAATATGACATTTTTTTTCAGTATTCGATGAGGGTGTGTCCTTTTTTCTTATCAAAAACAGAAATTGGAGTGAAATTTACGGCAAGGCTAAAAGTTGTGAATTATTTAGATTTTGATAAAAATTTGCCAAGTTTGTGTATTTTTTGAATTCGCTACAAGAAAAATACTGTGCCCAAAAATGGGTGTCCTCGTTAAACTTTGTGAACGGTCCGGTTGTTCAAGGGTTTTTCAATTTTTTGAGATTTTCGTGAAATTTTCTTCAAAAATCGATTCCATCTATAAGCGCAACGTCCAGCATTAGCCAGCAGAAGGAACATAATGAACTTATTTGTTTTATTATAATCAAACAATCAAACGAATGATAATTATCATTCGACACATTAAGCAATACTATCGAATGCTATGCTTGGCACCTTAACAGTAAATAAATTCTATCCAAGTATGCAAATGTAAGGTGTTAGCCGCCAATTTGCGACTAGCTCCAAACGCAAGCTGAATTAATTTGCTAGATTATGTCACAAAAATGACGTAAAAACCGTTTGGATTTGATAAATCTTATTTATGAGCATATTGATATCGATAGATTTGTTTAAGTCGCAAAACATGAATCGTGATGAGCAGTAGATAACAGCTAATTGGGGAAAAATTGTAGTAGCAGATCAGTGAATCATGACCTAGGAGTTGAAGATTAAAGTAAAATGCCGAAACATGTTTTTACCATTGGATTTACTATCGTCGATGGTCTTTCGAATTTGACTTTTTTCTTTAAGGAAATGGTGATAAAATCGTTGTGTAAAGGTTTTGATTCGTAGCCTACGATTTGAATGATTTATGAATAGAAAGTGCCCACTGGCCATTATGGTACTGTGGCAATACCTACAAATAGCGTATTTGCCTCGCAGTTTCACTGCTGCACCCAATTTCCAATGATTTTTTTTTATTCAACTCGCAAAAGATCATTTTTGTATTTTCGTGTGATTAAAAAAAAATTGAGAAAAAACAATAAAGCATCACTTAATAAATGTTTAGAAAAAAAAAATGTAATCGAAAAGTGGACTGTGTAATTAAATGCCCCCACCTTCGTTTGGCGCTTCTCAACGAGTGGTTTTTCTCTGTGAACGCGGTACCACTTGAACGTTTCCATCGAAACGTTGCGTGCAAATGGCCCAAACATGTACACAATTTTCGATTGAGATACAATAAACTCGCCCAAAATGCCTATGGGTGAAAAAAAAACCGCTCTGCATGTAATTCTGTAATGATGTGTTAATTTCAAAATCATAAAATGTGTTTTTTTTTCTATTCTCTGAAAGGCAAGCGAAACAAATAGCATTTTAGAGTGCTGTATTATTTTTTGGGTAAACATGTAATTTTATGTTGAGCTGGTAATTTTTGTAGTTGAGAAGCTGAACTAATGATATTTCACAAATTGAACCCAAAAGTTGCAATCATTTTAATCGAAATTTTGTACGTAAACAAAAATCAGTCCAACACACACACACACACACATACACATATAAAAAATGCGACCAAAATTACCAAGCACACGATGATTTTCTATGGCATATATACATCTATGGGTAATAAATCATTTTGCTTACGGAGAGACAAAGTGGTTTTCTTAAATATTCTCACGATTCCATTTCAAGCCAAAGCGGATTTTTTTTTTGTTTGGTTCATTTGGTCACCGTGTCGAAAATGACATAATGACTACATCAACATCTCGCGTGTGCTCTTTTTTTTTTCTCTGTCATCTTGCAACACTCATTCAAGTCATTCGAGCGCGAGCGATTCACATATCGCGCCAATTGTTTGTTGACGCAAACAAAAGACAACACGTTTGAAGCATAACAAAAAAACAGCGATGCAAAATAAAAACAAATGCACATGTAAACTTGCTTCCAGTAGAGACGCTAGTGAAAACAATGCTGAACTCATTTTTTTCCCGTCTATCTTGTGAACAAAAAAAAAAAACAGCATTCCATGTAATGAAATTCACGTGTGGTGAATTTATGGAAATAGATTCATTGCGCCTAAAAACCGAATGCTCGAAATTTTATGCAGTTTTTTGTGTAATTTCCAAAATCGAATCCACTTCGAAATGAAATAGAAACTAGTGGAATTGTTTGCTTTGTAAGTACACCACTTGATTTGTTTTGCGATTCCTTTCAATAGCATTTGCCTCCCAAAAAACAGCATCAAATGGCAAATAGAAATCAAATGCAATTGGAAATAGAATGAACAACGAAAGTGAATGATGTATTCATGAGCATATATTTCCTTTTTTAATCAATCAGAGCTGCCATTTATTTTGCACCCAGTAAAACTTGAAATGTTCATAATTGTTCTCTATTTAAACGCAGAAAAGAAAAGAAAACAAAACAAAAAAAACCTGGTGTTTCCAGTGCGTGAGAGCATCGATTTATCTATATGACTGAAAATGGCTTGTTTTTGCCGTACATGTTATCTCTAATGCCAAAACAAAAGCGGCATCGTATCAAAAACTATTTAAAATGCAACAGTTCAGATGAATTGAGTTTGAAAAGAAAATTGGTGATGTTTGAATGCACACACAACCGATGTGTGAGCGATGTTATTGATGCTAGTGATGCTATCGCCACACGAAATTGAGGCGCAGCAAAAAGTGATATCAAGTCAAAACCCAATAGCATCAAAACAAAAGCGTACCAATTTCAAATGAAATACACTGTTGATGAATGCAATTGAAGCCTTTTATGCGGTCGATTTGGTGCAGTGGTGTGCAGTTTCTCTCGCCTCAAAAACCCGGCACATCGAAGAGAACTGTGTCGAAGTGTTACATAAACATAAGGAGCGTAATTGAAATAATTCACTTCAGGTTCATGGCGGTGGTTTTTTTTTCTCTTTTTCTTTCTGCACCTCTTTCTCCATCTCTCTCTCTCTCTCTCTCGGGCGATGGATCGAATAGAGTGAAATGCGATCTATTGAACGGCAAATGAGTTTTTACACACACGTATTAGTATCACGTTTCATATGTTAACTGTTGACTATAGGGAGAACGATGACTGGTTTTGTTAGAAGCCGTTACGAGAATGTATCAATTGTAAACATATAGTTCGGACATGCCACGCCACGTTACGAGTGTATCGTTGCAAAAATCATACCACTTCCTTTTCGGTTTTGTATGAGCACGTGTGTTGCAGAATCCACACGAATAGAAATTCTATTCGTAGAATTCGGAATAGCAAAAACCCACAGTTTCTATTTCACTTTCATTACATTGCAACAACAAATATTATGTCAGCTTCCACGTTATCAGTTATCAGGTTTCATAGTGTTGATTTCATTACGGTTT
The DNA here is from genome assembly GCA_030463065.1 of Aphidoletes aphidimyza. Lineage (NCBI taxonomy): Eukaryota > Metazoa > Arthropoda > Insecta > Diptera > Cecidomyiidae > Aphidoletes > Aphidoletes aphidimyza. The sequence goes on from CM059996.1 coordinate 2,818,235, forward strand.
ATTTTTATATATAATTTTTTTTTTTTTTGGAATAATCAACACTGTTGATACAACAGAGAGAAGGTTAAATTGTCGCTTGGTGTATTACACAGTGCACGCAAATCGAAAAACGGAGCATTTGATGTTATTACAGTGGGTTTCAAATATAATCACACATAAAACATGTTAATCGCCTGAAACAGACAATATTCGAAGTCCTAGGGGGGAATTGCATGCAAAATTGCTTTAATATTTCTAATGTTTCACTTCGAACTAAAGAATGCAATCGAATTCACTCATATTCACGTATATTAACCAAAATTGAGACAAGTGAATGTGTTGAATATTTTGGCGAATCTGTGAATTTGTGTGAATATGGTGAATCAAAAAACTAGTTTTAACAGTAATGTTGACGTCATACACATTGGTTTGTTACAATAAATGAATGAGGTTATGTATATCACATCTTTGTTCAATTAACAATTTTATAAATTTTTACGGAACAAATACAGTAAAAGTCATTTTCCAAGTGATTCTTAATGAAAAATTAACTATACTGCAACTTTTTTTTCTATAAATGTGATGATATTTTATAGTTTTTTACCGTAGAACAAAAAACACTTTTGAAGCGATATTGAAAAAAATATTCCAGAAATTGTTTAGATACAGTGTGTTTCAAATTTCCTGCCTATAGGCAGAATTTCGTTTTTTTTGCATTGAAGGATGACAAAAAGATAATTTTTTGATTTATTATGGTAAAATATTCAAATAGCATGAAAAAAATTAACCATTTGAAGTCTTCATAATTATTTATCTTTTATTTTAGAAAATATTATTAAATTATTTCATGAACGGCAGCCATTTATGCGAAATTCGCCAATAGATGTCATTGTAGTATACTGACTGACAAACAAACTGAACGTTAACTGACGTTAACTCATGCGATGTTGAACGTTGTCCATCAAGTTTGACGCTTTCAGATATAGAAATGAAACTTATAAACAAAAAAGGTATTTCGATTCCATAATTTGAAAGATTAATGATTGGAATTGTTTACTATTTATCGCTCAATACAACAAACTTAAAAGTAATACAAAGTTAACCTGAAAGAAAATGTCTATTCGAGATGAATCAACTGTCGTCAGCCGAACGCAACAAAAACTGACTAGGATTGTCCAGAGCTGATTACGGTTGATTTCACTCATCAATTCTGGGGTTTTTATGCAATTACCCCGAAAAACTAATGCGATTGCAAAATCACCTCAAATTTCCTGAGTAAAATGGAAACAGTACTGAAATTGACTAAGACCGTCTTGAATTGGCTGAAAGTAACTAAAACAGACTAAAATTTCCCAGAGTTGGTTTCAACCATGAATGTTGTGGTTTTTATGAAATTTATTATTATCGGTGCTATTTTGATGATATTTTCAACTCAGTTTTATACAAGTGAAGAAATTATTTTTATCTGATATACATAGTATGTGACAGTTGTGTTATTGTTGTGACGTTTAAATTGAACGTTTAAGTAGACAGTAATACATCAGTCACATAGAGCACTTTAGAGTCGCCATCTATCGATAATATTGCCATAGGCAGGAATTCTGAAACACACTGTATTCATTAAATTCACCAAAATGCTCATGCATTCTTTTAAAATGAAATAGAACCTAAATATTCTTTGAAATTCTACGAAAAAGACTGTGCAATTACCCCCTAGTCGAAGTCACAATTTGGACTAAATACACAATTCTAGCAATTAAGCGAATGAAGGTTATTTTTGATTCGGCAGTGAAAAAATGCCTTATGGGCCTATTACTGTGCCATGCAATATTGTCTATGGTCCGGGCTGTACCATTACTACACACACACACACACACTCTTCTATATTAAAATGACCTTTATACTAATAAACACATTTAAACATGACATGAGCTGACATGCAATGAAAAAAAACAATCGAAAAGCAACGATTGCCATTTTATGTGCCTTGTCGGCTTGTGTCAGTCGGGGCCCGTTCACACACACAAAAAAAAAAAAAAACAAAAGTGAAACGAATGAAAAATTGGAGCAACACGGAAATCATGAATGACCGCCAATGAATACACTAATATTCAAGTCCGGAAAGTGAGCGATAACAATAAATTTAGCATTCAGAATAAATTCAGTGGCTAAGATTGATTATGTTAACCATTGAATGGGTGAAGTTGTATTAGAGTTATCGCTGAATGTGCCAATGCAAAAAGTGTTCTGGGTGAAGATGTTCGTTTCGATACACTACCCACACACATGCACACACACACACACACTTGGGTGTTGACTGTTAAGAACTCATCTTTCCTATTCAATGGATACCATCCAAGGGATCAACGCTAAACTTTTCCACTTAATACAATGAACCATCGATTCCACATATATTTCCAACCAAGTTTCAATTGATAAAATCACATTGTTTGACGTCCTAAGCAAATAACAAGCGCAACAATATTATGTACGCTTGTAGCGTTGTGTCAACATTTACGACGCTTTCTGCTAACAATCCATTTCATTATAACAAACTATCACTTGTCAGTTATCGTTGAGCGTACGAACGGAGGATGCATTATGGCTTGTTTGAACGTGATTAAACCGACATCTTTTGAACTATGTAATGTCATATTATTGGCTTGGAAAATGAGATGTAATCGAAGCAGAACATGGTCATGATAAGGTTCAGACCATTTCGGAGCCTGTCAAATATCAATCAAGAAATGAAATTCCCGTTTGGATTTGGTTTCATCGTGTTTCGTTTTTGAGAAAGAGCTTCTCATGTCATCTGTAGTCACTGAGTTTGGTCGGGTGTTTCTTTTGAAGGGGAAAAAAAAACTCGGGAATTTTTCAGAAAGAATTCTAATTTCTTTTAGTCATATGGGCTCACACACCAGATGATGGTGACCTTCGTCATTTTAAAACATCCACCAATATCTGTACAATGTATTCATATTGTTTAATCAGTTCAAATACTGCCATATGATTCATTTTCTTTGACTTTTTTTTTCACTCGAATTTAACTCTTTCTCAATTAAAAAAAAAAAAAATCACATCTGGTTTTGCTGTATATTTCTATACAGAGCTCGATTTCGTAAGTCTCTATCGTTATTTCACTCTTTATTCATCACAAAGAGATTTAAAACCACAGAAGCCAGAAGTACTTATGAATGATTACATTTATATTTTTTTTTTCGCCAAATTGAACAAGAAAATGCTTTCTATCTGAAATGATTTTCTCATGTTTTTGTTGTTGTTGTTGTTGTGAAGAAATAAACAAAAGCCATGCGTATACGCTATAGCCGAATCTGTTGTAAAAATGGCTTTGAAGCGACGATAATGAGAGTTGATATTTTATTCGGGCTATTCCTATTCATGAGCATAATTATGGCGAAAATCGACAGTTAAGGTAGGTTTTGTTGTTCATTTTTTGTTGTTGTTTTCTCGCTTCTTTTTCTCGAGCATTGAAAATGTGGCCAATTTCCGATGCGCAATCATCATATAATGAATGTGCATAAAAAAAAGTGGGCCGAAATAAAGAGAAAAATAACATCGAGACAACGAAATGTGTGCAATGATTCGATATTGTTCTGGAGTGGATCACAATTTATTCATCGATTCATTTAAGACTTTTATTTTTCTCGTCTCGTGTGCATTGCAACCAATGTATACGCTAAGACCCATGAGCCGAAATTGAGCAACATTTCTATGAATGAAGCCATTTTCAATAAATTCGACTCATATTTTTTTCAAGTATAAAAGTATAGAAAACAAAAAACCAAAAAAATATGATTTCGAGTCTTTTGTTGGATACTTCAAGAACAACTTGAATCCACAACGAGTAAGTAATTTCCGTTCCATTGGCTAAAAGTTTTGCCTTGATGAAGACGAAAAGAAAAAAAAAATCGAAATTTAACAAGAGCCAGTCGACGGTTGGTTGTTGTTTTCGATTTTTTTTTTCTCTCTCCGTCATCTTCTTCATTCTTTACTTTTATTCGATTCGATTGCGTGACTTCTATATAAGTCTGTGTATTATTGTTGATCGTAATCAATTTAAACAAGTGAACTACAGTGAAACAGAAAGAAAATGGAAAAGAAGAGAAAAAGAAAAATCCACAAGGAAAAATTCCAAATTGCTTTCCAAATGGTTAATGTTCTTCTTGTCTTGATCTCTACTACTATACTTGCTTTTTCCATCACATATTTCGTCTGACGAATATGTGTGAATATAGAATTGCATAGCAATAAGCGATGGGAATTCAGTGAAGCCGGCAAAATGAAATTTATTGATAAACACACTCTTAGATATTCGAAGACTCTTCGACGAAGAGATGGAAATTTTTTTCGACTTTGTGGTTTGCAAGCAAACCATTGGGTTATTCCGTATACTTATTTCGTCCATTCTAGATGGAATCCGTTTGAATGGAGGGAATTTTCCATATTCCTTGGCCAAGATAAAATCAGCTTCATGATAGAATCGTTGAGTCTTTGATTGTGCACACCAACGGAAATTGAATGAAAAAACCTCTTTTTATTTTACTTGAATTAAGAAAACACAAGTAATCTAACGCACATACCGAGCGATGGTAAATTGTTCATCAAATATTCACTTGAATTTTCATGATGAAATCTACAATCGTATACACCGTACATAATTTTGGGTATGACGTTACTTTTGGCGGCTGTCAAGCATGAATAAGCGATTTGATTATCTCGGAAATATTTTGGACCAACTAGGTCGAACATGTGAATAACATGTACTCAGTGAGAACATTGTACAATGTACCGTACATCCGATTCATTCTATTGAAATGCTGTTGAATGTGCTATTTTACATTTCTACGCACTTTTCTCCAAAACATTCGCAAAAACTTTGAACCCACCAAAGTCGACAACGTGTTCAAATGGGGACGTTCGATGAGTTGTAAAATTCCAAAACCCAGAACAAGTTGATGTGCTCAAATGGATCAATTTTAATATCTCATTTTAAAAAAAAAACACCGTTTTAATTTATGTAACCGATACATTTATAGATAGCTAAAAGTTTGTTTGGCTCACGCTCAAAAGAACTAATAATTAAAATATTGACTAGCGCCTCAAAAACAGGTGATGTAAACGTGCACGAGTCGATGTTTTGTTTCGGTGGTATAAAAACACATTAAGCCGTTATAAGTAAAACAGATCTGCCAATACCACACGCTTGCGGTGTGTATGTCGCCTCTCAATGCGTCGTATTTTATTTATGTTTCGTTAAAAAATTCAGATGCGATGTGCAGAGATTTTACCTGTGAAAATGAAATATGAGCATAAAAACATATGGAACCGAAGTGATTGTATCCCGGTGAGAGTTCAAGTAAAACTCATAAAATGGCAACGAAAACTTTGCTTTCGACCTGATTCATATTATTTTCAATAAATTATTTTCGCTTCATTTTACTGCCCAAAAAATTTTCATTTTGTGCTTTTGATTCTTTTTAAACGTTTAAATTAAACTTTCCTGCAGTGAAAAGACAAACAATTGTTTTTCCTAATGGCTTTAGCACTCGAATTGAGTGAGACCAGTGAAAGAGCGGATGTTAAACGCAAAGTGCAAGAGTTGTTTTTTTGTTTTTGTTCCAGCTATGAATTTAAAAATCATAAGCTCATTTTAATAGAAACATTCATTAAATCTCATTCGTCTTTTACTATCTCTATTTTGCAAAATACCAACTGTTGTTTGTCCTCATTAACAAAACAAAGAAAATAGTACTGAAATCTTATTTCGGTTTTGGTTTGGCAGTTTTGTTGTTGTTGTTGTTGTTGTTATTTACTTTCATTGCAATTATTCAAGACAACGCATCGTTATGTGTGGAAAAACATCTAAATCGGTTTCCGTCGAATTAAAATACATGTGGAAAAAAAAAATATCATTGTGTCATAAAAAGAATGCGCTTATACTAACCCATTTCGTTGTGGACTAAGATTGACTGGTGTACGTGATGTTGATTGTTCCGCATCATCTTGCTGCTTCTCATCGGCCACACTGTCATTGGTGACAATTTGCTCGAGCATTTGTATCTTCAGCATGTTTGTGGCGAGTTTTTTTGTTGTTGGTTTATTCTCTTCTCAAAATTTCACTTATAATTTTATTTTGATATTATAAAAATTTAATAACATTCAGTTGAAGCACTGAACACTGTCTATGTCCATCAAGCAGCAAACATTCAGTTTATGCGGTTTTCTTTGTTTAACTATCACTTTTTTTTTCTAATTCAATACAAAAGGGATGTAATTTTTTTTTCTTTTCAAAATTAAATTCGAATAAAAAAGAAGTAATTCGCAAACACAACAAGTGAAGTTTCACTTTAGCTTGTTCAATTCATTTGTGGTTTCGATTTTATTGTGTTTTTGTTTTCTTTCGTTTATTTGAGCACGAGCCCACAAATTAATATGCATTTTCATTTTTAAAACCATTGATTATCATTTTGCCGTTGTTATTTTAATTGCACTGTTTATATTTGTTCACTGGCCCAACGGTGGTTTCATTTAAAGGTTTTTTTTTGTGTGTTTATTTGTTTTTATTATTTGTGTTTTTATTTTCACTATTGATTTCGATGAAATAGCAGAAGCGGCAGCGGCAGCAACACCTCGATTTGGTTAGCTTTTTTTTTCGGTTGGACTCTTGGATGTGTGCGATTCGTGTGCAAAACATTTCATGCCTACTTAATATTCACTTCAATTTTCCTTCATAGTCCACTAAACCGTAAATATTCATCAATTTTTTCCGATGCAATATCGTTAACATCTGTAAAATGAGAAAATGAAAGAGAAAAACAAGCAATCAAAACACTGGAATGCAAAAATTCTCACTTGAATCGGTGGGTTGTCCATTTTTTTTTCTAACCAGATAAAATGCCTACTTACTACAGCTAAATACGTTAAAATTACCGCTAAACGTGTGTTATCAATTGCCAATTTGGCAAATTTATTGAAAATGAAAACAAAAAGTAAAAGGCAATAAATTGGAATCATAAAAAATTGGTTCATATTTTTCACTTGTGTGTGTGTGTGTGTGTGTGTGTGTACGAACACATCAGAGTACAAGCACGGAAACTCCTTACACTCCAAGTGTCTGTACATTACATCGGAACAGCTTAATTCAACACGGTGAAAATGAACAAAATTCGACACAAATTGCACTTTAAATGCTGTCAATTGGAGCACAAATATAATTATGCAGGAAATTGCAATGCAATGTCGAACTCTTTATTGAATTGAAAATCGAATGTCGATGGGCATAAATGCCGGCGGTTGCTTCGGCAGTCGCGTCTTAAACATTTCCTGACAATCAATCGTCTTCCGAATATCAAACTAGTGCATAGACAAACGCTTGTTTTATGATAAAACGCAATTTTTGTCAGTTCCGGAGCCATTTTTTGTTGTTGTTGTTGTTGTTGTTGTTGTTGGTTTTTAATTCCATTTTAAATTAATTCAATAAATTTCTAATTTAAAACAAATGAAAATTAATTTATTCCAGTTTCAAACGAAATAAATAAAAAAAAAATCACAGACATTTCGGAAATTGTTACGTATACACCGACAGAAACATCCAGAGGTCATTCATTTCATTTTAAATATTTGATTTAGCGATTAAAGTAGCTTCAATTGATTTGTTTCATCGCATTTGTCATTCACAAAACAACGTATTCAAACTGATTTTTTTTCAAAATGAATTCTTTGTTTGGCCAAAAACAATTAAAACACGATGAAATTGGTTCATCCAACGCACAAAATTCGATTTTTTTTTTTTTTTTTTTTGAATGGAAGTTGACGGCATCTAATTTAATTAGATTGTGAGTCTGAACGTGCGTCAAAATGCGCGACAAATATTCGATCGAAAGCCATTCGATTCGAAGTAATTGTTCGACAACGTGGGTTAAACACAGAAAAAAAACAACAACAACAACAACCATTTAAAAGTTTATAAAATAAATCACATTGTTTATGCTCGGGTGTGAGCGTGAAATAGAGAAAAATTAAAACGAGCGCTGAAAATGTGTCATGTCGCATCATTTTCACACAATTGAACGCTACATGATGACGGAATGTTGTGTGTGTGTGTGTGTTTGCGGAGACAAATGAGGGTGTTGAAGTGGCTACACATACTTTGACACATATTAAAATTTATTCCAATTCATTTGTGTGACACGCAATTCAATGGCCGACCCAACCATTTGAATGATGACAATGATTTAATGATACATTGTGCGAAACACAATGTCAAGTGAATGAGCGCCAATTCTCTCGGTGATTCTTTTTCTCTTGGCCCAGTGACGAAGCTCATCGGATGCTTATGTATTTACCATGGCAGTGTCATTAATTGTTTTATATATTTGTAAACAAGCCGAATTCCATTAGGTTCGATGGGTATGTAATAAAAATTGGTGGCTTCGACTCGTACAATTTGCAATTATGCCACATTCGAATCTCTGTTGAGACGGAATAAAAAGTCATTTGTATTCATCAGACGAGCATTTGTCATTTTGCGTTTTTTGGCCAGTTGAAATGTGTGTGTGTGTGTTTTTTTTTCTGCGAGGATGGTCAAAGCAAGAGAAAAAAAAAACGGCACAGGAAATTAAGCGAGTAAGTCAACAGTAGCCGAGAACCGGTAGCTTGTAGCTGGTGAGTGAAAACCATATTGACAACTGTTCAGTTGCTAGGTACTGCAATCGATGTTTCGATGAATCCTCGTGGGAATGTCAACGTCAAATGAAATTGATACTGACGCTGATCGATGTAAATGTCCTAATCGATTAACTTGGGGCTAACCAAGTCACAATTCCAGATCATATTTCAAATGGATGCGGAATTGATAGCATAAGCTGAGAAACCGAATATGGACCTATGATTTGTTGCTTTTAAAAATGATCTATCCGCAGATGATAATTTACATCGCTGGTAGTTTTAAGCATCTTGTTAACCAATTATCATCTTTCAAAACAATTACATTAGCTCATAATAGAATTAAGTCGCAAAATGATATTCCAAAAAAATGCTTTTAACACTTTCATATTGGCAATACCAAATTGGTATTGATGGCAATTTTTTGTGCGCTTCTTAATCAAGCACACAATAGAATCAACCAATTTTTTTGCATTCATATTAATATCTGACTTTCTAAAGTGTTTACATCGGAGTTTTTTTGTGTGTGTGTGCTTGCGATTAAAACCAAACGAAATGGAATTTCATTGTAAAAAGTTGACAAATGCTCCAATATGCGACTGGTTGATTTGATTGGCGGTGAAATCTGTTAGAGTAATAGAGAAAAAAGCAGTGACAGAAGACATTGCTGGCGCACGATTTGTATTGTTAATGTGCATCGCCAGCATGCTGAAACAATGAACGATCTATTTTAGTTATGTGTGCTTCATTTTGTGTATGTGTGTGTGTGTGTGTCTGTGTACGTGTCTGCGCATTCATAAACAATTATTTGAAAGAAATGATAGTAGCAAAGCGATTAATGCCACATCGTCTAATAACACCGAATAGCATATTCGATGTGCTACTGTGTGGCTTTTGTATTTCAATGTGTTTTTTTTCTCAATTTTCTTCATCAGCTTTGCATAAAAAGTGATTCATTAAAATTTTATCTGCACATGGTTTGCGATCTGATAATGGCTTTGGGTGCATGGGTGTGTATAAATACGTCGCATCTGTTTTTTCTCTCTCTCTCTCTCTCTCTCTTGATTCGCTCGTTCTCACTCTATCTGTGTATTGAATACGTTGTATTTGTCTCACTTATTTTGGGATTTCGGATGCACAATATTAGTTCACCGAGAAAGTTTCTATGCCATCGTGATTGCATATTTTTATAATTATTCTCGCATATTTTTTGCCATTACACTCGAGAGAATCCACACGGCTGAAACAAAAACGAACAAAACAAAAAATGCAAACAACAATGCGCATAGTGTCGGTTTCACAGGAATTTTCTAGTTGTTCTTTTTGTTGTTGTTGTTGTTGTTGTTGTGTGGTGCTGTTTTTTTACCATTTCGCAATTTTCTCCTGGCGCACATTGTTATTCTTGAGCATTTACGGTCTGATGAATAGAATATGTGCGAATGTGTTACATTTTATCACCCCGAAATAAAAGGTATAGTGTGCTCTTTCAATTGATTATCGCAGCTATTTCAAGAATGCATTTTCAAGTGATATTGTTTTAAAGTTCTGTTTTTCTAGAACAACAAAACCAACCAACCCACCAACCAACAACAAATTGACACCAAAAATTGTGATACACCAAGACAAAGGGGAAATGCGATTATTGTACTCAGCCCGACATTGAATATTGAAATGAAATGTGTCTATTGATGCGTCTATGGACAAACAGAAGACACGTCGTACATTGAATACATAAACCTACAACGCACCAAATATGATCACGTATTTGTGCGTGACTACTATTTCTTGTTGTTGTTCTTTTTTTTTGGTTGATGAAATCGTCTTCATTGAAATGAAATCGCGTACAACAATTACAATTCCATTGTTGTCAATGCTCCAGAAAAGAAAGTGTAATTTTACGCAACCACAACACAAATAAATTGTGATGACTTGTGTTTGCGATTCGCACATGATGAGTGCGTCATATGTGTCATACATTTGTGTTGTTGTTGTTGTTATTATTATTTTTCACATCTTCATAGTTCAATTACCATACCAAATGATCCGATATCTCTTAAACCGTTGATAAATATAGCATGCACAACAACAGAGTACGTACAATGTAAATAAACGTTCTACTTTGGACTTTAATCTTTTAATTTTCCAATTTCACACCGGAAGACAGAGAGAAATTTAACTCACTAATTGTTTGTTGTTATCTATGTTCGTGATATTACTGAGTCTGGGTCGGACTCGGGGGGTCTTGTGTCACACATCACTTCGATGTCGCATAACATGAATTTGCTATTTTAGACATTTCCCTATATAGACAATGATTATTTTAAGACGACAGATAAAGCGAATCATATTTTTAAATAATATTTTAGATATTTTTTTTTATTGTGGAATGACATCATCCAACACATCCAACAACTCGATGTCTTTCTTTGGCATAGCAAATGTCAAATGGGAGGAATTTATTTAGTTGGTGATTTGCGTGTTGAAAAATAGTTTGTTAAATTTTGCCATCGAATTCTTCAATGCAAGCCTTTGGGCCAAAGGCTTTTGCATTGCGAATGAACGTCTCAGGAGAATGAGAACCTGTTCAAAAAGGAAGAAATTGACCAATTCTCTAATTACAACGCAAAATGATGGCTCACAAATATTTCGTGACTAAAACTTTTCCCTGTAGCGTATTGAAGGCATAGTTTTAGAGGTAGTTTAGTCATTTACAGCTTTAATCCGATTTTATCAAAGGACCAATTTCGATGACTTGGTCAATGGTACTTGGTAATTTTTCCAGTGGATTTGTGTTTTGGGGACAATTTGATTCGATTTGTTGTAACTCGATGGAAAGTCCAATGAAGGCCTCATAAAAGTGATCAATTGAAAATACCTTCAAATGTGATTGTGCATGCGTTCAATATGTTCACGTAATTCATTTTGTTGTTTGTTTTGTGTTTTTGTTTTGTTAAAATCGAAAAAGTTTGTCAATCGGCCATTTATTTATTTTGGTTTTTTTGTTTGTATCAATTTTTCAATTGAAAATATATTGTATTGCTACATTCAACCTAAAAATGCAATCGTATAAAATCGACTAAAAATTACGGTAATTCCACTTACGGTTCATCATCCGTCCCAAAATTGGAACTCAACGATGTGTGTGCGGTTGCTGTGCGAAAATGAAAAAAACAAATTGCAAATCAATTCACTCAAGAATTTTAAGTTAGCGTTTGTTTATTTATACACGGGCGTTTTTCTTCACTTCTCGTTATACTTGGTTGCGTGCTGTTCTATTTAACGTCCACGGATTCTAGTTGTTTAGTCCATTTTTACACAAAATACCAAAATCTTTCAATTGAAGTTCACTTGAGAAGAATTATTGTGATGATTAATCTTCTTCTGATTATTTTTTTTGCTTTTTATTTCAGCAATTCAGTTTGAATTCTCCGCACTGATAACGACACGAAACAAATATATATTTATAAATAAATCACACATAAAAAGTAGAGCACAAAACATTCATCTGTATATTTGTTTGTAATTCACAATTAAAACTGTGTGATTGTCAACCGGACTAAAGAATTTGTCATGATGAATAAATAAAATGTTATCCGTTGAACTCTTGCTGCACGTGGGTATTTGTGATAAAAACTGGCCGTATAACAGGATTCATCGTCTACAACGGCTGATAAAACTAAATTACTCTTCTTCTTTTGTGCACAAAATTAACTGATTTCACCAAATCTGTCACTTAAATTGTTTCTTTGCACTGGGCACATTTTTTTTTTTTAAATATTGTTACACGAAACAAAAAACAGTCAATAAGTGTGATGTGTTTGTGTGATTTTTTAAACTTCGTCTGTTCAAAACAAAAATTGTTTGTCGTCGTGAACACACAAAAAAGCGTTAGATGTGCGAAACGAACGCCTACACATTCATACAGCCGGAGAGCTAGTAAATGACTGAAAATATCGTATTTCGCATTCCATAAACATAGCCAGAGCCAGCCAGCCAGCCAACAGCAGCAGTAGCAGCAAAGCAACAGTATGACGCTCACAGCTCTATACAATCAACGGCCAAAGCAAAATATAACGGCAACAAACCAAGAGTAGCTCTCTTTGTACATTGTATGTAGAGAGACTCAGTGCTGCATGGTTTTCTGTTGTTGTTGTTGTTTCATTTTTCGTTCATACACACTCGTACTGTCTGTACGGAGCGAGTGTGCCGAGTTTCGAAAACATAACCATACCAAAAACCAAACCGAGAGCTGGAGCTCCTCCATGCACAGACACACTGTGATTCATTTTTGTAGGAAATATATACGCACTCACAGACATCAACACCATAGCCACAGTGGCTGTGTGTATTAGCTGTTCGTGTTCCAATGCAAACTCAGCAAAGATCGTATGGAGCCGCAGACACACACACACACAGACAGAGAGAGCAAGAGAATATTGTACATGCCTCGCTTAAAACAGTGTATAGATGATGGATGGAAGCGATAACTGGCTTAGTGCGACCAAAATAGCAAACGAATCAACAAGCGAACGAGACAGAGATAGAGAGAAAATCGAGTTGAACGAGAGATAGTGAGAAGCAAATATGATTCGTTTTTGCCATAATAAACACTGACACCACGAGAGAGTTTGGCTTTATTTTTGCTCGCTATCTCTCTGACCCCAACACACATTCACTCTCAACAAATTCATAATCGTATCGGCCACACGACTGGAACGGTAACAATATTCACCATTTTTGCATTGCATTTTTCAATAAAATTTATATACAAATAACATTTTTTTTTTATTGAAAAGAAACCGACAAATGGCCGAAAAAGAAATGAAATGAGATGGACTTGGTTGGGTGTACTGCGGTATGATATGCTTGTTGTGAATGAGAGACAACGTTCGATACATCGAATGAACTTGTCGGAAGAGTGTATTTAGCAAAATGAATTGGTTTACAATGAATAACAAAACAATTTTTTTCAAAAAAAAAAAGAAAAAAAATACTACAGCACCACATTGAGAGAGTAAGAGATGATTGCCCGGTAACGGTGTTGCTTTTTTTTTCCTTGGGCGGAAAACAAATCAAAACAAAAACATTCTACTGTTTTTGGCTGTTACGTACTTTAACATTGCGAGCCGTGTACACATGATTAAACATAATTTTGATGCTTAATGAGACGGTTGCCAAAAGTGAGCTTCATATGTACTGTGTTGACTTGCTTGACGCATTCTATGGCTATCAATAATCAACTGTCTCTTTAATTATAACATACGTTTGTCTTTTGATGTTGATGTTTTTTTTTTGTTTTCATTTGATTTGTCAACAAAATAATTTGGCCTCATTTTTGCTGAACCTATTTTCGTATTCTGGAATTGGTTAACATTTTCAGCGTGCTGAAGAGTCGCGACTCTCTTTTTCTCATACTCTTTCATTCCTATTCATAATTTGAATGCATGAATTTCAACGACTTTTTAATGGGAGTTTGAAATTCAAATGTTGTCGACTTTTTCGTTGTTGCTGTTGTTGTTTCAATGTTACGATTAGATCGATATAAAAATTAATGTTAACGCTGTGTAGTTCAATATTCAAATGCCATTCATGTGTTTCAGTTTTGATTTTGATGTTCAATTTTTTTTTTTTTCATTCCATTGGTTTTTCATTCCATGCATTCACGATTGATGGGAACCAATCAGCCGGTGATCTTTTACATCAATATCACGACAATTAAATACTTCAAATGCGACAAATATTTACATTTGTTGTTGTTGTTTCTTCATCTCATATGGATTTAAAATGCTGTCGCTTTCATTCTTCTCTGTTGATGTTCATGAATTTTCAACATCAATAAACTTTTATATCATAGTTGCAGAGCGTTAGAGTTCAAGTGCTTTGTCAACATTCAGTTGAATTCGATGCCAAACCTACCCACTTTTAACGGTTTCAACATTTCAATTGACACAAAACGCTATTTACTCATTAAGGTTCCATGCAACAACAACAACAACAACAAAAAACCAGTCAATTCGAATTGAGAGCGAAAAAAACACACGATGTTGACGACACAAAAAAACGCGTTTTTATGATTCAAGTACTTAGCGATACTTGAAATGCTTAAATGTGACGACTGTTTTTTTTTTCTTGCATTGTGTCCTTTCGAGCTCTAGATTCATCCTGCAGTCAACACTTAAACGTGCTTGGTTTTGAACGTGCAAATCAAAACTAGGAGTCGTTTGAATGTAACAGTCAAATCACGTTGCATTGTAACACAATCGATCGGGAGTTTGAAATGTAAATAAAATTAATGTTTTCCCATTTAAATGCAATTTTTGCTGTCTGTTTTGCGTTGGCTAGCTAGTTGTTTTCTTCTCTCTCTCTCTCTCTCGATTCTCCTTCAAAATCAGTATATAATCAAGCGCCGAAAACAAAAAGGTTTGAAACTACAAAATACAATGGAAAATTTGCATAAAAATGACATACGACATAATTTAATGTTTTTAGACGACAATTTTTTTGTTTGTGTTTTTTTTTCTCTCGTTTGAATATGTTTGTTGTTGTTGGCGAGCTGCGTGTGAGGAGGAGACAATATGATAAAGCACTTTTTCCATGTGAAATAAATGTGTTTAAATTTTCATATGGCACACAATGCAGTGCCATGCGCTTATAATGAGACATCATAAAAATGCAGTTTATATGTATGCGATAGACAGATAGATCTGAAATGAAATGAAATGTAAGCGAAACCGAGCGAGAGAGTGTGGCACATCGTCATTTACAGTGGAACAATTATGACAGGCCAAATGAAAATGAAAAGTGTGGCTAAAAGGCATCGTTATTCTTTTCTTTTTTTTGTACAGGCACGTTACAGCCGTTGCCTTTTTTTCTCTCCATCGTTCAACTGGATATTTTGTTCCTGGTTCGCATTTGATGTAACGCTATGACGAGAGAAGGAGAGAGAAACAGAGGTAAAGAGTTGCAGCATAGCCATACGCGCAATGTGCACCCTTTTTATCGGTGCGTTGCTTATGGTTCGGTTCGGTTCGGTTCAAACATCAAATACACACACTGTTCAATGCTCAATGCTCTTTCGAATGAATTTTGTTGTTGTTGCTGCTGCTGCTGCATGCGCTCGATGTTTTTTTTTTGTTCGCTGTGTTTTGTTTCAGCTCATCATTTCCATCCGTTTTATGGGTTTAAAATAAACCAAAAATTAAGGCTTGAAATTTTTTTTGTATCTTTTTTTTTCTCTCTCGTTCATTTTATTTATCTGCTCTTGTTGCAAGTTGTTGTTATGATTTTTTTTGTTTGTTTGTTAATATTTACAATTTTTGGTTCCTCATTTGGATGTGAGCCAGAGTTCGATGTATCACTACGAGAATGGAAGAAAAAATGCATGCATTTTATTTGCATAAAAACATGTGTAGTGTTGTGTCGAAAACAGGCTGAGCAGACACCACCATTGGACCCATGTAAATAAACAACATTTAACATGCGAGTGGAAATATGATTTTTTTTATCTCTGACTATAACAACAACAATGAATTTAAAAAAAAAACACTTAATTCCAATGCTTGAAACAGAACAGTTTCTTGATTGAGAACACACAAAAAAAACGTGCAGCTCAAAAGAGATTTAAACGAATTTGTTACAGAAAACTGTTCTGAATGAGGCGTTTTTATAAGTGTTTTATTATGCACATTGCACAAACACAAAAAAACACAATTTTTTTTTTTTTTTGATCGATGATGTTCTCCCTTGTGTTTTGACTATTCATTGGCAGTATAATTGCTTTGAATTGAATTCATTTTTCTCCGGCTTATCAAAAAAGAGGAATTACACAAAAAAAGAGAGAAATAAACCGTCGTCAACACAATTTTCGGTCGATTCGTTATAATTTGCATTTTTTGTTGTCGTTTGGTTATATATGTTTTCGAGGATCAACGGGAAGCGATTACAATCATCATAAAAATCCCGATTGCAATCGTCTTTGTTTACCTTTAATCACAAATGCCGCGTGCTATTGGGCCATAAACAATTCCAATTTGGTTTTGACAATTTCACGGAACCCAACAAAAAACGAAGCATTTATAGCACGTAGGCTACGGGACGTAGCTAATGCATATACAATAAATGGAAAAGTGTTGAAGAAGCTAACACACGAATGTAACCAAAAACAAATATACCATATTTTTTCGAGCATAAATTGTGCCACATTTCATATTGGTATGATTGGTTGATACAATACGCTTTTGGATAGAAAATTGGCTAGGTCGTTCACCGTGAGCTCATTTCAATTGCTATACGGATGTCATTTAGCCGATAAAAATCGGCTTGAAATGTGTTAGACGAACGCTTTCGTTTTGCTGCACTTCTCATTTGAAATGTGTTGACAATGCGTGTTAATATCGCAAAATTGTCTCCCGTTCACACACAATTCTTTCTGTCTCTTTCTCTCGCTCACTCTCTATTGGATTTGGTTCGGTAATAACAAAACCGAACATTATATCACATTGCAAAGGAAGGGTTTACCCAATTTTGGTGCAGTCTGTTGAAATTCGCATTTCATGCATTTCGACTATAATTGAGTGTGTCGATTGGAAATCAAATAATAAAAAAAAAAACGCAAAAAAACGAACAAATGCAATTTCGCCGCACGCTTTGTACGGGCCTATAGGCTTTTGTGAGTGTAACCGTAATCGTACCATATGTTTGCATTGTCTTATTCGTATTTTGTTTTTTTGTTTATAACAATTTATTTCACTTTCAGCATTTTTATTTTTTCCAAATATCAATTCCGTTCTTGCTACCTGCACAGCGCTCATCTATCGTGCATGCAATTGTTAGGTTGTTTTTTTTTAGTACATTTTGTGAATGCGGTGTTTATTTGCAATAGAAACCACAACAGACTGTTTTTTTTGTATTTGGCTCAACCGTCTGTTCAATGAACAATTTTCACATCTGATTGATTTTTCACTGAATTTGTTAATTCAAAAACGTTTGAATATTTTGCAGCGATTTTCAAGAGGTTCATTTTTGGTTTCGATGGTCATGCAACAAGCTTTGAAGGTCTTCTTTTTAACAATTTAATTAATGCAAAGTTCAAATGTTAGATAAGATAATTGTTTTTTTTTTTATAATTACAATTATTGTTCAATGGAATGAAAATATATAAAATATTGAATAAATAATAAGTATCCGTTTGGATATTAAATTTATACATAAATTTATACCTGTCACATTATGTTCTATGTCAATTGTATTCTTTTTCGTTAGTTTTTTTTTTTGGTTATATCAGAACTGAATACAAACAGCCTTAAAAGTTACATTCCAAAATTTAAAATGACGCCCAAGGATGGCAAAATCGTTATGCTAAATGGCAAAGTTTTCTCGACAACTTCAGTTGTCAATAATACAGAGTAATCAGGGATTACTATGGGCTGACAATAGCAGCCTATCTGAAAATAGCAGCTGAAAAAAGCTGATATTGCCTGAAAATAGCAGATATTGCAAAATAGCGGCTGAAAATAGCAGATATTTTCCAAATAAAACAATCGAATCCATTGATAGTCACACTGAATCTTTGAGATCTCACTGAGATCTCACTTGATATCCCAAGGATTCAGTGTGACTATCAATGGATTCCATTGTTTTATTTGGAAAATATCTGCTATTTTCAGCCGCTATTTTGCAATATCAGCTATTTTCAGTCAAAATTTTGCGATATCACCCGTTTTCAGCTGCTATTTTCAGATAGGCTGCTATTTTCAGCCCATAGTAATCCCTGAGAGTAATACAAAGAATAAAAACTAAATGGAGCGAACAAAACTTATTTCTACCAAAAACTAAATGATTGTTTTTAAAAGGATTCAAATCGTGCTTGATTTCAATGCTAAGGAACGAAAACAAATATTTACATAAACAATGAAGGAGAAAAAACAATTCTTTTTTTCAGATGGTCGTAACTGATCAATTTATTTAAGTTTAATTTGTTTCTGTAATTAAGAAGAGGGCATAAATAAGAAATGTCAGTTAAAATATTTCTTGCAGAAAAAAACTATCAATTTCATCTTTCATCGACTTCAAAGGCCATTAAACAAATTTACATTAGAAATGATTTCAATTGTTCAAAGTTAGAGATTAGTGTAAATAAACATGGTGATCCATTCAATTGTATCGAATTTCAGCAAAATTAAAATAATGACAACTTGGTTTTTGGATTCATTCAACCTGAAATAGTAAATTTTTTGAACATGCATCCAAATTAATTGTTCATTCTAAAAGGGACAAAAAAACGCAATGGTAAAAGATTAGCGGTTATAAACATGTAACCAAGAGATAAATACTCGGACATTGTCATCGATATGACAGCAATCAGAGTTTATTAAACTTAAACTATGTTGTTAAAACTAGTTTGCATGCACTTTAAACGAGCACCGATACACCCCTTTCTATTCCGAAACAACAACAAAAAAACACGTAAACTAAATCAAAACTTCATAAAAACGTGTTGAATAACGAACGAAAAAAAAATACGCCCAATGAAAATAAAAAAGAGCTTAGAAACCGATACAGCTATCGTGACCAGGCCAAAATATCCGAAAAACGCATTTGTGCGTGCATATGATAATTGAATTAAATTACCGCAAAGATTTCAGTGCACTGTGATATGTAAACGAATTAATTTAATGCGAATTATCCACGCTTGCTTGAGCAAACAACTAAAACGGCTGAAACTTGATTTGAACGATAAGCAAAGCGTACCACGAAAGTGGAGACGCCACATGCTTCAGATAGAGTGCGCCGTGTGTTTTTTTGTTGTTGTTACCAATTTCATACTTTCAAAGCTGCTCATGCAATGAACTTCACAGAAAATAGAAATTGAACTGTTTCTGACAAAATTCATAAAATGTTGTTAGATTAAACGAAAAAAACAATGTTTAAAACGTTTTGAAATTGAATCTTTAGAATCTTTATTACTTCGTTGAACTTCAAAATTCAAAAAATTGAACACAAAAAATGCCATTGCACAAACGTTGTGTATCAACAATGCGCCAAAACTGTGTTATCGACCCGTGAGCACGACATGTGAATGAAAATGTCATGCTGACACTTCATTGAAGCCGCAAACATAACCCTTGTAAACAATAAGACAAAAATACGATTAATCGATGCACAACACGCATTTCCATCCGAAGAGGTAAAATTTTTGTGTAAAAAATCGACATATTTACGGTTGAACAGTAATTTCGGTGATACGGATTTGGCAGCGCTGAAATCATTCCTGTTTGAGAAATCGATTCCGATTGAAGCAAAATGAGTGAAAAACCAAAGGTAAACAAAAGGTGAACGCATTTTATCGATGCGATATTAATTGGCGTTGTATTTTTTGTATTGTCAATAGGCCGGTGGCAGTGGAAACCAAGGTGAAAATAAGGAAAAGCGTCGAAAGGAGTCAATTTTGGATCTAAGCAAATATCTCGAAAAGACAATTCGTGTGAAATTTGCTGGTGGCCGTGAAGCAAGTGGTGTTCTCAAAGGTTATGATCCACTGTTAAATCTCGTGCTGGACAATACACAAGAATATTTACGTGACACCGAAGAGCCCTACAAAATGTGCGATGATACACGTAGCTTGGGATTGGTAGTGTGCCGTGGAACATCGGTTGTTTTAATTTGCCCGCAAGATGGAATGGAATCGATTCAAAATCCATTTATCACACAAGATGCGTAGTTTAAACAAACCCAATAAATTGTCAATTGATATCCGCAACACAAAAATAAACATTCAAAACATCTCCAAATTTTGATAAGAAATGAATGAAAAAAAAAACTCAAAAATGTTTAATAAATAAATCAACTTTTAAATAGACTTACTTGTGCTAAATTAAGAGAGAGAGAATAAAAGCTATTTTTTGCTGCTCTTTGCGCAAAATTTCTATTCGCTAAAATCGAACCTTAAATCATCTGTTTCTTTCCCACTTTTGTTGGTTTTTTTGTTTGTTGTAAATTTAAAGAACAAAACGAACTGAATATGAAGGGAAAAAATGGATTTGAACTTAATCTAAGCCAAACTCGTTACGTATCCACGGATATTGTGCCGGACATTCGTTGCATGTGTAAAAGTAGCGATCTTGTTGTAACACTCGGCTTCGTAGTTTGCATGTGTGCGGTAGATTGCATGCAATTTCATTGGATTCAAGTTGTTTGCCTTTACAATTCCACGGTTCAAATTGATTTAGTGCATTTATTGGTGTTGGATGACGCATCCATTGAATTGCTTGATAATTTGTAACAAAGTACACGTCTGACATTTTGGCCACATCGTCCATGAATCTCGTGAATGCATCGAGATATTCGGGCTTTTTGAACCAGGTTGCATGGAAGTATAGCCCATATGGAGCTCGATTTGATGCATAATGACGCTTGAAATTGTGCGACAACATTCGGTATACTTCTTCACCATGGAAATGTGGCGGACAACTGTCAACCATACCACAGTAGTAATCACCGGCTTCTAATTGATTCATTACCATTTCCCATACACCTGGATAACTACGAGATGGACAGTGTTGATTGTTGCCGGTACAAGCGTGTGGCATTTTATAGTCAAGCGTGTATGGCCATAACGGTGGATTTGAGAATGGTGCCACCATTGATGAATCATAGACGAAACCAAACTCTTTCATCATCAAAAATTGACGATTCCAACCCACTCGCAGGAATGGTACACGCATTCCACGCAGATCTTCCATACGAACGTTAGCAAATTTATTGATGATGTTGGCTTGGCCGACCATTTCATCGAACCAATCTTCGATTGTAGCGTTTTTCGACCACCATTCCTCGGGCCCGCGGTGCCTGTAATTCGAAAACACATTAAATTAGTTTACTGTTTGAAAAATTCCAACGAAAAAATGTAAAGATCGACGATGACGTTGGCCATTTGCACATCATGAAACTAAACTGAGAATTGGTTTGAACTAATGAGTCGAGTTCATTTTGTGGTTGATTTCAATTTTTCACACTCTGTGGTAAAGCGCAATGTGACATTTAATTTGTTGTGGCAAATAGAGTTTTTGACAGCTAAGCCAAGGTAATCATTTGAAATAATGCGGTTTAGTTTCACTTTAACAGAGAAGAAAAAAAAACAACCAACCAACGAGCATGAGCTGCACTCGTATTGACATTAAATGTCACAATCTTTCAAAGTTAAAAATTTATCGTCGAGATTTTTTTTTTTTTTTGGTGCGGATACAAGTCGATTCTTAATTTCAAAATCAAAATTGCTCTACAAAACAGCGTAGTTTTTAAGTAATGACCATGACCAGTACACCAGTCCAATTTTTATGTGCAAAAAAAAAGAACAAAAAACAAAACCGTGCGCCGAACCGTCGTCAATACCGTTTGAATCATTTAATTTGTGATATTTACGTGATTGAGTGTGCGGCTATTTCATGGCCATCGTTCCACATTTTCTGTACCATTTGATAGTTGGTAAATTGATGCGATACATAAAAAGTGCCTTTAATTGGACATCCGTTTGGATTCTTTCGATTCGGTGTAAATAGTTTGGTGGTGAAAAAATCCCAATTCTCAAAATTGATGGCATCATCGAATGTTAATATAATCATTTGTGGCACTTGATTTGGTTCCAATCGTCCCGGTATCAATGTACCATCCTTTGAGCAAAAGCAATCGGGCAATTGGCACTGTGATGAATCACATACTTCAGCTGCATTCGGGTCATTGTCCACATCACACCAACCTTCATCTGATCCATCGCCACAATCAATTGAACCTATCATCAATTCGCGAATTGTGTAGTGAACAGAGCAAAAGAAGGAGAAGAAGAAGAAAAGAAAAAAGAGCAGAAAAAAAAACAACACAAACATACATTAATTTGGCTTCAAATGATTGAAAATGCCACCAAATCGGCACAACAAACCATCGCAGAAATATTCATTCGGCAAACACGTTGCATCAGCGCATGCGAGTTGATTGCTTTCACAATTGCCTTCTTCTAGTAGTGGTTTTGGTATTTTTGCCTCTGCATAAAAATTAAAACCAGAAATCAAAATAGATATTTATATGAGCAAAAAAAAAAGCAGCAGCAGCAGCAGCGAAGCTAAATGGCAGCGACGCTACGGCTTGATAGCAAAACGGCCAGCAATTGACAGTGTTGCGAAAGCAAAGGAGAAAAAAAAACACAACAACATAAGTGGCAATCGCTTGCACATAAACATACAAACCTGCTGTAACATCGCAATTATCAACGTTTTGCTTAAAATCACAAATCTGTCGCATAACATCGAACAACAGGCCAACAGAACATTTGAATTCAAACACCTCACCATCCAAGCACAAATAGTACTTTGAACATTCAGCATTTGTCCACACTTTATGCGTTGGCCGTTCGGGATTCCGGTAGAATTTTGAATCTTCATAACATTTGATGGTATCTTTGAGACTGCGTTTTACCAAATTACCGCCAAAAGCTACAATTGGATGTTCAAATCAAATGGAATCGAAATGATTGAATAATATTGGACATGTGATTGGTTTTTTTTTGTGTGTGTGCAAAATCAGTATGAAAACAATAAAATAAAACACTATCAACTATTATTTCATGACAATAAACATGCATCATATGGTTTTTTTTTGCATTGAAATTTTTTATTTAATGCTTGACATGATGATTTTCATTCAGGTTTTTAACTTCATAGAAATTCGACAGAAAAAAAAACATTGCAGACGAAAAACAATAACAGACGAGAGAACAACGATAAACAAGAAAATACAACAACAAGCAATAAGAAAACCAGCAATCATTGGCCAAGTGAAGAGTAAGTTGAGCAGGTGAGCTCACAAACACGCAAAAATTTCTCTTTCAATGGGAGTTTGTTTGGTGAACAATTCAGCCAAACGCCAACAAAATATATAAACAGTGGATGCATGTGAATTGGTTGACCGAGATGCGCGCAGAGTAAGATTCCGTGCTCAAACAAAACAACAAAAAACACCGTTTATTGTTGGAAAAGCGACGGTAGCGGGAAACAAAGACACATTATTCGCACACAATGTCGGTAACAAACGACATAACATTAGAAATGCTAAACGATCGATGTGCGATAAGGAGCAATCGTTTCAATCTAATTCATTGTAAAATAGAGTCGTTTTAGTTGTGATGAACCGGCTTCTTGTTAGTGAGATGCTGAAAGGCACACAGAGCCGTACACATGACATGTAGCCGACTGTGTTTAGGCGTCAAATTCACCCAAAGCACGGCTCATGCTCAAGTTCCACATTCATGGTTTCGTCTATAAATGTTTCGTCTTTTTCTTCTAATTTTAACATCTCCTTTCATTTCTTTCAAGCTTCACTTGAAACGAAAACAGTTCATAAAATGGGTTCTAATTCTTTAGATTTTTGCTCTCATCTATTCCATCTTATTCGCTCCGACAAACAGATTTAACACAAAGAACAACGCATTTTTTTTTCATTCGTTTCATTTGTTTTGTGTGTTTTTGTTGTTGTTTGTTAAATACGGTGCAATTGTGCTACTCGCTAACACTATAATTACCACACAGTTTTGTAATGCATATTTAAAATATTTTGTGTGGTGTAGTTTTCTTATTCATTATCTTCCTGCCTCGTAGCAACTATTTGTCGGTTGGTGCGCATGAGCGCATGATTTGTTTTTTTTTTATTGTTGCTCTTTCGATCGTTTTGAATCTAAGGCTCGTTTTTTTTTTGTTTCGTTGCAATTTTATTGCAATGGGATGCTGCGTCAGTTGGCCACAAGTGAATAATTACCGACTGAATCAAACGGCCTACAAACCTAGAAACCAGAGCCAGAGAATTGATCAAGTGTAAACAATGGTCCATGTGCAAAGCTTGATTATTGTTGGTCTGATCATCTGATTGGCTTGTTGATGGTCCAAGAGTGATGAGAGATTGTGAAGAACCAGAGAAGATCGATATCATAGGAAATATTGGCCTACAGTCAAAACGTAAACCCGTAACCACAAATCAATCGAGCATCTCGTCAATCATGCAAAGAGCACCATCAAATCGAACGTGCGCTCGCTTACTTTAGCTGCCTGCTATTATCATATTCATTTTGATTTTCAACAACAATTAGCTATTTAGTGTTTAGTCTTGAGGTAAAAACGTTTGATACGTTGTTGAAGAAAGAAACAAAAACAACAATAACATCCATCGGTGTACACTAGTACACTGTGTAGAATACGTTAGCTCAAGACCCATCACATTTACTTCTCATGCGCGACATGAATAACTGTTCAAAAAAATATATAATAAATAATTTCTATAGAAAAAAAAACAACAACAACAACACTGAAGCTAACGAAGGGTCTCATTCCAAACTAAACTGTGGTTTTCTCAGATATTACAACAGATCAATTGTGCTCTTTGCATGGCTTTTTCAAATGAAACTTCCATAGAAGGCATAGCGCAATGTAGTTTGTTTTTTTTCTTAAATAGAAAAATTAAATTTTAAATTTCAAGTCAAGTCTCTTTTTTTCGGGTAATTTTCGTGTGTTCACGTATAAAAAAAAAGGAAGTTGATGAAATGAGTGGCCATTGTTTCTATGCGAAAACGAAAAGAACATTTGCCCATTTGCCATGAGAAGCGCGCATTCAGCCAAAATTATGAGCGCATAATTCACAGCAGTCGTCAAACATTGAATTGGTTGTTTTTCTTTCCAAAATGAAAGTTTTTTTTGGCTCTTTTTTTGTATAGTGTTTTTTTTTGTCTTCTCGTCTGTCAATTTGGACACTTTCATTTTGACCGTTAAATAGATCAAAATGCCATGTTTAAGACACTATTTTGAGTTGATTTAGAAGACAAATTGTGAAAGAAACGGTATAATGGAATTTAAAACTTAAATCGCATTGTTTTCACTTGATTTTGGTAAGCGACCGTGCGAATTTTGTTGGCAAATAAATCAAATGTGATGGTCTAGGTTGAGCTATATTCATTGTTGAGCTACGGGTTTTGTTCGCTTTGAAAGCTTGGCTGAGCATTGTACGTGATGGATTTGAATAAATGCCACCTCACTGATAAAATTGACTGTTGAATAGCTCGAACTATCGTTGCTTAGATGATTGGATGCTTCAAAGCGAAAATTAGTTGGGCTAATCGCAATTTTTTCCTTCACTGCATTGGCTTTCTCTCCCACAGTAAATTATATTAATTTCAATTGGCAAATGTTGTCAAGTGGCTTTTATTTCGTGATTACATTCACAAGAGCATCGATTTAAATCGAATCATTGAAACAAATATAGCGTCTTTCTTTTGCACTTTCGAACGAGTTGTGCAACAGACAAAACCGATCATTTGCAATCAATGGCACTTACTTTTTATCACCAAATTGAATGCAAAAAAAAATAAGCACAAAAAAAACCAAAATCACAAAATGCCATTATGTTCAATTTACCACGCAACGGCAATGAAAATGCGATGATGCAAGCCACTGAGATGAACAAACACTTTTCACGATGCATTTTTTTGTTTGTTGCCGTTTTTCTCTGGTGCTGATCGGGAACTTCCGTTTGGATTTGCTACACTCAACTGTCTCTTTGTTTGCGTTTTATTTTTATCTTTACTTATGAAGATTTTTTTTTTGTATTTCTTTCTTCTGTCAATGTTAATGTAATTTATTTTTCAGCCCGTAAATTGTTTCATTCACTTTTTTCCGTTTGGTTATTTCTCTTCTAAGTGCACATACATTTTAAAACACTGAGAAAATGTCTATCATTTTGATGTGGTTGAAATGTTGAAAATGGTGTGGAGAAATCTTTAGTACGATGTGGCCACTTGAAAAGATCAACTCAAACTGATGTTGCTGCTTGCCGATTCACATGGATTATGCTTAACATTAACAGCATTCAGCAAACAAACATTTTAGCGGTTGAAATGAGAGAAAATTGAAAGAGCAACGTGTACACACAACACCAACACCATTGAAAACGTAAGCACTGCAAGAGAAAATTTATCTATCGCATAATCCACTTGCATACACAACGATCGTTTACTCTTGATCTTGCGCTACCATTTCATTCCCTCTCACAACATCTGATATTCATATTGCAAGATCGAGAGAGAGAGTATGAAAAGAAGAAAAGAAAAGAAAAAGAAATGTTGCGGGTATACAATAATGATCCCATATGTCAAGCGCGATCACTGACCGATCATGCTCAATAGCTAAAATGCAACAGCAGACCAAAAAAAAAACACATTGACAACAATATTTATGTGCCGTTCTCTTTCTCACCACAGCTTCCAATGACTTTCTTCCAATTTTAAAACCGCCAAAACCAAAACCTCCGCACTCAACGATCAATGCACATTCACATGCAATAGATTAATATCATACAATTTATTTGAAAATGATAAGGATAAATTTCATAGAGTCGAGCCATCGGAAAGTGGCCACATTCAAAACCATTTTATTCACATTCAAAGACATTTATTTCATAGCAAATGGAATTGAAATTCAAAATCAAGTTTCTGATATTCGTTGATAGATGGCGTAATCAAGCCAATGGTCCTCCCTCTGCATAGCAACGAACAGCTGATAAACACAACATGACACCACAAACACTTTCAATCAAATCATTTGACAGCAATATCACCGGTGTGTTTATTTTGTACCACGATTTTTTTTCCTTAATTTATTTTTAGACGTCTCACATTTGACGCTTGTAGCTTCAATCAATTTAATTTATATTCATTTCCTCGCGAATTTCAATAATGAAATTCCATTCAAACTTGTGTTTCATATTAATTTCGTGTGTAGTGTTGTTTTGTAATGCAACTATTGCACCGCCGGATAAAAATAAAAAAACCAAACCAGTTAAAGAGCCCAAACAGAACAAGGGACCCGTTGAAAAGAATGTGTTTGATAGATTTTTAGTGCAAGATGAACCAACATCCGAATCTATAATCAAAGAGAGTGGCACTTACTACAAAAATACCACGGCACGACTCTTTGAAGGCCCATTACTTGGTTTTGTTACACCGGTAACTAAATTGGAATCTTGTTCATAACCTGTTGTCCTTTCCAGCAATATTTTAAATACGGTATTTACATAAGCGTTGATTTGATACTCCTTTCGTTAGTGGAACAATCATGGATATGATGTGGCGAAAACATTTGGTGGTAAATTTGATATGATATCGCCGGTTTGGCTGCAACTAGTACACAAAGGCAAACATAAGTATGAAATTGCTGGAACACATGACATTGATATGAAATGGATACAAGATGTACGAAAAGCTGGACCACCTGGCAAAAAGAGTGAGTTCATTCGATTCAAACTCAAGACCTAACGATTTCTTTTATTTATTCATTCGCTGACATTGTGATTTAAAACATCAATTTAGTCTTGCCTCGCATCATGTTTGAGAAATTTTCGGAGACTGACTTTTCACATGTTTTGACATATGAAACTGCACGAGACGATATTGCTGAGCTGATTGTTCAACTTTGCAAAAATCCGAAGCATAGATTTGATGGTATCGTGCTTGAGGTATACTTTCAACTGGCTGGACGTGTGCAAGACAAGCATTTGTTACGTCTAGTTGAACATTTGGGTAAGATTTAGGAGATTTGTTTATAATTTTTGAAAGTTTTCCTATTAACCGCTATTAACTGTGTGTCGCTTTCATTTACAGCCAAAGTTCTTCAGGTGAATGGTCTTGATACAGTGCTGGTGGTACCTCCACTACGTGATCAAATGGATTTCTTTTCGAAAAAGCACTTCGATGCACTGTATCCATTAATCTCCGCCTTTTCATTAGTCACATATGATTATTCAAACATAGAACGACCAGGAGCAAACTCACCAATCAATTGGATTCGATTATCTGTTGATCACATTTGTCCACCAACAACACCCAATTACTTGGAGAAACGTCAAAAGATACTGATTGGTTTGAATATGTACGGTATGGACTATACGCTCTCGGGGGGTGGGCCCATCACCGGACGTCAATTTTTGGATTTGCTCAAAATGTATAAGGGATCCCTTAATCATGCCGAAGTAGACGAAGAAAATTATTTTGAATTCAAGTGAGTGGAGAGGAGATTGTTTTGTTTTTTTTTGTTTTTTTTTAATTTACTGTAAAATAGTTATTTTGAATGATGTTTTTCATTGATTGCAACACGTTTCTTCGATTTGTTCCAGAAAACCAACCAAGCATCTGGTATTTTATCCAACATTGTACTCAATTAACAAGCGCATTGAATTGGCTCGTCAGCTTAACACCGGTATCGTATTATGGGAGCTCGGTCAAGGACTTGATTATTTCTATGATCTATTTTAAATACGCTTTTTACACACAAATCGCTTGCAAATGAACACACAAACACACACACAACTCAAGAGGACTTTGATTTTTCATTGATTAATAATATTTTTATTCGATTGAAAACAACCATGAGAAAAAACGCACGACATTCCAACCGAAAATCGTGATTTACAAATAGGAAATTCTCTTATTTTTGCTTAGGCTATGAAACCGTATTTTAAACCATAACAAAATTAATGACATTTTCGGCACAAAAACAACAAAAAATTTACACGAGTATTTTAACAGAATTGTGTCTCTAGTCGAAATGGAATAAAGTTACGCACATACCAACCATTGCAATAATATGCAAAAATGGTTTTTTTTGTTTTGTTTTGAATCTATTCACTTATATCGAAATGCAAACTCGATAGAGTTCAATGTATGAAAAGTGCCTAAAAATTAACCAGCTGCAACACGACCACGTCCTTTGTACATCATCATTGATTGTGGCCCTTTGATAACGTGGATCATCAGATCCCAGCACATTTTGGCAGGCAATAAACTGAAATTAAAGAAAATGGCATAAAAATGTTATTTCAAAATTCTAATAGATAGACTCTTTGGTACAATATTTCCTCAACACAAACAGTTACCATGAATATGATTGTCTCTAATGACACCGGAATGAGCAAATACGGATGCAGATCATCTGCATCTGACCGTACGCAACAACAAAGGTTCGTATTCGTCACGATAGTGACATAATCATATTCCTAGATGCTGTTCGATGTCTTCAATAAAGTAACTCACCATTTAAGTGGTAACAACATGCGAATACTGTTTGGCATTGTACAATTAACTTCATTCTTTTGAACGGACAATGTGATTTGATCGGCAACATATTTGGTGGTGAGCATTGGAAACAGTCTTGGTTTGACGCCAGCAAACATTCCAGATGCGATATAGTATGGGCAAACCAATGTCATATGGATATCATCATAGCCATGTGTTTTGAGTTCAGTGAATAGCGCTTCATGGAAACCAACACAAGCAAATTTGGTGGCACTGTAATCCGTGCAACCGTACGTACCCAGTAAACCAGCAACTGATGCAACAGTGACAATATGACCACGATTCGATTCCATCATTTCCGGAAGGAAGGCTTTTGTAGTCTAAAAACATTCAATAAATTTGTTATTATTTTCGTGTAAAATGTCACATTCAAATGTTATTTACAAATGTTCAAGGCAATGCAAATATAGTGATAATTGTTTTTCGACAAAAATGAGTAATTTTAAAATTTGACATTTACCCAGTAGTGGGATAAAATGTTGACATTGTAGGTATTCTCGATCACTTTTTCCGGTAAATCCCATAGCGGTTTACAACAAACGATTCCAGCATTGTTAATCAAAATGTCAACACCACCGAATTCATCTTTGAGATTTTTAGCTGCTTCAAAAACATTCTCTCGCTTTGATATATCAACAACATATCCTTTGCATGAGATACCTTCTGCCTGAAGCTCTTCCACTGTTTTATTGATGGCTGTAATAAAAATCAGAAATCGAATCAATAAAATATTATTTTGTCTCCTGTCTGTTAGCGACAAACAATTTTGCTATTGAACTATTGATTTTCATCAATAGTAGAGATAAATGTCTTGTTGCTTGAAAGCATATTCCGAAAATAGAATTATTTGATGTTAAATTTATGCACAAAAAAACGTGTTTTTTTTTATTTGTGGTTTTACTAAGCTCGCAATCGATTAGATATTATTTCTTTCGCTTTCGTATGGATTCTCTTTCGTATAGGCTCTATTTGGTTAATCTCAAGGGGAGTCAACATCGTTTATACGTTATGTGAGCAGGAAATCGTTGAACACAAAATGATATAATAAATGAAGAATACCACGAGTTTTCAAATGGTACTTTTTTTATTTGATCCGTTCATTTTAGTGTGGATTCTTCATAATATCTTTAGCGGAAGGTTGCCGTTGTGTGGCAAAGCTGCACTGGCATGTGTAAACAATTTGCGGTATTCTTTCTTCTTTATTCGCATATCAATGTGTCACATTTAACTGGAATATGCAAAAATTGTCATTTATTTGTCAGATTTTGTGCGGTAGTTAAACGAATAATGGAATATTTATCTGTGGAAATCAAAACATTGAATATTTCAAGCTCAATACAAATAAATCGAAATCGATGACTTTACGCGTGTGCACACTTGAATACACAATTACCTTTGCCAATGAGCAATTTTGTAACTCGAATCAATACCAATCGGTCGATATTGCGTATGAAAAATCAAACAATTGATCTACCGGACACATAGGTAGATCGATCAGTTCATCGGTATTCTTTAGAAGAATTTTGAACGTGTTAAACATTTTTGTCAACGTTGGATGTTTTTTTTTTTCTTTATGAAAGTGTCCACTTGAATTGAGGCTTTATCGCTCGATTTGGTAGGCAAACGAGTGACAGAGAAAAACGATTCATTTTCGACCATTTTTGACCACCAACAAAAAACGATATCGTTGAGTAAATACTCACTGAAGAGAGAAAAAAAAAATATTTAAAAATCGTGTTAAGCAAACAATGATTACACAAAAATTTACATTGGATGCCAACGAAAATAGGTAACCGACCAAATCACATGTACGTTATGTTAATTACAAGAGATTTAAATATGTATCTCTGCAGATGCATGATTTCGGTTTCGATGATAGCTGATCATGGGCAGCGAGTGAGAGAGAGAGAGCGAGAAGTCACGCCAATTTTAATGCTTTGGAGCAGCAAACAAACGACGAAAAAATATGCATAGAAATGCAATTCATGAAGCAATTATATAAGATTCATTTTCATCATATATCTGCATTTCAATCATTTGCATTAAAACCCCACACACACAACTGGTCAAACAAATGCCATTTTTTGACTAAACTCTATTGGTTTTACTGAATTTACTAACTATAAATGCCACTGAAAATAACGTTGTGAATGAAAAATGTATGCCGAAAAAATGTCAAACGGTTTTTTTTCTCCAAAATGAATGAAATGAAAAATTTCGTCTTTTCTCCGAAACAAAAACCAAAAAATAATAATTATATGACAAAATATGCTAAACTTTGTCTTCTTTCCATATTTATTGACACGTGACCATCGAAAGTAGAAGCATCTCTGCTGCGTTGCGATCGTTGACCACTTTTGTTTTTTGCTGCTCAAAACTCAGTTGAAAAGAAAAGCTAATAAAATTCGCATACATAATTTATTCGTGGGCAAATGACAAAAAAACGGTCGAATAAAAAACGAACGAATATGCGAGTGAGATAATTTAAACACCGTCTTGATGTTGATTTGATGTTGACTTGATTTCGCCGGTTGAATGATTAACACCAAATGATACTTTCAAATCAGTTAAAATTTGTTTCAACAGTTAATTTTTTGGTTTTTTTTGCTCACATGAAAACGTCGCAAATTGTTTTCTTTGATGTTGCGACTTTTTCTTCAACATTATGAATCTCATCCAGCTATAATTGATGTCATAATGTTAAAACTTCACGGCAAATTTGTAAACAAACCTTCAGACGCTCAGGGGCAACATTTATACTCTGTCTATGTTTGAAATTGGAAATAGATTTCAAGAACGATTTTGGATCGTTTTGAGCCCAGTCTAACTATGGATAGTCAGTTTTCCATAATTCATTCATTCACAAATGTGCGTTCACTTTTATCGTTTTTGGCTAGGTTAACGATCACCACACTTTTGAACACATTCGATACGTTTTTTATCTTCCTTTTTTTCCCTGACGTCGAAATACTAATTGGCAAAAACGATGCTCAATGGTGAAAACCAAGTCAATGGTGATGAAAATTTAAAATTTGACAACAGTTGGCCAAAACATCATTGTCGTAACGAATAGTGTCGATGGTGTGAAGAAAATAGTTGACTGAAATTCATCATCATCACTGTCGGCTGTAATGCGTCGGTTGATGTCCAACATGAACATTTGACACGAACAATCAATTAAAATTGCAATGGCATCGAGCAAAAAAACAAAACGCCACTGAAATTATATAAAGCGCGTCAAAGCAGAAGAAAGAGTAGCGCGCTTTCAGAGCGTATCGAATCAGTCAGTTCATTCATCAAACAATTGCATTTTATTTTATTGGTTGTGTTTCGTTTTATTTGTGATTTATTTACATCGTTGATCGTGTGTGTGTGTGTGTGTGTGTGTGTGTGTGTGTGTGTGTGTGTGTGTGTGTGTTATGAATCTGCTGAGCCGCATTCATAATTGGGTGGGAATATTTCCGCAATTCGTTTGAAAATTCGAAATTGATTTTTAGTATCATCGCGAGCGAATGCGTGGCGTAAATGTTTGGTCGGATATTTCATTGTATAACCATAGAAATATTTGGCCATGCGAAGAAAGTTTAATGAACTTGAATCGGATTGTGTTTATTTTGGTTGCTATCAGAAAACAGGATATGTAAATTATGTTTCGAATTGGATTCGATTAGCTTACCATCACTATTCACATCCCAAATGACAACTCTGGCATTTAATTTGCCAAAATTGCGAGCCAAGTGAGCACCAACACCACCACCACCACCGGTGATCAATATGACTTGGCCGGAAACATCCTGCAAAAAGACAACAAATCAAACAATTAATATAAAAAGTATAATTCATAAGAGCTCTTATAAGCCTAGGCAATTGTAACATATGCATCATAGATTACAACACTGTAACATGTACCGTGCAATGGTTTTAATACCGGCTAATAATACGTATTAATACTAATTAAAGCTATATATCAGCGCTCGTTGGCATTTGCTCATGAGCTAATCCATTCGAGCTGATAGTAAAAAGCACCATTATGGCTATATCAATATTAATGGAAACTATCTACAGCTTTGGGAAATATTAAACTGCATTTGAAATATTCATTTACACAATTTACACATATGAAACAATAAAAATAAATCTGAATCCGGGTGGTGGTGGCGGATCGTCGCCACACCGCTCTGAAAAGCCGCAGACCACAGCACAAACAACGTTAATTTGTGTGCGAACAGTTTTCTCATTTCAACTGAAAAATTGCATAAATGAAAAATCAAGTTGAAAAAAAAATCGTGTAATTGAAAGTGATACGCAAATAGGGGCCAGAGTAGCAAGTGCGTTAGACAATGTTCAATGCACATTGCACAGTACTTGATTGTATGCAAACGCACTTGTTTTTCTGCAAATCGTTACGCTCTATTGTTTCCCTAGAGAGGTCAAGTATTTTGTCATAATCGAAATGGGCTTGTGTTATTCGATCGTCAAAACAAACGATCCATTGTCGATGTTAATGTCGATCGTTATGATGTTGTGATTTGCTCGGTTTTCTCATTATGATCGTTATGTTTTTTTTCCTCAAGCCCAAAGCCAATAGGAGGCTATTGAAATTAGAGGTAATTTTATCAAGCTAGAAAAAAAACTGCTAGACACAAAAATGCTATGAACAAAAACAAAAGCGATCAGGTTATTGCTTTTTAAACCGCAAATATTGAAAGTGTTAACATGAAACTTTTTTTCCGAGCAACAAAAATACACCATAAATCAAATGGTATAGTCGTTTTCATTAAGATCTGTGTTGATTTACGTCTCATCGACATGTAATCTAGATGGCGATGAGACGTAAATATACACAGATCTTTATGAAAACGACCATACATTCGAATTGAGTTTTCCGTCATTGCACATGAAACCGTATAAATGGTTGTCACCTGTTATAGCCATCTTGAGACACAAGTCGGGGAAAAAAAAGCAAATGTTATGAGCACAACAGGGGCTATCAAGCGATCAATTTCAGTTTTATGTGCACATGGCTTCTGCGATTCATCTCATCTCATTTCTTGCGCTTCTAAACAACACATGAAATATTAAAATACGAGCTGCGAATAGTGTAATCGCTACTCGATACTCGCTGCTTGCTCGTTGGCTGCTCGCAGACATTTGTTTAGAGAGCATTTGAAATGTGTGGAGCGCAGTGAGTAGCACCGGCAGAGTAAAATGCGAAAGAAGAAAGAAACGAAGAAAAAAGCGCCATAACAAATCCAGTCATTTGTAGAAAGTTTTTTTTTTTGTTTCAATCTGATTTGCTAGTTTGTGGTTTTATTGAATACATTTTTGCTCGATGCATGCTCAGAGTGTATGGTGTACAATGTACACATGGAAATGGTATATTCAATTTAGTTAGTAGTTTGCAATAGCTAAAAAGAAGTATTGTATGCGATTCGTGCATCGCGAAGCTCAAACATCAATTTCATCATGCAAAAACACACACACACATACTCAAACAAAAATCAAAGCGCTAGAAATTCTGTTGCAAATGAAAATAAAGAAAAAAACGAACTGCAGCAGTGGTTTGAAAGTGGTTTAAAATGGTGATTTTGTGAATTGAATGTTGCAATTGAATGCATGGGGTCAAACAATTTGAAAGCCATTCATCTGGAGAAATCTCTTTGAACCTTTTTGCAAACAGAGACAAAAAATGAGACGCGATGGAAAAAAAACTGGTTTTAAAAAGGAAATGTTGCACTTTTGTGCCACTCAAAAATCTACAACAAATTGAAAAAAATTCATTGCAAAATTTACAAAATAACGGCATTTGCAACAATAACAACAACAACAACAACAAAATCGCACTCATTTCAATATTCACCAAACCGATAATTATTTAATTATATCTATGCAACCAAGAAGAAAGCGACCACAACTCAACTCACGGCTCAATAGAATTTCCAACAGATTTGTTTATTGTTGTTGTTGGCTCATGTGGCCCTAATATTTGTTAATCAATTTACAATCATTTGCAAAAACCGTTCGATGCTTTTTCAACGATCGAATTACCGTTCAAACACACCCCATACTAATCACTACTAATTGATCACTAATTTAATTTGCAAACATTACAAAGTCACCAAAGTTGTGTGTATTTGGTTTTTTTTTTTCTATTCTCTCTTCACATATCACAATTTTCACTAGCAACAACAACAACAAAAGCAACAACAAATTGTGTCGACGATGCGGTTTTAACACTTACCTTTAATTTACGATAACGGTTGGGTAAAATGGTGAGAATTAATGTTTCCAATAGAAAATACATTGATCGAGCCACAAAAATGACAAAATCCAATAAAAACATTAGAAACTCGAACAATGGATTGCCGTACATCGTTGATAGTTCGTCGGAAGACATTTTTTTTTTGTTTTCTTCACTTTTTTCCCTCCTCAAAACAACAAACTTTCTTTTATAATGACCAAAAATTAAGGCAATAAAATTTTTTATTGTATTACAAAAATTCAAATTTTGAGAAAAAACCAACGATTTTATTGGATTGGAGAAGAAAAAAAAACACACTCAAAGAAATGATGTGAAGAAATTGAGCAAACGGTGTCGAACTGTTCAAATCGACATTATCAACGCGACTGCCACAAGAAAATAGCTATCAGACGAATTGTGTGCAAAATGTGCTTCTTTCTACCACTCTATTGATGTATCGCTGACGGGCGATGCGGTATGTTTGTGCGGCCGTATTGTGTATTCGCGCCATAGACAGACTGAACATATAGTGAAATACGTGAAGACGCGAACAAAAGTAAAAATACATTTGATTATGTTTGAATGAGTGCGCTCGCCAAATACAAGCAAATGAAAACTGTTTTATTTGAATTGTGTATGCAATTTTGAGTACACAATGAGTACACACTTGCGGCGACAACAAATCAAACACACGAAAAATGTGTATGGATTATATCATTTGGGAAAGGGCCTGTTTAATATCGCCTCAAATCATTCGAAGCTTTAATTTGTGTTTTTGTCAGCCAATACAAATATACATACACTTCACGCAATTAAATAATGCATATACAATGCAATGCAGCTTGAAAGAGAATGCAGTTGTTGTTGTTGTTATTGTTATTGGTTGGATTGATGGGCTTGTTGCAATATTTGCACCGGTGCTGTGCATGCATAGAAATGTCCAAACAATATCGATTGCAATTTGTAAACAAAGGCATGAAAGTTGAGACGTTTTCTGTTTTTTTTTTAGATGATGTCTCAAAAAATCAACTTGTCTCACAAGTCACTGCAACTTTGATTGACACTTCCATTAACACATCGTTCCAGTTTTGTGTAAGAGATTTATGTCCACTTGTCCACATTTCACAATATATAAAAAATAAACACGTTAAATAAGTAGTTTCATTTTTCTAATCTTTTTCATTTTATTGTTTCAATTTGTTGGTTTTTTTTTCAATGTTTTTGTTTTTGGTTCCTTTAGGTACAATTAATTATTTCATTGAAAAGACATTAGTTTGATCGCGCACTGTCAGCCCGGAGCGAACCTTCAATGCTGTCATCATCAATCGTTGTATTTTCCGATTTTGGCCGTTTTTGAACACCACTATTCTGGATGGCATCAACAATTCCACTTTCCCAAAATGCTCGAGTTCGTTGCAGATGTTTCGTTATTCGTTCCACACTGTAATCTAATCTCTGTTGATAGTCTTCGAACTGAATGTATATGAATTCAAAAATGTCACATGTAAATTTGTTTAAGGAATTTTAACCACCGCCTTGAATATAAACTCACGTCATTTATTTGAGGGTCACTACGATAACGAAGCATCGGTGCACCTAGGTAAAAGCTGGGTGTTCTATCCAAATTTCGACTATAACAAATTCGATGATGATTTAGTTTTTTTTTTTTTTTTTTTAGATTTTTCGCTCAAAATTATGACCATGATAACAAACTAACCTAGGCAATACGGTTTTATAATCCTCCAGTTTTTGCTTCAAAATGAACATGTCACGTATCATTTCTTGATTTTTTGCAATCAATGTATTTCGATCATCTAGCAATGTACTAAATACAAAATCATATTAATGCAAAACCAAATGACAAGAAAATTGAGAATTGCCATCGAATTGGCGTGTCGTCTATGGCACCTGATGTGTTCCGATTGCATTGCAATTTTTTTATTTATCAATTCATCACGACGATGTTGCTCATGTTGCCATTCATTTGCCGTTTTCAATGTGGTTTCAGCTTTTCCCTTGATTTCCTGTAAATTACTAAAGAAAACAAATTACCAAATATTATTTCATATTTATCATTTGAATGAAGGGCATTTTGCTGTATTTATCCGTGGTAAACTACCAATGAATAAATATTACTTAGTAAATAAGAAACACATTTTTTCAAACTCACTTGAAGTCAGCCAACAACGAATCGTATGAATGTTGTAGTTTTGTTAGGTTTGATTCC
Organism: Aphidoletes aphidimyza; assembly: GCA_030463065.1. NCBI lineage: Eukaryota > Metazoa > Arthropoda > Insecta > Diptera > Cecidomyiidae > Aphidoletes > Aphidoletes aphidimyza. The sequence goes on from CM059996.1 coordinate 2,856,524, forward strand.
AATGCTTTTATGTTTGCAGCCTTTTCGGCGATTTCTTGAAATAGTTCAGCGTGTGCTTGTTTTATTTCCATAAATTTATGCTGATACAGCTGTGAATATTTTTGGCAATTGTTATTCAAATTCACATTCAATTTTAAACATTAAACATCGAAAATGAGTTTTAGTTTAGCACTCACCGTGAGATTTTGAACTTTATCGTTAGATAGTCGTAGATCATGTTGTGTTTCTTTCAATAGCTCTGTTAACGATCGCAGGTCACGGGCCAGAACTTCCTCACGTTTTTGAGATTCTTTTAGGTGCTCTTTCAGATCAACCACCTGAAAATTGAATTTAACATTTTAATGATGATTTTTCTTCAAAAAGTAATCTCACAAGTTGATATTATCAACGTCTCCCGTACATTATCAGCAAGTGCAGTGTTCTCTCGACCAAGATGCTCATTTTTATCTGTGCACATTTTCAAGAGTGTCTCGCATTTCGAAAGCGTTTTTGACGTTGTGTCCGTATTTTTGCGCTCTGAAGCTAATTGCAGTGACAAATGACTTTCATTCTCTTGGCCATTTTTCATTTCTGACACCAGCTTTGTCAATTCAATCGTCAATCTGCAGATAACCCAAATAAAGTTGTTAGCATTACACAAAAGAAAAATCGATGGTTCGTGAAAATCATTAAAATTGTCGAAATCATAGTTTGAACTTCGAACCCGAAATGATTGAAAAATTAGTGGTTACCTCGAGTTTTCACTGTGTAAATGGCATATTTGCTCAGTCTTTTCATTCAACTCATCATTCAATTGCTTATTGATCATTGTGCCGTCTTTCAATTTTGAATTCAACCGCTGTAGTTCATCATTTTGTTTTTCTATTCGGTCAATTTGTTCTTCGCTTTGCCGTTTCATGTTATTTACCTAGTTTGGTGTTTTAATAATAAAAATTACGAAATAAAAAATTAATAGATTTTTTTTTTGTTTTTTTTCAAATTGCTATCAATTGTGGTAATTCACCTGTTTTACTTGATCTTTGGTCATTGTCATTGATGATTCCTTCATTAGCCTCGATTCTCTTCGACATGACTCAATTTCGGCCGTTAAATTCGTGTTCAGCCGCTTTTCTTGCTCAACCTGTTTCTCTAATCGTGTAATTTTCTGCATTAAACTGTCATTCTGGAAAATTGTTTGAATAACAATAACAATTGAAAATTGAAAATTATCAATCAATTTCATCAATGCAAAAACTATGCAAATAATAATAATCAACAAAAAAAATTAATAGAAACCTTGAAATTAAAACTGATTTCATTCCGTTTCATTTGCATTTCTTGTTCGCGAACAATTTGCTGGAAGTGATGGACTTGAGCAACGAGATCCTTCAACGTTGATCGAGAAGTTTCGTCCTCTACTCCTTTTTGTGCCTCTTCATCGGGTGCTTTCGGTTTCTGAATTTTTACAAATTTATTGGTTAATGTCATCATCTCAATGATTTCATCTAAACTAAACCGATTGAACTAAACAATTGGATTTAGTGGAAAAAATACCAAATCACTCACTTGTATTTGACGATTCAACTCCATAATATTCCGTTGAAAATCACTCAGTTTCTTTTTATAGCAAATTTCTTGAATTTTCATTCGTTTCACATAATCGGTTTCCATACGAAGTAATTTCGCCTGAATATTATTCACAACTGTTGGTTCGGCAATATTTGTTGTGCCATTTGATAAACAATCATCATCCAAGTCAAATGATTTAAATGCCAACTCTTCCAGTAAATCATTTTCATATTGAAATGTTATCTAAATTTTTTGTTGATGACACACACACACACACAAAAAAAGAAACAAACAAAATAAATATAAACGAAATGAAATTGATTTTGCATGCAATTTTGATCAAACACTTGATTGTAAATCATATTATTGGGAAATGTGCATAAAATTTGCAAAGATATTTTTCACGGATTAACTTCCAATTTCGATCGAAGAAGAAAAAAAAAACATTACGAATGACACTGTCAATTTGCTTGCAAATGAACTATCGTGTCAGCTTCATATATGTTATGATTCAATTTCGATTTGACACGTCAATTTCTATCTTTAATTTTCAAACATTATTCTGTTGTTGGTTTTTTTTTTTACATCAGATTCTTAAGTTTGTGAGTTTGTATGTGTGATGGAAAAAAAAATTATTGCAAATCAAAAAGTTATTTTCTTTGTTCATTTTATCGATTTAAAGTTTTCTCGATGTCTATCGATATCGGTGGTTGTCATTGAATCGAATATTGTTGGTGGCACTCTCTTCAACGAAATGGACAAAACGATTTTATTTTTTTCTTTTTTTTCACAAAAACTTCTGATCGATTCGATAGTGAACTGTTTACTATTTGCACCAAAACATTATTCAAATAAACAAAGTGATGGTTTTGACAATCGAATTCGATTTCGAGGCAAAAAAAAAACTCCATGGAATTGTTGGCCGTTGGGATTTATTGGTATTGGTAGACGCGAATTTGTTGCATGTTTCACTAATGCCGTATGTGATGTATGCAAATCGAGTTTGTTTTCATTTTGATCGAATTCAAACGATAGTAAATTTTCGAATGCGCACCAGAAATGATGTGCTCAGTGCTCACCCACGCAGGGGCTACGAACAACAGCACAAAGCTACAAACAGGAAAAAACCCTTTTTGTAAAATGCAATACCATTTTGAATTTCTGCTATTAAATATATCGAAAACAAAATATGAAATATGAAATATTGACTCATCCAAACAACGGTGCATACAAAACGGTTGAGTTGATATGTGCAATAAATGGCGCGGCATGATTGAAACGAATGATTGCCAGTATAAAGTTTAAATGCGATAGCACGCATCGGTTTTGAGTCTGTTTCTGCTTTCGTTTGTTTGTATATCGCACATTGATGACGTTAATATTCGAAAGTTGGCAATTTTTTTTTTTTTTGATTTTGGGTCGCGTGCAATTTTTAGATTCAATTTGGCTGTCAATTATTTATCACTTAAAACTTTGATTAGAAAGATTTTCACTATACTCTGCTACCTCAGACCATGCTTACAGACTTGAATGGTATGGAAACCACTTTCAAAGTATAGACCACAAGGTGCTCGAACGTGCTTGAATCAACTGAGACGGGAATCCATATAGAATCAGGTCAATTTTGAATTGGTAACACACACAAAAAATGATAATTTATATCTAAATTGCATGAAGGGGAGCTCCTGAGCTCCCGGAGCAACCAACAAAATATGCCAATTGTTGAAATCAATTCGTGTCTCACATGCAATAAATCGACCGATAAATCTGATTGATTCAGCCCCATCACATGCACTCACTTTTATAAACAAATTCAAACAGAGGAGAAACATTTATTATGGCAACTGAAAATTTGTGTGTGACATGCTAAAGCATCATAAAAAAAAATTGGAATTTAGTGTGTCTAGTGCCATTCACACATTGCAATCGCTGTTTTGAATCGAAAATCACAAAAGAAATCGAAGTTGTCGCTTCATTCGTTCCAATTTGAACAAAAGATGTATTTTCTGTGTCTGCACGCGTGTGTGTGTGTGTTTGCTCGTTTGATTGACGTAAAATTGTGAATGGCAACAAAACTGTTGGCATTCAATTGTTTTTATGCGGTTGGAATGCTTTTAGTGACACCAATTTTGGCTATTCAAGTATTCAGGTTGATGGTGTCAATCGGCCAATTCCAAATTTCAAATTGACTGTGTGTGTTCTTATTGAGCATTGAATGCACGTGCGCACGTTGCATTCTCTTCGAAGATATCCATTAATTGCTTTCCGATTAATTTTGCTGGTTTTTTTTTTCATTTGTTTACATACCGTTATAAAATGTCGATACGAATCGGCGAGTGTGACGTAATCCGTTTCGACATCAATAATTCGTTCACGTAAATCGATATTTTCGTCACGCAGCTGTGTTATCACTTTGTTCAGTTTCATATTCTGCAATTGCATCGAGACGACAGAAAAAAAATCAATGTTTAAAATTGACTGTGAAATGTTGAAACCTTTTCAACAAATCATCTTTTTTTTATTCTACTGAATAAAAGAAAGAAAAAAAATAAAGGTTCAATTAAAACAAATACTTCTTGAAATGATGATTGTAAATTTTCGCTTAAAATGTCCGTAGATTGTTCACGATATTGTTGGCATGAGTAATTGGTGTTTATGCTACTGACATTATTGCTGCAGGTGGATGCGGTGGCCGGTGGTGATGTTGAATGTGCTGTTAAAAAATTCATCTAAAACAAAAATGTTGAACATTAACAAACCGCACATCTCCAATCTCAGAACAATCAGAGATGTTTCAAAGTCATGAATTTCATGAGATTTTTTTTTTTTTGGTTAATTCAAAGGCAAAGTGTTAATTATTGAATTAACAACAATTGTTAAATTGTTTTATTTTTTATTATATGAAAATTTGCCGGATCGATTGAAAACAAAGAAACAACTTCTTTTGAATATAAATTTTATTTATAATATTTAAAAAAAAACAACAACAAAAAAACAAAAAAATCTATTGCTAATTAGCATGCAAAAAATCACACAGTTAATAAATGTTTTATTTAAACCAGGTCCATTTATGGTTCGATGTTGATTGATTCGATGCGGTTGAATTAGATCCGGTTGTGGATGTTGTTGAATTATTTTGACTATTCGTGGTTTGTGCGGTGGGTTTTATTCGAACGCCGCTACGATTTGTTGCAATCGATCGACTCATCGATTTGATTGTGTTGTTGGTGTTTGCTTTTAGATGATCTTCCAGTGCGGTGCGCAAAAATGATATCGTCGTTAGTTGGTGTTTCAGCTGTGAGGCAATTATTGTTTTGTTGTTGTTTTTAGGTTTTTATTTTCATATTAAGAAAGTGCAGTTAAGTAAAAAAAAAAAAAAAAACAACAACACAATTACGTGATTGGAATATAGTAGCAACAACAAAGTGGGTTATTTAGCAGAGGCATGCAATTCAAATTGAATATTAAATTGAAAGAACGGAAATTAACATACGTTTGTATCAAGTTTACGATTTTCGTCGATTAATTTTTGGAAATTTTGTTGCTTTTCCTGAGATTCAACGATTTGCTGCAGAACAAACAAACAAAAACACAAACAAATCATATTTATTTACTGTGAGGCATTGAACCTAACTTAGGTTACCTAAGGACCTAATTATAGGCCAAACGGTAAACTGTTAAAATTGCGTGTGTTTTTTGTTTTGTATTTAGAAAGAAAACAGATTTAATTTTAGGCATTGAAATTCAATCTTACCGACTTTAGAATTGACTGATTTTCTTCAAGCCGCTTGATTGTATCGGAATGTGTTTTTAAATGATCATCCATGTGTTTGATCTGAGAACACACAAACAGAGATCGTGAACCAATTAATTTTTCCGATGTAAAACAGAACTAACAAACGAAAAAAAAACCATTTACTAACACTTACAGTTTGTCTGTAATTTTCGCATTGCTTTTCCAAAACAGCCACTCGATTATTCGCTTCACTTAGGTCACTTTTGAATCGTTTTACTTGGTCCTTGGCTTCAATGAAATCCTTTTCCTTGCTCTTTAGCAACGCATTTGATGATGCCAATTCCGACTTGAGCGATGATATCAAATTGGCTAAATGTGTTTTATCAGCGATGGCTGTTGAATATTCATCCACTGTGGCACCGTCACCCGTTGAATCAACCGTTTTACCGACCTGTTTATAACCCATGATTCAAATTTTCGATTGTACTACAGTTGATTTTGATCTTCTTTTTTTTTAAATTTGTATATGCTCTGTTTATTCAAAGCACTTAATTTAGCTCTTATTTACTAATTAAGCACGTGTTTATTTGTATTCTTTTTGAGGTATTGTTTTTGTGTTTGTGTGTGTGTGTGTGCGTTTGTTTCACATAAACACTTTGAAAATATACTTCCTCCGTGCTATTGTAGTTTGCTACTCGTTGCAAACGATGATGTTTTTGTGTTCACTGAACTGTTTCAAAAAAAAATTGAATGTGATTTGCTCTCATCATTCGTAAAATATGTCGACAAAGTGTGTGAATACAAAAAACGCATCCGATTCGTTCACAATCCAAATATAAACTAACCGCATTGAGTCGCATTTCATTTGGTTCGAATGGGAAATTGTGTGTATTTTTAGTCATATTGAAAGTGTGCGTTTTTTTTTTTTTTTTTTTTAATTTAAGTTTTGGATTTGAAGTTTCAGTTCGTATTTTCTCTGGTTTGCGCATCGAAACGCATGAATCTAATAGAGTATTGCAGTTTAGAAACGGCGCCCAATCATTCGCGCTCAATACATTACACACATTATTCACCGTTTGGCATTCACCATGATGACTCAATCACTTGCTATTTTTTCCCATTTCACTCTAGAACCCATTCCACTTTCTCAATTACGTGATCATAAAACATGAACAAAACATTTTATTTTGGCTATAAAAAACACTCAAACTAAATCGCCGTTTGGCATGTAAACCATTTTCAATGTAAATTTCAATTGGATTTTTTTTTTGTGGTTTGAAATTCGAAAAAGGAGAATTGAAAGAAAAATATTATGGCTGCGAATGAAATTGATTAAGGTAACATGAATTAAGGTAAAATATTACTCATACTTTTCTTCATCGCATTTTCAGTATTTATTTTTGGTTGTCTGTCAATTCAAACGAATATGCAACGGCATAATTCTATATTTCAACACAATTTGTGTTTGTACGACGGTAAAATGATTTGGAGGAAAATGTTTTGCCAAAAACCTCAAAGCATTGCTTTTCATATGAAAATGCCAAGGAAATTTACAACATTTTTAGACCAAACGAACATTTCACATCAAAAATAACGTGCCTACTTTCGGCCTCGTTGGTGCAACATAATTTACTGTTCAGTTTATAATAAATAGACACTTTACTGGGTGTGTGTACTGCAAAGCAGATGATATTTTATGTAGTCAAATGAGCACGAAACGAGAATATATGAATGTGTGGTGAAAAATGAAAATTCACTCAAATGACACACTAAACTGCATTTAAAGCCACTTTTTTGAACAACCAAGAAAAATGTGTGCAAACGAATCGGAATGATGTGTTTGAGGAAAAAAAACACGCATTTTGATGTGGAAAACAACGTTTTTTTTTTGGTGTGCATTCTATTTTAGTGAAATGTTTGTGGCGCGTGCTCCAATTTTAAGTGCTTAAACGGCATTTTGCCATTTCAGATTCGAATGACACACATTTCATTTTATGGAAATTGCCCAGAACAACACATGGCAGTCGCTTTTGATTGATTTACTGCATTAAATCGGGAGATGCAATCGTAATCGTTTTTCATTTCATTTGCACATCAATTAAATTTATTCACATTGGAACACTAAATGTTGTCTGTTTTTATTTATTTGAGCAAATTGGATGGCACTTAACCAATTTTACATATTTCACATTTTTGACAGCGAACAAACAACCGAGTTAACTAATTGGAAATTTCCAAATTTCCGGCATTTGAATACCTGGGAATCATTGTTGACGGATTTTGGATTTATTGAATTAATCGATTCTAGCTGCTGTTGCAATGATGTATATGCCTTGGTTACTCTCGCATAGCTTGCTTCCTGCATGATTTAAAGAAAAAAATCGAACGAAAAATTTAAGAAAAATTCAACTCGAATAGTTAAGTTCATCAAACTGCATCAATTTTTCAAACTAAATTGCCCATGTTACTGAGCAAAACGGTTCGAAATAACACTTTTGACGATCGCAACCGAACTACTGGCTCTCGAACAATAGGCGACCTCATGTCATTGTACCCTACACACACACACACCTTTTTATCGAGTTCCGCATTCAATAGTTCAATTTCCGTTTGTTGTGCTTCAATTTTTCGTGCATATTCTTTTCCCAGTTCAATCGATTGCCACATCGCCTCATCGGTTTGATTTTCTTTCTCTTGATAAAAATCATTATAACAATCGCAGTCTTTTGATGTTGCATCTGGGCTGATATCACGTGATACTGTTCGTATTAAATCCACCACTTTATCAATTGAATCGAGTTTTGTTTTACCCAAATCATGTGGACACTAAACAAAAAAATTATACAAAATTATCATTTTGATAAACAACAATACAAAAAAAAAAATGTTAATCGCACAATAAACAATGAAATGAATGGCAAACCCTTAAATAGCTGCGACGTTGTAGCCGTAATTTCTTGATGATTTCATCTTTAAATTGGATGTGAGTATCTTTTTGCTTGAGCTGTTGTTCCATTTCGTTGATTTCATTTTTCAATTTGATAATCATATCATGTCGTTCGGCCACTTCAAAAACAAGAACACGTGCTTCAACGGCTGCCTAAAAAACGTGAAAAAACGTGTGAATAAATTTCAAAAAAAAGAGAATGTAAATATTCATAAAACTTATAAGTGATGATTTATGTTCACCTCTTCAAGTCCTTCTTTTTGTCGTTCCAAATTCTGAATTTGTTGCTTTAAATCAGCATTCTCAGCGATCAATTGACGCTGTAAATGAAAAACAAAAAACAAGATTACTAAATCAATTTCCAGTAAAAACACATGCAATTTTAACGTAAATGGAAAAAAACCGTACATTTTGTTTAGAAAGTTCTTCGTAGACCATAGCTGCAGAGGATGTCGTCGATTCAGTCGATTGAATGTGCTCAAATTGACAATCGTTGAAATCAATTAAATTGTTTTTGACTGCCGACACCGACACCGACGACGGTAACGACGACCAATGTTTATCATGCGTTGCCTTTGTGTCTACGTTTGAATGAATATTGTCAATAATATCGATGAGCTCGTTATTGTAAATTGGCCGTGTCTTCAACAACAGTATTACATTGTCAATTTCATTTCAAATATTCACACACACACACACACGGACAGACACATAGAGAAATATTCAAAAATAATATTAAAATATTGAAATACCATCAAACCAAAAAAAAAGCATTCAAAACACACATACCATTTTCGTAACCGAATCTGGTTCGAGCATTTTTGGCCCATTCTCATGCGTTGTTGTTTTAGCAATAGCAACGTCATGATCCATTGCCGATGAATCAATAGACAAATTGTTGTTTATTTGCGACGATCGTTTGTATGCTTTAAGCGTTTCGATGACGTTTAAATCGTTTCGCTTTGATGATGAGGAGTTGGTTGTTGTTATTGGCGTTTTTGTTGTCGCTGACGGATTATTGGTTTCGTTTTGACTCATTTTTTTGCGACACTATAGACTATGGTCTCTCTCTCTCTCTCTATTATCAGTTTTCAACTGTACAACAAATTATGATTGAAAATGATATTCATGACGCACACACCGCACTTATCGTTTATCGATCTTGTAATTTTGTTAGTTCCTCTCTTACGCTCACGCAATATCATGAAACAAGTACCCTTCCAATCACAATCACTAGTGCTACGCTGATTTCAATAGAGGCCAAAATGATAAAATGCTTGTAAATCGTTTTAGATAAACAAAAAAAGAAAATTATATATATACGAAAATCCAACCGATTATAATCGAGTAAATTTAAAAATTAAAATTACTATTTGCGCACACACCGAACAAATCACGAAAGCGTTTTCTATTTACTCTTCCGTCGTATCTCACCAAATTGTGATAACACTGAACATAACATAAAAACAATAATAATAACACTAATTACAGTCTAGTTGCGCATATTCAAGATTTATTAACAGCCACAATTATGACTTATTTTTGTAATCGGAATCCCGAGATTCGACGTTGTTCACCCAATTGCCGTTTTGTTTGTTTGTTTGTTTGGTGTGATGTGTGGAATTTTCGGTCATTTTTAGCTGCACTGTGAATCAAACCGAGAGCACTAGATAGCAGACATTCAAACTCTTTGGTTTAATGTCAGTAACAGTTTTTTGTTTTCTTTGAGCACTTTTCACATAGTCACTTGGATTACTCACACAAACTAAATTTCAATTCACATTTCAAACTCTTGGCAAATCAAATGAAAATCGTTGCATTTATAAATGATTGTTAACAAGAGCAAAAGCAACAACAACAACAAAAAACTTATAATATTTTAATCGAAACACTCGTTGGTTTATTTTTCAGCTGTATCAAGTAATCCAACACATGCGAAATGAGAACGCAATTTCATTTAAAATCGTTGTTCGTATTTCAATCGTACACTGTATTTGGATCGTTGTTTGTAACACTAACGCCAAAAAGCCAATGAATCAGTATGATTGTCTCTACTGAATGAAAATTATTATAACAGATATATATAAAAGAAAAAAAACACTCGGAATGGAATCGAGCGAGTAAAATGTGAAAGAAAAATTAAAGTAAAACACCGAAACGGTAACCAGTATGCAGTGAAGCAGCCCGCTTTCGAGCCCAATGCTTAGCCAATAATCGCGAATATACTTTATATTTTAAATGCCACACTGAATGAGGCAAAAAACAACAACAAAAACGAATTATGAATAAAAAAACAAACAAACAAACGCACGCCAATTCCCTCTCCCGCACCACATCGAACGCAACAATTTTATTATCGTTATTCTGCGGCGCTGGAAAGACTACAGCAATACCATGAGAAATGTTGTTTTTTTTGTTTGTTTGTTTGTTTGTTTGTTTGTACACACACTTTTAAGCCAAAACCAATCGGATCCGACGCACGCACACACACAATCAAATATATAAATCGCAAAAAAACACCTTAAGCAGCATCAAGCAAAAGCTTTTACGTAAATCAACCGGACTCAATGTGAATTATGAACAAGAAAAAAAAAATCTCGTGAATTCGCTTGTGTCTTGTGTTCGTTTTATTTTTCGCATCGTCTTTTTTTGCACTCTCTGTGCACAGTTAAAGCATGTGTTGTGTGCTTTCGTGCTCTCAGCACACACACACACACACACACACACACACAACTCTTCGTGCTCTATGTTTTCGACTGTTTTTTCCGTGGATTCTTCTTATTTGGTTGCACTGTGCTTTGGTGACGTACATTTAAATTATTGGGACGTTTAACACGACTTCTTTATTATGACAAGTCTAGAGCTTCACTTTATCACCTTCGATTATTTATTTGTGCTACATAAACAATAAATTGCAAGTGATTTTGCATGCATGGAAATATACCGTATCGCAAACGGATCAATTTGAAATGCAGTTAAGTGAGATCTCCAACCAGATCCAGGTCTAGTTCAGAGTATTTTTTTTTTTAATATGACTTAAAAATCAAGCTAATTTTAAATTGTGAATAATAATTTTTATTTAAGAACCAGTTATTTGAATGTTTGCTGATTGCTTTAATTATTCAGAATGATGGAGAATTTATTATTTATTCCATAGAAATGAATAATTATGGTAATATCGAAAGGGAATTTGAACACAATTGAAATTTTGAGATGTGAATGTTGAATATTCGATTTGCTTTTGTTCAAACTTGTGTGTAGTACACAATGTATATGGTGAGCCTATGAATCTATATGCGTATTGACATCGTGCAGTGAACTGGCACCGTGACGGATCGATTGTTTTGATGCCACCTCATAAATCACAAATACTCTACACAATGTCAATAGTAGACTCCAATTAGTAATTGTCAGTTGCTACCAAAGTTCTCAATCGAATTCTGAGGACAAAGTCTAACCCGAGTCCGAATCAAGTCCGACACTAAATTCGGGTCGGACCTCTTCGGACTCGGGCGCAGCCGCCAGTTTTCGGGTCGAACTTGAGTATCCGAGCTCATTTTTCAGGTGTTCGCGGATAAGGTTAAACAGTCTTTCAGCAGCCGTTAACGCAACAGGTGTAGCAGCAAAACGATTAAAATTTTTATAAAGTTTTGTATACAACATTTTGACTGGTTATCCCCACCAATTAAAAATATTGTAATGATCAATTTCAGCATATCTATTGAACTACTAAGCATTGGTTGAGTAAATTATTGGTTTGAACATTTGAATCTTCGTTGAACTATCGTCCAAGTCCGTGGCCCGACGTCTTTAGTCCAAGTCCCGACCCGACACCGCCCACTTCGAACAATGTTCGGTTGGACTTCGGACGATTCTTTGATTTTTATTTGGACTCGAATCAGGTCAGCCCTAGAGAAGTTCGTTTGGATTTCGGACCCAATTTTCGGTCCGATTGAGACCACTGGTTACTACTATCAGTCATCTGTTCAATCTTCAATAACTGAGATCATAATTTAGCTCAGTGCAGGCGCATTTTTCTACGTTTATCACCATTTACACTGGGGAGATTACGAGTCAAGTTAGAAACTTGACACTTGTTTATAAATAGTTCTACAATTGACATTCTTATTGGGTGCCCTTTGGAGATTAAAAAGAGTTTAAGTGAAATCAATTGCAATGCGAATCGATTTATTTTTGTGTGTTTGTTATCACATCTAGCCAATATGAGTCAAAGTACATAATGAAAAATTAAAAATTGAAAGTCAACAATTTGTGTTTGTCGACAGTTGTATTATGTGTGTCGTGGTAAAAACTGTACTCGAATTGGATCCCTTGATCTCAATATTAAATCCGATATTATGACCACATCTTCAGTCTTTGTGATTGGTTTCAGTTTGAAATTTTTTATAATCTCACCAATGGCCGTTCGCAGCTCCATCATTGCGAATTTTTGACCTAAATAACACAATCATTTTAATTTTCATTTACCATTTGAAGAATAATAAACTTTTTATACCAATACAGTTGCGTTGACCGGCACTGAACGGAACATAGGCAAATGGGTGCTTGATTTCATTCTCCAAAAAACGATTTGGATTGAATTTTTCCGGGTCTGGAAAATATTTCGGATCTCGATGTAATACATTTATAAGGATATGAATTATGGTTTTAGCGGGCAGTTTTACATTATCTAAAAGAGACATTAAAAATGAAAATAAATCACAATTAATCTGCAGAACTATCAATTTAGTAGAGTTTTTATTGTAAAAAAAAAAATATACCGATGACAGTATCTTCTCCAAGAACTCGTCCAATAAACGGAACTGGTGGGTACATTCGAAGTGACTCTTTAATCACAGCATCCAAATATTTTAAATTGTTATAATTTTGCTCTTCTTGAAGCGAGGCAATCTCTTCGTACAGACGCTTTTGAACGTCTTCATGATTGGCGATCGTAAATAAAATGAATGTTATTGCAGTCATCGTTGTATCAAAACCTTCAAAGACAAAGGTGTCAACCTCTTCCTGAATCCCTGCCGGATCGATTGTTTTTTGATTTTGTTCAGCCGCCAACAGAGTATCCAACATTGCAAGTCGTTTTTTCTGATTGAAATCACCACCATCGATGGCATTTGATACGCCTTTGGACTTTTGTTCGTGTTGATTCGAAATGAACGATTTTCGTTTTGTTGAAATGACATTTCCAGTGAATGCTTGTGCTTGATCAACAACCATTTGCTCAAGTTTACCCTTTCCAAATGTAAAATATGGCCAATCGTAGACAAACCAAGGCACAGTCAAACGTTCCACTTGATATTTTCCAATTTCATTGATTTTGCGACGATAATCGTCTAGCTCATCGATTTTTTTTAGTTTTACTCCCATTGCTGATTCTAATTTCGTAAATTATAATGTAAATTAACCAGACAACATAAGACACACATGCAATGATATGGCAAAATTGCCACAAAAACAAAAATCCATACCACAAATGGTGTTTAAAGTAAATCTTGAGATTAATCTCTGCAATTGTGTGCCTTCTGGATTGTTTAGCTCATTTTCACGAATTTCTCTCAAGAGAATTTCAGTCTGTTCGCTTAAAAAAAAATCAATAATTTTCAAGTATTAACATCAAATTTGTGGTTTAAAAAAAACACACTTAAATACAAAAACTAACTTAAAGGTTGATTGGAATCCGTTTAAAACATTGAAATGAAATGCTGGTGTCAATAATTTTCGTCGTGCAAACCATTTGTCACCAGTGCTTGTGAGTAGTCCAGTGCCTAATAACAGTTGCAGAAATCGATACGAAAAACTTTTTTCGATATGCTTGGGATTTGTAACAATTTTCTAATGTTCATAAAAAGAAATATCGAAAAGAAACTGAATTGAATGAAATACGCAATCTAATGTGTTATAAAAAAAAAGTTTAAATGTAACCTCAAATGAATCAGCCGTGTAAATATGATAAATGAAAAATCCGAATGACCAATAAACGAAACCATTTTTAAATTTTTTACACAAATCCATTCCAATTTCAAATGTTTTGCCTGAAACAAACAGATGCATGTAATCCACATTGATTGTTCATATCTTTTGCGTTTCACACAAAAAATTGTAAGATTGTTTTGGTTTTTTTTTTTTTTTGTAAAGAGTGAAATAATAAAACTCACTTTGAGAACTAGATAAAAATTCAATTGAACCAATTATTGGCCACATTCGTGGGCCTTGCAATTGTTTTGCAATTTTATAAGTTGTATAGTTTTTCGTAAAAAAATCCAACAGCATCAATAATGCCAAAATTGAACACAAAACCATCACTAAAGTTGACAACATTTTAATGAATTGTTTGAATCACACTTGCGCCAAAACGATTTACTAGCTGAAAGTGGAGGAACATACTGTCACGATTCCTTGCACTGCATAGCGAATATATATTGCGGAAAGCAACAAAATTAATGACGCAATTGTATGCTATTACGTATGAGAGTTTCGCCTCTAAATCGAGATTTTAGAACAACTTTAAGGTGAAACAACATTCTCAGGTTCAATGTTATAGCCAGCAGTAATTTTGAATGTATTTAGGAACGTTTTTTTTTTTTAATTATTTTTATTTGAGAACAATATTCCTCCCAAAACTTATAAAATCGTAGAGCATCTACTGGTATCACTACTTAAACACAAAATGAATACAACGAATGCTCTCTAGTTACTGGTGAAGTCAACCTTATCGATCAGCACTTTAGTTTTTTTGCACTTAAGTACTCGATTGAATCATTGTATTTATAAATATAGACACATTCGACTGATCAAACAGTCGTCTATGGTACACACACTCAATTCAGAGGTAGCAAAATATTTTCAATGTGATGGTGAAATGGAATTTCACCGCCACTTGGTTTGCATTTGGCGGTAATTTCTATATAAAATTCAAAATTTTCTATCAACAATCGCACACACAATTGTAATCGACTGCAGCCAAAAATATTGGAAATATATGATTTATATTCATCAGAGTGCAACAAAATCATTTGTTTGGTGTTCACCTCTCGCTCCGATATCCATAACTACACAGAGATGGAAGAATAGAAGCAAAAAGAATCGAAGAGGTGAAGAAGAACTCACAAACATTCTCATAGCTACTATGATTGCTTTTCTTCTGCTGCTTTCATCATGACGAAGTATCACTGTATGCCGAAACGAGAGGTGCTGAACCAGAAATCATATTGTTGCGCTCTGACAAATTCAAATTATATTACAACGTGTTCGGCTACAGCCGATAATGCCTGTGTGTAAGATTTGTGTATTTTATATAGAAATTTCCGCCACATACAAACCAAATGGCGGTAAAATACCATTTCACCACTACATTGAAACTATTTTGCTACTACTGAATTGAGTGTGCAATAATTCGCATAATAGATGTTACATGCAAACAAATTGAAATCGAAAATAATGAAATGTCATCCGGTCAGTTGAGTTCGAAGCAAATTTGATGTTTCGATGGCATTTTACACATTGTAAGAAATTCATTGCCGTGATATAATACGCTGATTGAATACGATGATCACTGACCAAAAGCTGATCACTGACCAATTTCCACAGAAATGTGAAGTGGAACCACATGAACGAGGATGTCGAAATCGTCGCTACGAATGCCATCTCTGCAAGAAATATGTCACTACTCACAAAACTTCAATGGAAATTCATATGCGCAGTCACTCGGGTGAAAAACCGTTTCGCTGCGAGGTGTGCATGAAATGCTTCAATAAAAAATGCCATCTTAAGCGACACTTGAACACCGTTCACAGAAAATGCAACTTGTAAATATTGTAAGCAAACACAAGCTTCTCTTGAAACTTAAATTCAACATCCGAAATATAATCAAATGAAAACCACACTTGAATTATTAATACCCGAACTGAATTAGTGGTTAGATTTGGTTTGAATTGTCAATAAATAATCAATCATAAAAAATGAATTGTTTTTTACAAAACAACCCATTCGAATGAATCAATCTTTCAATTTCACTTTGCAATTGATAGAAAAATCAGAAATCGAAATAGTAATAAGTCAAGAAATAGAGAATTTTTCTCCAGAAAAGAATAAATGGATTTTAATAATAAGATTCTTAAGATCTCACAAGATGTTAGCATACGGTGTTCGTAGTGTCAAGACCAAAATTGTTCACATCAGAAATGATCAATAAAACCCACAGGTTACTTATGTCATCGTCACGGAACGGTCACCGCCATAATTAAGTGACCTGTGTCTTCAATATCATTCAAATGAGGCCTAGATAAGCGATATTTTTAGCAGCCAGTGTACCGCATGTATACCTCTCCGGTGATTTCATTGAGTGCATGGCATGCGATAATGTCGTTGCTTGAGCGAATTTCACATTTCCGTGCGAAAAAATGATTTATGACACTTCTGAAAAATTAAGAAATAACACCCCAACAATATGCAACACAAATCAAGATCTTTTTTAATGCAAGTTGATCATTCCAGCTAGGGGGAAAGAACTATTGGCATAACTGCGTGTATTTGCATTTCATTTGCGTTCATTTGCAAGCGTATTCGCATAGTATTTACATAGCATACACGAGCGCCACCTGTAGGCTGCGAATACGCCATATAATATCCTATGTAAATACATACATTTATTTGCGCTATTTGCAGGCTATTTGCAGCGTTCTTTCCCCCTAGCATTCCAGGCGTGTTTATTTGGGCTCATTAAGATTTAATTAAACTTAAACGTGGATATGATTGGGATTGAGGATTTCGGAAGCATGTTTGGTTTCCGAAATGTCATTTAGACACTAAAGACATGCAGTTGGATAAAGGAAACGCCTTAGTTTGTAAATGGAATGAAAAGTTACTTAAAAGTTAGAACTTATGTAGCATTGATTTGGAATGGCTCACGGTCAGTGATCATCGGCCACACTTGAAAAACATCTTTGATAAAATGTTCATAATTTGATGGTGAAAAATGCGTACAAAGAGTTAAAAATTTTATCAAAATGTCAGTTTGCAACGATGCAATTTTCTGTGGTATTTATAAGAGTCTTCTATTCAATATGTATCAAATATAAAATCAATAAAACAATTCCCTATTATGCTTTCTATTGAATTGTGTGTTTATTTGAATTTTTTCGATTTAATTTTTTGCACAGCAAATCTATAATCCCACTATTGCACTAGAAAAAAGACTGTAAATTCTAGATGTGTTTGCAATTCATCAAGACCACCAAGATGCCGATTAAAAGTTCATCTTCATTTATAAATACAAATTAATTTTATCTAATAAAAGAGCTTGTTTGAAAAAAAAAACAGGAAACAAACGAATGTATATTTGTTTATCAATGATTTGATCACTACGTTGAACCTAAAATACGGTTTCAAATATTTCTATGGACTCATTTTATATTTTCATAGTTAAAATTCTACGATTTGATCACGTAGTTCACGATAAGTTTAGAGAAAATGTTTTAGTTTATCAAAAGAAACAAAAAAAGGAAAAATGTGTTGAATGATTTAAGATTTGGCAACGCCATTCATTTCACTATGTCCGGCGGGTGGACGCAGCAGATCACCGTACTGTGAAAGAGCTTCACGAAGTGAACGTGACACTTCAATCGATGTGGTTGTGGTGCAGTCAACAAGCAACGGAAACAGTCCAATGAGATGATCCCAGGCAACTTTATCCACTGAAATGAAATTATTGGTCCAAAATTCAAAAAAAGGGTAAAAAAAAATGGATTTCAACATTTCAAAAATGTTTAGTTGAAATTACTTACATTTGGCTGCTGGCGTTTTCTTCATGGAAATTATAAGTGTGGCAATTGCTTTCATCACAAATGAAATTTCCGACAGTCGATACTTCGGTAAGGTGCTTTTGGTGCACTGTTTTTCATCGTCTGAGAATTTTTTCAGAACTTCTTCAAAGCGTTTTAGTAGAGCTGTGATCGCCAAATGGCCAACACCTTCGATTGTAACATTTGAATTCGTTGTGTTATTGTTTAAAGCACTTGCTTCTTTATTTTCATTCGATACAACTGTATCGCACAGATCGTTCAGCAATGAAAATTGTAATAGAGTTTCAAAGCATGTTTTTGCAAATTCTTCTCTCAATTTGATGTCAGCATCGTAAACACTGTTCCGAGCAGTGGCTGAATGTATTGAACCTTTGTTTAAAATGGTTACAATGTCCAAAATAAATTGATGTGGTATGTGATCAGCGTATGGTAAAATTTCATCGCGTAACATTTCAATAACTTGACAATCAATGGTTTCGTCTAAGACAATTTCATCGATGCCACGATCTTCAATCGTGCACACACTGGATGGGAATAAAAATTTGTCAAGCGTTTCAGAAAGTGTTGGCCAAACATTGACAAATGATTCGGGATGCTGTCGTGCCACTGGCAATCCCACATTCAACACAGACAGCAGACTTTCGATTGCCAATTTCCATGTACTTGATGCCATACATTTGTATTTCATAGCCAATGGAATTTTCAATGTATTGATTATCTCGAGTAAAATATGTTTTTCAATTACAACTGGATCACTGGCACATTGTAGATAAATTTTAACGGCTACATTTAACGCTTTCTCACCAAATGGTATGTAATTCATGCTAACCCATTCGATTGTTGAATGATTTTGATTGTGGTGCTGATTGCGATTTGATTTATACGGTCTGAAAAACAAAGAACAACAACAACAACAACAAAAAATTAATTTCACCACCAAATTTCAATGGTAAATGACATTTAGTCAGCCAAAGTGGCGAATACAGCTGTGATTTGCTTACCTAGTTTCAAGGCGATCAAATGTTGGTGGCACACAGGCAAATTTACTGAAACTTAATAGTTGACTAAAAATTATTGCAATCATTGATTTTAATGGAGATGACGGAGGTAGAACTTCTTTGCATAAAATATCCATGCATTCGAGCACACCATCATGCAATGGTGTTAAAAGTGAATCAGAAATTGTTGACATAATGTACGGTGTTGAATCACTATGAACCGGAACAGCCACTGCGTTCATTAAAACATTACACAAATGTCGTAGATCATCTTCAGTGAATCTAAAAATTGAAAATTGGCAACAGTTATTGAAAATTCTAAATGAAGTTTTTTTGTATTCGCATGTATTACTTATGTTTAATATGTTGAAACAAAGCCGGAAATATTTGAATCAATGCTGTTAAATAAGCTTGGCTTGGAATGAAAATGTCCACATCATTTTTATCACCAGATAGTCCAGCTGTCGGAGGTTTTGTACTCTCAGTACCGATATTCAACCAAACCTTCCAAGCAATCTGTAAAATCCACCAAATGGTTTTTTTGTTGTTGTTGTTAATTCAAATCAATTTAAGATTATGTCATAATTATTGATTATGTGATTGCTATTGAGCTTACATTCCAAATATCCATATTATCCTTGCTATTTAAATCGATTTCATCGATTGGCAATTGCTTTTCAATATCATCATCGCGTTCATTACTCGGTTTATTGTATAAAATCTCTTGGAACGATTTCAGGGCAGCCAATGAAACTTCGTTGCTTTTACTTAGTGCTGCATTTTCAATGAATTCCAACAATAATGACCAGGCTCGTATAAAATCGCCCAATGTTTGTAGCATATGTCGTTTTGTATTGAATACACGTGATACACCCGATAAAGTGAGTACTTGCGTTTCAGCCCATTGCTTTTGTGCAGTGTTTCGTGAATGATGAATTAAAATATTTCCCGTTGTATCGACTTTTTCACTGCTCGCTGAGCTCGATAGGCTACGAACTTTATCCAATAGCGGAAATAGAACTTGCCACAATACGGATTGCCATGTGGGTGGCATCAAGAGATTTCCATGCGCTGAAATGGTGGAAAACAGAGTTTGACCGGCCGATTTTCGAACGGCTGGCCGTGAGTCAACGCACAAATCACCCAATCGAGCAAATAAACACATCCAAAGCTTATCGAAATGCGGTATATTTAGAGTGCCTGGAAAATCGGGCAAAACAGTTTGATCTTCAGATACCGTTTGTGACAATTTGTCCTGATTTTGATTGAAGTAATCTGAAATGTTCCACTGTAAAAAAAAATTACATTTTAAATTAACAAAAATTAAACATGAATTGAATGAAAATTGAATTGAATGAAAATTGCGAAAAAAAAATTCAATCTGAGTTCTGAGACATACCATTAATCCAACAGCTGTTAGCGAAATGTTTAGTTCTTGTGTTTGAGAACCAAACTTTGCTGCTGTATTGACACACAACGGCAAGCAACGCCATGGCATAGCCGGTAGAAAATCGGTTACAACCAACTGCAAGCACTGGAATGCTATTCGAATCAATGCTTCACCATGACGATCATTTACAGCCCCAATAATTCCCAAGACCAATGGCCATCCATGGGTCAATGTTTCACCGGCTCCATTCAGTACTTGTAGAACACATTCGAGTTGCCGTTGTCGAACATCACCATGTGGAACGGATGACAGTTCAGCAAGTGGATTCAAGAGTAATGTCTGAAGAGTCTGTTTTCGAGACGAAGATAAGTGAATTTGGCTTAGAAGTGTCTTGTTTCGTAAATAAGATATGCCACTTCAGGTAAAACTCACCATATTTTCTTTTAGCGGTGTTTCGTATTTGTATTGCAAAGCCGCTTTCACAAGATACGTAACCGCTTCAACACCCCATTCTCGCATTCGAATGTGTGGATGTTGGCAAACTTCCAGCAAATGATTGGTTAATGGCCGCCACAACACTTCGATTCTTCGTAGATTTACTAAACCCGTTTCAAGTAACTTGGCTACAGCAAACAATGATGGTTCCTATTGAAAGAAATGAAAATCATGACACATGGACATCAGAAGCCTTGGCCTTGAGCCGTTCGCTCTAAATAAATTCCATACCCGATTCGAATAAGCCAATTCCATAGCTTCTTGTGACAATTTGCATAGAGCATCAATCAAATGATGTAATGCAACATCATCCAAATACTGACTAGATTCGAACAGTTGGCTTAGCATTTGTGATAAAACCGGTAAATCGGCCATAACCGAAGTAGTTATTCCAGCTGTTGCGTCGGTGGATAGCTTTGGCACAACCTGTAAGCTTCCTCCTGTTGATGGTTTCAAGCCTAAAATCCAAACTAAATGTTGCAGTGTGGCGAGCACAATATGCCAAGATGTGCCCAAAATGCATCCATGACAATGAGCCAAATGCAACATGGCTCGCATGCATTGTAAATTTTTGGCGGTTAACATTACTGGACCCTGTTGCGCTCCAATCGGTAGTGATGTTGTTGGTAGTGGAGTTCCAACTGCAACAACTTGATGACGAAAATCATTCTCACCACACCCAGATGCCATATACTGATGACTTAGGTCTTGGCTTGGCGAACGCGAATGAGCTACACAATGATTTTTAAATTAATACATTTATTACATCGTAAAATGGTGTTTGAAAAACTTACTTATTATTCCCGAAAATTGATAGCCCATATTCAGCACAGATAACGCATAATGTGGAGGTAAAGATGATCGACAAATTGCCGTTATAAAAGCATCACGAGGTGTTTGAATATCTAACAATTATATCAACAAAATATTTAATTGGTTGACTTTAAAATCTATTGCGAAGGGATCGTTACCTAATGTTCCACACAGAGCTGCGTAGTTTTGCATTGCTTTTAAAACATTTTCGGTTATTGATTCGTCGGTGGCAGCATCAATGAGTGGTGTTAATGCAGCCAATAGACCACACCAACTCGATGTAACCAATTGTGTGTGCAATTGTTTATCAGCTTCACTTAAGTTATCCTTGTATGGAGCAGGCTTCTCTTCACCAAGCTTGAAATTTAAAGCAAATTTGTTTATTGAGTACCTGTAAAACTGAATTTATTCCGAATTTCAATAATCAAATTTGTCCACTCACCTTTGATGGACCAAGAACGGCCAATGAAATTGACCGAACAATGTCCAAAAGGCATGCATATGCCACAGAAATTCCAAATCCATCCGGTATTGGTGGTGGTTCAACCTTGTCAAGCATATCCAAACTATGAAAATAAAAAGCAAGTGATTGAATTAGCTTCGTTTAAATGAAAAATATGAAATTGTGTTAATGAAAGGGCATAAAATATAATAAAATGTTGAAACGCACAATGTAGATTTGGATTGTCCGGTGGGGAATGTGACAATTAAAGGCAACCAAACACTTCTGAACAGAAATCCAGCTTGTTGCGATGGTCCGATCGGCATCGTGCTCATCATTGGCAATGTTTGAGTTGGGGTTGAAACTATAACGAGATTGACAAAGATTGTGATGAAATAAGTGAACCGGAATTGATTGCGCCTCGTTGATACTTTTTTTTTTAAATCAAATGATCAAAAACATACCGTTCATACTATTCGCATGCGTTGGAGCGAATAAACTCTGAACATAAGCACCCAACGAATTAATAATATCTTGAAAAATGTTCGTTGCATGATCTTTTAAATCGTAGCATTGGCAAAATGAGACGAGTAGTTCTGGTAGTACGGTCATTTTATGAATAACTTCAAGTGCCAATGATCGTTGCCAGGCCGGTTTATCCGGATCCAAAAATTTAACGATTAATGATAGAAATATTTCACATTCCGTCACCAACAGGCGATGATATTTCTGAATGAGAATTGATACAACACGTAACAAACGCATGCTAATTGGAAAATATGGTTTATCATGGGCGACCGGTTGCTGTGGATTCGTTTGAACAACCGTTCGATATTTAATATTCGGTGAAAATAATTTGATCACAAGAGCGCATACGCGTTCTTTTAACAGGAACGAAAATTCTGGATGATTAAAGAAAACCGATGGGAACGTAGTCAAAACGGTTTCCAGCAGTTCCAAGCCAAATGTGCGTGTCATTTCAGTCATTCCAAGTAGCCAGTATGGTTGATCGGCATTAACAAGCTGAACCAAATCTTGGAATAGTAAAAATGCATCGGAACCACACACTTTGAGTCCTTTGGGTGCTTGACCAGGAGCCTGTTTCAACTCTTCTATGTTAACCTCTTGCGGTGGTTGCTCTTCTGACGTTGACGGTTCAACATCAACCTCTTGATCTTCGGTTAGAACACGTTCGAATACCAGTGAAACCAGTTGACGTACTGTTGCACCGGCCGTATTTATTGTGGTTGAATCTTTTGTAAAATGCAATCGAAAGCATAAAACGAGTGCTTTGGCCAGCGTTTCACCATGCACAATACTATTTGTGGTAAGCAGCAGGGTGACCGTTTGTAAGACTTTAACCTCTTCAGTTCCATGCTCCATTAACATCCATAATGTATCAGTAATATAACGAGCACCCTTTTGATCGACTACTTGTTGTGTGATTAATCGTTGCATCATTCCAAGGCAATACTATAGCAACAACAAAAAAACAGACAGTAAATTTATGAAGAAAATTCGCCATAAATGTAATTTATTATGGTTTTAGACATGTGACAGCACAAACCTTGATAATTTTCACATCTTTTGATTCACAACCCTGAACTAGTGCATACAAAATTTGATTAACAACATAATACAGTTGAGTGGATGGCGTCGATGATGCTGCTTTCAATTTTATGATTGCTTCTTCACACGACTAAAAACGACCGGCGATAGAAAAAAAAAAACAAATGTGGCAATTGAAAATCAATTGAGAGAACAAACGAAAGTAGAGCACACTACAAAATGATGCCAAATCAGCACATTTTTTTCCTCTTTTTTCGAATACGAACCTCTTTGATTTGTGGATACTTTTTCTTTGTTTCGTTGGCCAATGTACGGAAATCATTTTGCAAAATTTCTAAGAATTTTTGCACCGCTTCATTACTTGAATTACCACTAACGAACGACATGGTTGTTGTTGAATTTGCAAATAGTCTCTACCACAAGTTAAGCGATAATAACGATTGACACTTTGGCAATGCACAATTTGACCTTTGTAATTTCATCAAAACTATGTTATCGCTTGGTAATGTTTTTCTTTTACAATTTTTGCATCTTATCACATCGATAAATATGCATTTTAATCCAAAGCGTTTGATTCCGTTTCGATTCTACTCAGTCGTTGTGGTTGTACAAGTGAAAAAAAAAATTGCAACGTTCACACTGTGATGATACAAAAAAAAAATGGATTAAAAAAAGGTGTTGTACCGCAAAAACTGGAATGACACATAGACACTGGTAATTTAACAATATTATTGTGCACGTTAAGGCAAACCGACAATAGAAACTATAAATTCAAAGCACAAAACAAAAAAATAACACAAATTCTACATTCACTTAGCTATCAGATTTAACAACGGAAACATATGGTTTTTTGCTCACATTTTCATTATGTCACATGCATTTGTTCGCTGATGCAAATTCCGTGCTCATTTGATTCGTCACCTACCGTGAACGGTTCATTTGTTGCAATTATAAAAAAAAATTCAATGAGTTATTGATGTTTCTTGAAGTCTCACAAATAGATATTACGCTACTGCAATGTCAATATAGTGGATTTTTGCACTACTTTGCAGAAGAAGAGAAAAAAAACACCCAAGACACCAATTTATATATTAAAATCAGTCCATTGCTTTGGATTTATTGAATATGTATTGTGTCATTATACAATATCAAATTATTTACGTGTTTTAATTATACTGAGTAATTTGTATTCTATCACACAATAAAAATGATGAAATCCTGTTTTGTTTTCTATGTGCGAATACAATATTATTTTTTTTTGTATACGCGTCCTACTAAAAAAATAAAATAATACGAGCAAATTAATAGCTGTCAAAGTGATCCAATGAATGTGAGAAACGTCAATATGATGTGTCTCATTGGTGTCGATGCGACATCTGAAAGTCAAATGCACTAACTAAAATGGTAAACAAACCATTTTTCTTATGAGAAATCGACTTCAAAGTCTTTATTCAAAACAAACAGGCGAACAATTGTCGGAAGATTTCTTGTTTTTAACAATTTGTTTTTTTTTTTTTTATTTCTTTCCGAAAAAGCTCAGAATTGTGCCTTGTTTTTTGCCATCCAGTGGTGAAATTTTCTTTTTTGGAGCGGTTGATGTGCTATTATTTGTGACTGAAGTGGACTTCTTTGCCGGTGGTTCAGCTACTTTTGATTCAGCTACTTTTGGTTCGTCCTCTTCCGAACAGCTCATTTCCTCCATTTCACGAACAGTATCTGAAACATACAAATACAAATGTGTATGATCTAGAGCATCAACCAATTTACAATTGTTTACAATCGATTGTTTCACTTACTTATAAATCCATCTTCATCCTCATAGGTTTTTGTAACCATTTTCTTAATTTTAGTACGTCGTTTTTTTGTTTCGGTGCTTCCATTTGTTTTGTTTGTTTCGCATTTTTTCGGTGATGGTGTTGTGTTTTCCTTTTCTTTTTTCACCACATTCTCCTCATCTGTATCCATTTTCACATCTTTTCTATCGGATGCATCCTCTTCATCGGACGAAGAGTCACAAATCTGCATTAGACGTACTCGTGTCGATGTTGGTTCCAATTTCATCTTTTTCTTTGCTTGAACTTTTTGAGTTTTTTCGGCCGATTTCGAGTCTTCGTTTGAATCTGTGAACATTTAAACAAATTATCAGTGATCAAAATCCAAAAAAATTGAAGCCACCCGGAGCGCTTGAACACCTACCGCTTGTAATCGAATGTGGTCGTTTGCTGGAATTTTTCGTTTCATTTGATTTCTTTTCAGTTGGTTCCTTTTTAGGTTGAACATTTTCGAGTTTAACCTTTTCGATTTTGGATGCAGCCTCCGAAATGGATTTTTCAACCTTTGATACGCCGGTTGATGTTGATGGTTTTGACGCAAAGAACGATGCTATTGATGATTTGCCTTGAGATGCTTTTGTTACTTTGGCCGATTCTTTTTGTTGATTCTTTTTCGGACTCTTTTGTGGGCTCGTTTTTTCCTCTTTAACTTTTACATCGTTTGAACTGTTATTCGAACCATTTTCTGTTTTTACCTCTTTTTTCGGTTGCTTGGATTGCACCACACCAAATATATTGGTCGGCTTTTTTACCGGTTCTGGATCATGTTTTATTGATTTTTCCGTCGGTGGCACAACAATTTGATTAATTTTGACATTTCGTTTGTCGCTCGTTATCTTTAGGCAAATACTATTGGAATCAATTTGTTAGTGAAAAAAAAAAATGTAACAATTTCGATATTCAATTTGATTCACTTACTATTTATTTGTTGATGGCTCTTGAATGTTCAAAGTTTTGCCATTGATACTGCTCACTTCAACGCTGTACAGTATTCGTGTGTGATTTGGACAAATTTTATCGACTTTTGGTAAACACTTTTCGGGAACGACCTACGAACCACATGAAACGGTAATTTGGCAGTCTCATCAAATGCAGACATGGAAGGTGAATGCAAAAAAAAAATCTCACCGTGATTATAGGATTGCCCTTCAAATCAATGCCTCGTATCAAGTATTCTTTGACGATTTTCTTGTCACCCGTATAGTTTTTAAGCCATTTCTCCAGCACAATTTCAGCATCTTTATTCGGAATGCTCCAATTATTCGAAATATTTGCAAGTGTAACCTGTTGCGAGGAAGTAAAATTGTATTGCATCAATTTAATTGCGTCTTAAGTAACCTTCAAAAATCAACATTTCATCAACAATGTGTTGTCGTTTTAACAAACCTTTTTATCGTTGTCAAGAATCAGATGATCGATTTCCTCTAAGCACAGTTTTTCTGAATCCGTATTCATTTTTAATCAAATATTAACAAAACTCAAAAGTACAAATGAGATTTATCGTTCGACGGTACCGAACTACGAGCACAATTGACAGACTTAGTAAGCAATATTTAGCGCGTTAAATGACAGTCTGACGTTTTCCCGCTTGAATGCTGTTTACACGTACCTAGTGGCGCCACCTGTTGTAAGTGCCATAAAATCGAACCGTCGACTTTTTTTTCCCCCGATTTCAAATGCATCGTAATAAATGGAATTAAGTTGAAAGAAAATCAGCGATAATATTTATTTTTTCGTATGCGACTGCGACATTTATTCATTACCTTAATTATAAAAAAGTATATATTTTCAATTCATGTATAAAACTAAATCATAAAGTTTTAAAAACGAGTATAAATCGTTAGGTAGTGGTGGCTGTCGGTGCAACTTTTGGTTGGCATTCATTTAAATTTTTTCCTTTCGTTTCTTGTAAAATGAAAATGCTAAAAAGAATACCAAAGAAGCAAACACTTGAGCATATCCATGAAACACCATACAAATGTACGGAATGCATTAAAATTGGAAACGTCTTGAGTGAAATGAATGCGAAAATGCTGTTGGAAAGCATGCAAATCATCGATCCAAATGTCCGCACCTGTGTGAGATAGAAAAAAGAAAGAAGAAAAAAAAACAGCAGAAAAGAAAGAAGAAGAAAATAAAAAATGCATAGAAAATTTAAGCGCAACATTGAATGAAATGTTGATGAGCAAGGATATCCATGTGCGAGAGCGCGAACGCTTCACACCAAAGCAAGTGTAAAAATTTAATAAAAAAAAAAAACCAAACGAGAATAAAAAATGTGTCATTTTTCATATATCAAAATTTCATTATTTTATCATAGTCAAAAATGGTTGTTACCTCAGCTGGTAGAATTTCCGTCAAAACTACAAATGGCAACGGTAGAATGCCAAAGCAGCTAATGAAAACGAACGTTGAAAAACTAATCAATGGTATCCAATTATATGATGTTAAATCGTAGCCGGTTTCGTTGAGATATGAATAAATGCCGAGCGACAAAAGACCAATGAACGCACCAGATGTGGAAAATATTAGTAACGTTTTGCGTCCAATGCGATCCACTAAAAGTGTCGAACCATAGACACCGAGTATTTGAATGACAGCCACTATAATCGACGAAATGTGTGGATCAAGCTTTGAACCGGATGCCATGAAGATATTCGCCGTGTAATTTAAAAACGCAAATGTGCCGCTGAATAGATTGATACCGGTCAAAGAGAATCCAATTAAAATCGCTTTAATCGCCTTCCATTGAACTGGAATAACGACACGAAAACGAAATCATTTTTAGCTCATGTTGTGTTTTTTTTTTTTTTTGGGTTGAATTCATCAAAAATTGCTCCGCTGTAACTGATGTTGCAGCCAGACATAAGCAGCACAGGCACACACATCACACACAGACAAACAAACAAGCATAAATTGGAACGGAACTTACAGATGTTTTTGAGTACATTTTTTTGATATTTTTCATTCTCATTTGAATATTCGTGTACCGATTGTAAAATTTCCACGAATTCTCTATCAATGTGTGTACAACAATTTTGCTCTTTGCATCGGCAATCCCGATAAAAGCTCAACGAATATTTTGCTTTCTACAGAAAAAAAAAATGAGAGAAATACAAATAAAAAGAAGAAAAGACCAGAAAAGATGGATTTTATTCGAATGAGCAAACACAGATTGCATGCCGATGATGTTGTGTATACATAATAAAAATATATATATAATTTTGGTTTATGTTACATCGAAACTCTTGCGCGCCATAAAATATTGCGGTGTTTCCGGAAAAAAGATAAATAACATGAAAAACACTATCGGAAGTGGTAAAAAGATTTTTGGCACCAAATAGTATGTTAAATATGTTCCAGCAATGAAACCAAATAAAATCCCAATTGTTACGCTCAGCATTAATAACGAACCCAGGCGACCGCGAATTCTGCAATTTATTTTCGACAATTTTAATGGAAAAGGCTATAAATATTTAATTAAAATGCATATTGCCATGACAACAACACTCGCACGCCTGTTCACATGTATGAAAAACGTACACGACACACAAAGAGAGAGAGGCAGCGAGCGCGTGTGTGGACAGAGTAAAAAAAAAAAAAAAAACAAGAAAACAGGATGGAAATTTGTATACTAACCTTTGATCAGCTATTTCGGCCACAAACAGCGGTAAACAAATGTACATGCCACCACCTGTCGATCCCGCAAAAATCCGACCAATATACAAATACATCACATTTCTACCGAACAGGATCATCAACCAAAACAGCTTAATGCATAGTCATAAAATGATAAAAGATTCAAATCAGTAACACACACAAAAAAACACAGAATGAACAAATTCGTACATAATCGGTATCATAAAGTGGATGCTCTCTTTTTTTTATGATCTAATCAAACAGAAGCTATTGTCACTTTTTATTGCTTAATTGCTTGAAATTGCAATTTATAATCGCCCATTGATAAATCATTCGAGGTAAATTTCATTTTATATATAGCTTCTCTAGATATAACTTATGTAGATAGAACACACGAATGTAATTTGAGAATTTATTTTTGTATGTAGCACAGACAAAACATACGTCAGAAGAAAAAAAAAACAACAACACATCAACAATAACAAAGGTTCTAGTAATCTAGCTTTTTCTCCTAATTAGACTGATTTCTTGTTTTCTATTCTAAAAGTGATTTAACGAGTTGTTATTTATATCTAAACCCGTGGTACAATCACAGGTGCTGTTTTCATTGTTTCCATTGACGGAAAAATGGTTTCAATTACATGGGTCGGTTGGATTGTGGTTGTTTTAACCACATGATCCAAACAAACAAATACAAAGTAAATGATACAATTTTAATATGCTTGCAAATATATAATTGTTCATAATGTTTACTATGAGAAATGGCCATGAAATGTAGAATATGAGCCATTTGAAATGTAAAGAAAAACCAATTCATCACCGAACCATGTAAAGTTCAAAATGAAATTTCATATTTATATGTACTTATGAATCTGTGCAAGTGTAAAAGTTGCAACGAACCCAAACCAATTAAATTAACTACTTGGTGGGGTAGTTGGCTGCAAGCGTTACATAAAATGTACAAATTAATTAATGGAAATTGAAAATGACTTGAATGAAATTAAATCTGCCATTCATTTTCTGAACAGTGATATCCAAAAAGTTTTCAGCCATTTTTTTTTTTGTTTGGTTCATCCATTTTCCGTTTATTTATGGCCTTTGTTTCCACTTTATACAATGCGTTGAAAATTTAAATTTTGCAGTTTAAATTTCAGGCTATTAACCATTCAATTGCTGCACCCAATGAACCAAAAACAAAAAAACACAAATGCAAATTTGGTACAGTCGACGTGATTTTGGCTCATAAAATAAGTTGCAAAAAGTCAATATTTGAGTGTAGTTCATTTTCGTTTTTGGTTCACGCCATAATTATTTCTATCCATGGAATTGTGTTTCCGGTCATTGAGTGTATGACCAGCACACACTCAAAAACCCATCGACTTTTCATGAAACCGATTGTGTTATCTAAATAGACTGAATGTGGATGTGTGTGTGTGTGTGCGTATTTTCAATGAACTCTCATTATTTTTCGGTAATTAAGTTTAAAATATATGTTCAATAGACGCTAGGTCTGCAAATTCATAATACGATGATAATAGATTATTTTTCAATTTGTCATCTATGGCCTATAGATTGTGAGTTAAAGTCTGACTTATCTATGGTGAATTGTGCAAATTCATTGTGCAACAGCAACAATTAAAACAATGTGATAATTTGGTGAGCTTATTTTTTGAAGCACGCAAAATTACGTTGAGCTGATATATTGAATTTGCACAATGACTTTTGGCCATTGGTCAATTTATTGTGACTTCAAATGTGAGGACTTTTTGGGTTTGGAGAGATAGAAAATCGACATGGAAATCCCCATTAAATTGATTTCACCTCAATGAACCAAACCAATCAAGCCCCGTAGCATCTGATCGATCAGGTCAATGCAATAGCATCTATTATAGCACACCGATAACAACGGTTGCACCACATAAAGTCAAAGCATGATGTAATAAATTTACAATAAAAATCAAGTGAACTAGATTAGGTTATAGTTTTGGCGGTTGCAATTGCTGGTAGTAAAATGCAGGCGATAAAAACTTGAAACTTCAGTATATTGGTTGTATGAGTTTTTTATTTTGTGTGTTGCCCGCTGGGTGCTCTATATACCGTTTGTGATTTACATTCTGTGATGCATGATGTTTTATTTGTATGTGTCTTTTTGTCTGTTGTTGTTGTTGTTGTTGTTTTTTTTTTGTTCTGTTTTATTTTAATGCTCATGATTACTACACCGAAATGCAAGCAATTTGTTTATCTTTTTCTCCCGGGTTTGGCCAATTGCCAGCTACATGCTGACAGTGGATCCATAGTAACATTCAAGAGCACGACCGAAGGAAGAAAAAAAAATGTGTCAAGTCATACTTTGCACGATACGGACGAACGAATGAGCGCGCGCGCGCGCGCTCACAGATACGACCAACCGACATCAGATGTTACAATGAAACTTAATATGCTATTTACTATCATGCAGTAGCGTTATTACGTTACGAACGAAACTGTCGGAAAAAAATTGAAACATGAAGAGCGAGAGCGAGTCTGAGAGAAAGCTTAAATTGAATTGATAGTGAAAGGAAGAAAATCTATTTACCAGGTTTGGTAGTGCCAATATGCAAAGTGTATTTTTTCGCCCGAGATAATTTGATAGGAGACCGAAAACACAGTTGCCAATAATCGCACCAATGGAAAAGCATGCACCGATCCATGATAGTTCGGATATTTGAAGCGGGCCACTATTCAACGGTGAATCCGATGATTCTAATGTTTTTATGTTTGGACTAAGCCATCCAATTGCCAATCCATGACACAAACTAATTATATTTGCTATTGAAATTGAATAATAAAAAGAAAAAACAGAATCATAAATTTACACTTTAACTGGGTTAAATCGTTTGTATGAATAGTTTAAGAACATGCTTATTCTGCTTAACACAAATGTCTTGTCTTTATCGCACAATAAGAATCCAAAAATCACTCAAGTCAAACATTTAATTTTTTTTTTTTTAATTGATTCAATGGAAATATTCGGAACATTCAACGACTTTGATACACTGAACTGCTTAACGAAAACAAAAGTCAAGCGCGTGTTAAAATGAAATGTAAATTTCATTTGAACAGAATCAAAAACAAAAAGAATAGTTTAAATCACAGACGCACCGATTATAACAGCCAAGTATTGAAATCGTACACTGTGCGAAACGGCAACTTCGCTTTCTCTCAACATACTGACACTCGGACGATGTGCTTTAATTTGAATTGGCTGTCGACAACTTCTACTCGTTCACTTGAATATATTATCAGTCGGCATGCAAATTGATTATATTTATTTATTTTTTTCTTTTTAATTCAACAAATCAACAAACACAACCGACGATGAAATAAAAAGGAAAGAAAAAATAAATAAATTACACAACCGATTCCTACAATAAATGAATTCTATCTGATGATGATTGAAACAAAATACAAACTATTAGTCGCAAATAAATGCTCAATTTTGATAGCATCTAGCGAATGCCAGGCAAACTGATAATTAAATATCCGAGCAATCGACTCAGTGAAATGAGTATTGGTGGGCATTTTGGTATAAATTACTTTGCATGCAAATACTAAAACATGCTTGTTTCCAATTAGCAAACTAGTGAATAAATACTTAATGGAAAAAAGTAGTCGTTTTTTTTTTGGTCGAGAAAAAATGTCGCATGTTGATCTAGAGGTCTAAAATCGCCACATTGAGCTTTTGGAGGAGTTTGATGTATATAATGCATGATTTTTGTCTCTATGGAGGAATAAACACGAATTTTGACCCTTGGGCACAGACGTTGTGAGTCGTTGTTAACAATATGAACATAGAAACATTATAAGCAACTGTCAAAACTGAAAGTTCATCCTCCAAAGAGACGAATTTCACGAGACGAAGAGACGAAGATCACTTTGTTTTAATTGAATAGAGAGCATAGAATACTTAAAACCTTTGAAAAAAACTTCAAATTTGTTGAACGATGTTTTTTGCACGAGTTAGAAACACTAGTCAACTAGTTGATTGCAAAATGCCCACCTCTATAAATGAAACTGAAACCGTCCGAACGAATTCATCGGCGATCCGATAACGAAGAAGCGCAAACAATACACAAACGCTACAACAACGATTGCTATTGCTGACGTCTTCGTCATTTTAAAATAGAAAATTATCCGAATGTTTTTCACGATATATGTAAAGAGATGTTTGTGAGGGGCGCTCGCGCGTGTGTTTGCCATCTCATTGTGGTTTAACTTATAGATCATAAAACAGATGATATGTAAGTAGCACGCGATCACATTCGAATGACACAACAATACAATGTATTGGATGACCAAAAAATTAATAAACAATTAGAAATGGCATGGGGATTCATCTTGCCGTAAGATTTTTGCTTAAAACAAAGGCTAGTTCATTTATGAAAGCCCTAAATCTTAATTACGTGAAATTTATACCTGATTAAAAGATTAAGTGGTCTTTAGGTAAAGTCAAGAATAAATGGATTCAGACAAAAACTATAAACAATCTGCACGGAATCGGATGTATTTATTCGAAACTGGAGTACGGTGTTTATTTTGTGTTTTCTGTAAACAATCAGTTGATCTTCAATTCAATAAAAATATTGTTGCTAACAATTTGTTAGAATGTTCCATCCAGTGATGTCAATGTGACCGCATAAACGTATAGCATAGTCGATTTGTTTATAAACTGGCAACCGCCTGTAGAACTGTAGTCTTTGTGTATTTCGAAAATAATTTTATTTCAATTTACAGGGTCAACAACTGCGTTTTCTCGAATACTGACTACCGCATTCCTCTCTACGAATTCACGATTGAACGAGAAAAAAAAGCAATAATAAAAGAAACTCAAAACGAAATAAATTGAAATTTGATTTAAAACAATGGCACAATATGTTAAATGACATGAAAACGACAAAAGACAATAAAAAGAATGCGAAAGTGGAAACTTTGTGAAAAAGTTTTTTGTTTTACGCCAACTCAATTTCGGTAGAGATATTCTTTGGTTGTTTTTTTTTCGTTTTTGTATTTTCACTGGTCAGTAGAAAAAGTTTTCGGGTTGTGTGTGTTGTTTTTTTTATTCTCTTGGTAAGTAGCTAAAACTTATTGTTCGATGTCAACATGGTTTGTAGGAATTTTGTGTGCCTGAAACCCTCAAGTAAGATAAAAGGGAACGCTTGACCCATTTAATACATGACATAAGCGTATCAGTGGATGCGGTACCAGATTCGGAAACAATGTTTGCCACATTTCAATTTAATAATATCTAATGAACAGAAATTCGATAAAGTTGCATAACTATATTTCAATTGTGAGTTGTTGGTCACAAGTCTCTCAAATTCAAACATCAAGATTCCGGAAATGATAAAATAATGTAGATATAGTTTGAAGTATGGCAAAAATGATTGAAGTGATAAAGTATACACTTTTATGATGATATTCCACTGGTAAATCGCTTTAGATTATCATATTCATGGTGTTTGGCTTATCTGGGCGAGGTTTTTGGGTTGAGAATGTTTTTACAACAGCACGAGAGTAAAAAAACAAATGTACTGAAACCTTCTACGGATAAATTCTCATCTCTAGGGGGAACTCTCTGGTTGGTAACACATCAATATGTGTAGAAACAACAAAAACAGACCACAATAAGGAATCCGATGAAATGTTGATCGAAATCGGTGAATATTTGGCAGTGTAAAACAAAGATACCTGAAAAGTATCTAGATAAGATTTAGATACTGGCCCAATTTTTCGAAATTTATCTAGATATTTTGAAATAAGTATCTTATCTTTTATAAAAAAGATAAGATTTTATCTCATATCTTAAGATACATTTTTCAAGATACATGAAAAATTGAGCAATTTCAGCACAAAGAAACAACAACAAAAATTTTAAAAAATAAATATCTCCGTAAATTCGGAGATCAATTTAATTTTAATAATTTTGGGAATTATTTTATACTAAATTCAGACATGATTTCACTAAATTCGGAGATCACTTTACTAATTTTGGAGACTGTTTATTTAAAAAAACATCAAAACAATTGTACCTAACATTTTCATGGATCTTGCATGTATCTTAAGATAAGATAATGAAAAATTTGAAAGATAAGATAAAAGATAAGATATTTTCGTTTTTCGAGAAATGTATCTAGATAAGATAAAAGATAGTATCTTATCTTATCTTATCTGGTATCTCATTCGAGATAAGATAAAATGAACACACACTGATATTTGGAATATGCTGGTCTAAAATGTAATTCAAATACGAAAAAACTGATAATGCGAAACGTGATGAAAATTGATGAGATGCGAATGAGCGGCAATGAGAAATGTGACGAGAGCACGAAGAAGAAAATGACAAATGTGAAGAGAGTGTGTCGTTCTCGGACTGTAGAATACGTTTTAGAATGTATTTTATATTGGCGATCTTTTAGCGGTAATTTCCATAAGATTAACATGCATGGGGTTATTCACACTAGTAAAACTAGCAAAAACTAGCAGAAAATTGCGATCCATCGATTTAATATTATAGTTCAAAGAACGATCAAATAAAATTGAGTTTTTGCCCGGTTTTAATCAAAATTAATAAAAAATGTGAATTAGAAAAACTAGCAAAACTAGCAAAACTAGCAACGGTGAATAACCCCATGTTAACATTGCAATACAAAAAATGTATGGTAAACAAATTGTTCAAAAGATGCGGATTGGCGTAAATATTTTAATTAAAGATACACTTGGTTTGAATCGTTGTGAATTTTGGCAAATATTTGAATATGAGTGCAAAAGCACAGATGAGGTGGTTCAAACGAATGATAAATTCCCCTAGTCTCATCTTTACCATTTAATGCCCGTTTACATGGTAAACTTCATCTTTGCCATGATGGAACAAAATTCTGAAACAAAAATATACGAACAAAGCTGCTGTGCATGGTTTTTTTTTCTTCTTGCGCTTCACTTTTGTAACTAAATGTTTTGATTTAAGAAGATAAAAAAAGAAAGAAAAAAACAAGAACGTGCGTCTGTGCGTCCAAGCGAATTGCGTTCTGTTTGTTTGTTTGAATTCTCATTATACATTCTAATTTAAATGCATAAACTTCAAACAGCACAACCTTTTTAATGTAAGCAATTAAAGACTTAATTTTTGCACTGTTTGAATTTTTATAGACTCTCTTCCTCTCTCTCTCTCTTCCCCGCTTTGTCTTTGGTTTTGCTTTTGCTTATAGCGGAGTTGCAAAATGAGAACAACCAACCGAACGAGATTTGAATCACAAACGTGCCGGCACAGATGGTGTGTACGGTGCAACGACGTTTAGCATGCAAATGAATGTCAAAGGGAAATTGAAAACTGTCTTAGTTATAAAAAAGAAAAAAAAAATAATAATAGAAGCGTGCAATTAATAAATTTTCATAATTTTAAGATGATTGCTTAATTGAATTTATTGCGTGAAATAAAATTGCTTTGGTGTTGTGTAAATAAATTGAAATCGTGCTGAATGGGAGACGGGAGAGGGAATCCAAATTGGGAAGAGACAAGCGATATCAATGAAACCATTTGTTTGTTTGATTGAGTTACGATTTAAGTGATTTTGTTCGGGCTGCTTTGCTAAAGTGCAATTTAATTGAGTAGTGCTCTTGCATTTCAGCGTTTTTCCATTACAAAAACTGTGAACGATTTGTTTCGAAATTAATTATTCATGTTCATGCTCAATATTCAACGATGAATTTAAACAGTGCGAAAGGAAGAGAGAGAGAGAGAGAGAGAGAATTTACAAACACGCACACCCAGCCGAAGAATGCTGGGCCAACTGAGGGGGGCGAAACGATATGATTGACGAGGACAAGAGAAACAAACAACTGGGTAGAAAAAGTTTGTTGTTGTCGAAATGCGATTTCACGCTATTCGACTTTGATGGCACCCTTGATAGAGCTAGTGCATGTTGTGAATGGCATTCCTTCCCATTTCACTTGTGTGCCTGTTCTACAAGTGTATACACAGTTTTCGTTGCAGAGTGCGCAACAGATTGTTTGCACATTGGCTGTAAATCGTATGATATTTTCTCATACTTGCCTCGTAAACTCTGATGCTACAGTTACATTACAGTTTGAGATTTCACAAAGTAGAAAAAACGACAACAATTCAAATTAGCTAAATTATCCAATTACATCCATAAAATGAGCACACATTTTCCTCCCCCTCCCCAAAAAAAAAGAGTCATTGAACAAGTTTGCTCGCACCAAGTGGTGTGCTTGGGAAAAGACTCACATCATCGGCAGGGCAAACGGAAGAGAAAGAGAGAGAGAGAGAGAGAGAGAGAGAGAGAGAGAGAGAGAGAGAGAGAGAGAGAGAGAGAGAGAGAGAGAGAGAGAGATGGAGAGAAATGGAAAGAGAAAGAAAGGGAAAAAACAGGAACATTTATAAAATTACAGACATTACAAGACCTGCCTAAATGTATATTAATCTTATCATCCTTTAGCAGTTGGATAAGATAAGCTTGTTGCCAATCATGGGAGTGCAGCGTGTGTTTGGTGTGATGGAGCATGACACGATGTCTGTCTAAAATTGAAAATCTGTTGGTATTGCGACTAATGACGATGAAAACAATATGATAATTCAGAAAAAAATGTGCTTCATCCGATTATCGTCATCATAACAAAGCATAAATCTCGCGAGAAATTAAATCAACAGCTTAAATAAATTACTAGAGCTAAACACAGGCGAATGTGTGTGTGTGTTTGCATTTTGCTCTCCGATTTAATATGCACGCTATACATATTGAATGATTTTATGCAAAATTCCGTTCAGTTGTGTGCTCTTCCGTGCTTTGTTTTCAAATGGGAACAATTAAACTAACAATTGGATTTAGAATGATGAATTATGAATTGGTGCGTCAAATTTAATCAATATACACACGAAAATTGGCAAACTTTGGGTGTTTGCATCAGATTGACACCGTACAGCATCGTTCACTCTCGCTCTCTCTCTCACTCTCTATCATCTTTCATCGCTCAATTTCCTGAAAATTTCTTGACTTCAACTAGAAGTTCCGTTGCATCGAATTTAATATCTATTAATATAAATGCGAAAACATTTTCCTTCGCTGAATATGTATAGTGCTGTAGAGTACAGCTGTACACAGAATTATATATTGCAAATGTCTACAAATTTACACGAGAAAATGAAAACGTTCCATATCACAAAATGTCTATTCCACACTATCTCGTTCACCTTGCTCATGCCTCATCATCGTGTTGCCGTTTCATTTTTACTCTCATACTTTCGCCACGAATGGACATGCAAGATATGATGTTTCGGTGTTTGTCTTTCAGATTCTAGCAAAGTTCATGTTTGACGGTTGACTTTTATTTTATCGCTTGCAGCTGCCTATGCTTATAATGAGTTTCTTCCTGTTTCCATATTGTTTTCTATAGTGTTTGTGATGTTTTTCGCAGCACTAAATGTTCACCAACTTTTAAACAGTCACATAAAAAATAAAACAACAAGCAAGATACAGAGAGAGAGAGAGAGAGAGAGAGAGAGAGAGAGAGAGAGAGAGAGAGCGCGAGTGAGAGCAAGAGAATACATGAGAAAATGAATTTAATGCCAGAGCGCGCATTCTTATTGAAAAACAAAGGCGACGATGTCAATGATGGCGAACGAAGACACAACACAAACTATAAAAGAAAATGAGAACAACCGGAAACTTAGCAGAAAACCAGAATAATAATTATTTAGGTTAAATGCATCAAGCTCTTGAATATCAGTAAAATGGTACAGCGCGCAACGCTGTAAATAATAATCATTTCCACCAAAACTTTCATTTCACTGTGTCTGCTTTTATGGTGTAAGATTTCGTCATTTTTTCAATGATATTTTGTATTTTGTTTCTCTCTTTTGTTTGTTGTTGTTTTTTTTTGGTTCAGAAAAATTTAATATTTCTTAGCATTAAACAAAAGGAATCATACGAATTGTCCAATAATGACGATGAAAGTGAATGCCGACTTAAACATGAAAGAATGCTGTGCGACCTGTGCCAATTGTCAAATACCGACTTTAAAATATATCGAACCAACTAATTTGAATGATGAAAATGATGATAAAATGAAACCCCATGGAATTTCTCAAGTCGTCAACCATCACACCATTGTTAATGGAAAGCTTACAATGGCTTCGAGCTTGCAAAGCATCTAACAACAACAATACAAAATAATGAGCACAACAAATAATTATTACTCTAATGGAAGCGTTATCTTGATTGTGAGAAATAAGGAGTTTGCATAATGGATGGTTGAAAATGAAGTGCTCTTAAAAATTGCAATTTTCTGTTGTGCGGGCGCGAGCAACAGAGCGGACAAAGAGCGCTTACTCGTCTCGCTTACATTCTCTGCATATGATGCACGAAAAAATTACTTTGAAGCGCGCTCTCTCTGCTGTGCTTCACATTCAGCACATCTTGAAAACGGTTTTGGTCAGACGGAATTGAAAACAATTCACACAGGCACAGTCAGAATGAAACCATTTCAATTCAAAGCATGTTTGAAACATAAAAAAAAAGAATAAACGGATTTTTTTTTGTCTTCTTCTACAAATCGGTGGATTTCTTCGGGTGGTTTTCATGTCAAATTGTTTTAGAGTGGTAATATAAAGAATTTCGTTCACTTCGCTTTTTTTCTCTTCTTTTATTTGGTTATTATTGTTGGTTTGGAGTATTGCTGATGCTCGAATAAATAAGTTCCTGGTTTGGCCTCGCCATAAAAATATCCGCAATGCTGTCCATTTTTGCATAGAAAATATGGCTGAAACGCTGTAGGCCTGTTTTTTTGGTTTGGCCTTTATTTCGAAGAAAACTCGCTCTAATTATTTCCTATTTTGGGCCTGGGTTCGATTTCCTTATTGCCACTGTTTGCATGAATCATAAAATATTCCACGAAGAGAAAGGCCACGAAGAGAGTAAACGGAATCAACGAGCCAATGGAGGAGCTTGGGGATAAAGAGACACGAAGAGTGAAGTGAATATGTGAAAAGTGCCGCGTTCTATTGCAAGGGTTCGTCGAAGTTCGGTTTTTATGCTCGTTTATTCCTCAGTAATAGATTCATTGTTTTTTTTTTCTTCTTGCGCCCATTCTCTTTATTATTGCCATTTTTCCTCATTTTGTTTCCGCTCTTTTTTTTTCTGTTCCCTTTATGTTGGCTCCTCCACCCAAGTCTTTAAAAAGAATTGAAAATTTTATTTTCTTCTCATCATCGTTACTTTGCATTACATTGTGTAATACGACGAAGTGAAAGTATTTTGTTGCGTTAAATTCATCTTCTATCGCTTATTTGTTTTGTTTCTTTTCACTTCTGTGTGTTTCTCTTTTTTGTGTGTGTCTCTTTCTCGCTCATTCTCACTCTCTTGGTGATTTTTTTTTCTTCTCTGTAGCTGGATGCCATTTCTCACACTCTCATGTGCTTGTGTAGCCCGTTTATTGTTTTGGGGTAAGTGGAAACCGACTTTGCTTTGTGATAAAAACGCGCGCGAAAAGCAGTCACACTTCTACATTTTCTTATACTTCATCTTTATCCGTTTTTTTGTGCACTCTTTCTCTTTCTCCCTCTCTCTCGTCATGCTGCTATTGCTGCTGAATCCGTACTTGGCGTATGGCAAGCACATGTATATACAGAAATCACAATTTGCAGACACTACAAATGTGTGACAAACGATCGAACAGCATGTCGATAGCTATGAAAGGACGGGAAAAAATTGCGGCAACGGCACGTTTTGCCTGTTCAATAGACAATACAAATGGCATTGGATGATGAGTGTATGTGTGTGTGTGTGTGAGGGGTGAATAAAAGCGCCAATTGTCATACACACATCATTTCCAACAACAATCGTTGCATTTGTACGACGACTACACGAAACAAAACACACACACACACAGACACAAAACAGATGAGAAAAACATGAACTTCGAAAAAGAGAAATGAATGGGAAATGGGAAAGAGAAGAAAATGAAGATGATGAAGATGAAGATGATGATAAAGCGTGCGGAAATATCAGTAGCAACAGCGAAACCACCACAAGCGGAATAAAACACACTAACACATACATATGCCACTAATAATAGGGCATCAATGGGAATGCAAGGTATTTCATCATGTTCTAGTTTTTTTTTTCTTCTCTTTTCTTAAACAAAATGAATCGGATATTTTCCAGTAAATAAGATTTAATGTTAGCAGAAGATTTGTGTTGTTTCAACACCAATAACAACAACAACAACCACAACGAAATAATAACACCGAAAACAAAACAACAACAACAATAAAAACTGGCTGTTTTCTTATAAGTTTGACTGGCACACTGACACACAGACACACGGCGAGAAAGTGCGAATTCAACGCGTGCTTCACATACCTCAAACGAATAACTGTTGCGCAATACATAGGTCGGCGATCATGAGAGCTTAATGCTGTTGATGCTTGATGGTGGTGATGCTGCTGCTGCTGCTTTGTGCTCTATGCTCTATGCTCTATGCAATAGTATGAAACGTTTTAACCATGTCCGTTGGCCTGATACATACATAAGGGCTAAGCATCCAACACATACGATGTCGAACGATTACAGTCACAGTCAGTCCAATTCACAGTATAATAGAGTTCTTAGAACATTTCAATATCGCTACACGATAGAGACAACACGATAGATGAAACAGATGGTTTTTTATATTCCTCGACAATAAACTGGAATGCATGGAATGGAACGAAGAGCACGCGTTCAAAATGTTCGGCATTTCACATGGACCGAAATATGTACATATATCTCTATATATCGATATATATATATATATATATATATATATATATATATATATATATATATCTATATGTATGGAGTACATCGTGTGGGGAGACGATAAATACTTTCGCTGCTAACATTGCTACTGCGGGTGGTTGCTGCTCTCAATGCCGAATATTCGATAAATACAAACGTGGCGAGATGTGCAATAACATTATGTGTTATGATTTGTTCGTTACACAGCTCTTCTCTGTTAATGTGGACTCGGCTCTTTTTCTCCCTCTTTCAATTGCTCTCCGTTTTTGGCTTCCGATCCGCTGTGTGTATTTTGGTATGCGGTGTGTGTGGAACAGAGCATAACGGTGATGTTGCTTCTGAAATGCTTGCCATTGTGAATGTCTTGCAAGCGACAGACCTTTCTCGTTTCATTCTCGTATACTCGATTCACCCAACTGTCGTTGTGAGCGAGCGAGCGAGCGAGCGAGTGAACGAGCGACAACATGTATATAGATGCTTGTGTTTGTGTGTGTGTGTGATGGGAAAATTGTTGCCGACGAGAGTAAATGTGCTAGCCGAATAGCATCAGAGCATCCAGCAGCCAAACTGTATCCAAATGAAACACTTTCAAAACAGTTTACCACCAAAACTCATTCGATTCACATTGCCATCAACCGTACACCGGAGAAAATTTCAAAAAAAAAATATTAGCAAAAACACAGCAGCAACAGCAGCAATAGTATCCGTAGACAAACTGACACTCGTGAATGCTCTTTGAATTGCAAAAGAACTTAGCTTAATAGTGGTTGATTTTGATTCGCTACTTAGATCTGTTGTACCATTTCCATTTTTTGTTGCATATTTTGTTTTTCTTCTTTTTCTCTTCATTTGATCCCCGTGTTCGTTCTTGTTTGTATTTTTTGTTTGTGTATGTGTCACATGCTTAAAATAAAAAGTGCATCGCACATTTGAATTACAAAGTTATTGCTGTGTTTTTTGTGTGTGTTTTATTTCTGTTGTTGAAAAATAAAGAAAAATGCATACAAAAGCTGCTCATTTACCACGAACACTGAATTTTAATGCAATTCCAACGAAAATGGATTAATGTGCAACCGAAAAGTTATCAAAGTGGAAAATTTATGAAATAATTTCAGTTTACAGCCACAGCCAGAACATTCTCGGTGCGAACGGATAATTAAGTAGAAAATTGTAAAACAGCACGCTCACAATTTCATTTGCTTACATGCCCAACCTGAATTGCAAGGCTACAGGCTAAATGGCACAAGTCACAAAAGTTTAAACTTTGAAAATCATTCGATTCATCTTCTTGACTCTGTTTTGGGGCTCGGGTAAAACTATTCGCCGATTTCGTGCTAAAAGTTTCCGTTCTCAAATACATCGTGCATTGCAAAGTTGTGCTGTGCATGTATCGTGTAACATTGAATGTAGTGAATTTATTGTCTTTTGACTCTATTTGAGCAATAATCATCGTTTGATTTCGATGCGCTTACTTCCTGCCTGATGTTGGTGTCTAAGACGGTAAGTTTGCGACCGTATCGTAATTCAAACAAAATAATTTATTTCCGTTTGCAATGAAACAGAGATGGTGGCGAACCAAACGACAAAAGCAAAATGAGAACGATCGAAATGTAATGGAAAATAAACGCGAGATAGAGAACGAGAGAGAGAGAGAGAGAGAAAGATCGACAAAAAATAACAGCAAAACGGTGAACATTTTATCGTAAATCTGCTGACTGAACATCCAATTTCTTTGACAAAAGCGCTCGATGCTTGAAAACTCATTCGAACGGTACTTATAAATAAGCCCTCATGAATATTTGACGTGAGTCAACTGAAGTGTTTGCTGTTTCGTCTTGTCGGAAATTTGCTGGTCGTGTGTGTGTGTATGTGCAATGTGTATTTTGTGCACGGTTGCCGATGATATTTTAGCTCATCGTTGTTTTGGATTTTATAACCATTTTGTTGTTTCTGACAAATGCAAATAATCTGTAATTTGTATTATCGTTTGATGTTTTAACAGGCAATAGCCTATTTACCGTTTATCAACAAGGCAACTAACATTTTAATTATTTAAACATGGCAAATTTGTTTGTTTTTATATCAATGTAACAAAAATCCGTACATAGGTTTTTGTACGTATGTATACTTTTAAATGCAATACACATTGAAAAATCCCAAAATTTTAAATTCTCCACTGCGAACAATAAAAAATGATTAAAATAGAGCAAACAAAAAATGTCATCCCTCATCAAAAAAATAATGT
The DNA here is from genome assembly GCA_030463065.1 of Aphidoletes aphidimyza. Taxonomy (NCBI): domain Eukaryota; kingdom Metazoa; phylum Arthropoda; class Insecta; order Diptera; family Cecidomyiidae; genus Aphidoletes; species Aphidoletes aphidimyza. The sequence goes on from CM059996.1 coordinate 2,900,829, forward strand.
TTGATAAAGTCAAATGCAATGAGTAAGTGAAGATTTGGTTTTTTTTTTTGTTCGGACACATCTAACCATTCTCGGTCGAGTTTTTCATTTCTCTTCCGCTGTGCTCTTTTGCCAGTGCTCAATATAACAAGACAAGCATAATAAATGGCTTGCAATGAAATATAATCAACGTCCACCGAACACATAACGACAGTGAATAAAACACACACACACACAGATAGTATGAGCGCGATGAGTGCATAGCCTACATTTTTACACAATGTAAAACGTGCAAAATGGCCAGACACACACAAAATATTCCCATTTTCCAAGTAAATCAGTCAACTGACTGGCTCAATCAAATTGATTTGTGATACATATCAATTTTTTAACAGCCTGAAAATAGGCTTTTGACTCCATTTTCACAACGTATACACGGACATTTCTGTAAATGATGCCGAAATAAAATGATAATTTTTCATCAAAAATAAATACACAGCGAAAACCATTTAATCCGAAAGTGACATGACTGAATGCGCTCTCAACCTCAGTCATTCACAAACATGCGAAGCATGTGTGAGTGTTCGTGTGCGTGTGTAAGTGTGTTAAACGCACATAGCAACCGTGCAACTTAAACCACAAACTCACCTGATGAGCACCAGCCATGAGGTTGTAGCCATCGGAAAATTTTAATGGGTACCATTAAATTTTTGATGTTGCCCATTTTGTTTGCATACATATTAAATGGAAATGCGTGTGTTGACCAATGTCGGTTTCAATACCATTTTGACACTAAGTCAAATAACAAAAGGAATACGAATTGGTCTGATTCATTTTATGAATGTGTGCAATTTCTGTTTCCCTCCTCTTAATATATTATTTATGATTTGGCCTTAGCTCTTATGATTCATACATCATGAACACGGGCCTAAGTCTTTTGTATAACACACACACACACGTACACAAAAACGGAAAAGAAACTTCACATAGTTCCAACAACATAAATGGTAAATTGCGTATATCATAAGCATCCAAAGTCACCAAAGTTTGACGAACCAATACGCATATCATACTAAAAGTCAACGACAGACAAACACAAAGTAAAAATCCAATAGACAGCATTTCCGTACGGTGAACAGTTTTCTTTTTTTGGTTCGTTTCATCGAATGCGTTTCGGATTGGGCGAATGTGAGTGAGAGATGGAGCGAAAGAGAGAGAGAGAGAGAGAAAGAGAGAGAAATAGTTAACATTATCATTTTGTATGTGATCCCATGCATGCGATTTGTGACCTGAATGTTTTTCGGATACAATTTCCAAATTACGTGTGTACCTTGGAAATGACACATTGAATGCGACGTTTACAACGGCCGTATGGATCACAAATAGCTTATTCTATTAGTATTTTCCATTTTCATTTCGATTTGGGATTTTCATCATATGAAATGTGTCGACGAACGATGATGAGTGTGTTGTTTGTGTGCGAGATTGACCTGATGAGCTTTGACCAAACTATGTATGCGTGTGACACAGACAAACATTCTGTGTAATAGTTTTAATTCAGTTTAGCCATTTTTTTTTCTCCAGAGGATGGGGGAGGGGGGTAGCGAAGCGGGAAGCGGGACGGTAAAGACATTGTAAATTTCACTTAGTTTGTGTCCCTCGGAGCCTATCACTCGGATTAAATGGATCACAAAACAAACTTCGTTAACTAATTTAAATTATACTTTTATAATCCCAGAATGCACAGGTTGTCATCGGTATCAAGCCTTTCGACAGAACATTCGCCCAGTTTTTTTTTTGTGTGTGTGTTTGTTTTCGCTCTTTATTTTGATTATTTTTGTTTACACAGTTTCCAACCCAGTAACAAATAAACTGAATTTCATGCTAACCAAAGCAAGATAGACGATGAAAGTGACGCATCCAGCGAACAAACGAATAAAAATCGAACCATTAATCTCAATATCCATGTGCATTTTTTCACCGTTTCCATGGGCCAAATAGAGCGCTTTTTTCAGCACAATGTGAAAATGATTTATTTCAAAATTATTGCCCCAAAAGAATTGCTCTTCGTCTCATACAGTTTTTGTTGCTCTGATCACTTTTCGATTTTTTTTTCTCCCTCATCGCTTTCAACTGTGTGAATTCACCCATTCACTGCAGTGATAAAAGAGAGAGAGAGAGAGAGAGAGAGAGAGAGAGAGAGAGAGAGAGAGAGAGAGAGAGAGAGAGAGAGAGAGAGAGAGAGAGAGAGAGAGAGAGAGAGAGAGAGAGAGAGAGAGAGAGAGAGAGAGAGAGAGAGAGACGGTTTTTGGTGTAACCGGGGCTACACACATTATAGCCACAATAAACATGATACAACCCGATCACACAGGTTTACATGGAGAAGCTTGTGGTAATAGAAATAGAATATAAAACTGGTCATAATATTACATGACACGAGACAAGTAGGGCGGAGAAGAGCGGGAAGAAAACAATACCAAACAATTGTAACTGCGAGGGAAAAATCTATTTTGATTGCGGTTAGATTTGTTATTTGCTAATGTCCTTTGCTCTTGATGTTGTTGAATGATACAAAGGTTATGGGGGGAGAGCGAAAGAGAGAGAGAGAAACACAACAATAATCATTCCCATCAACATGGTAACGAAATTCGGTGAAACGCACCAGACAATTTCCATCGAATTTCTTGTTTTTATTTTTCCATGTTCAAATATATGCGATCGTGTTTGCGTCAATGTCTGTATTCTTCTTTTTTTTTGTCATTTTCATTCGTCAACTATTTGAATAATCCGATTGTTTACACTGTGTTTATGTTGATTCGTTTTTTCATATATTTTTTTTCGCTTGCCGTTCTTTATGACAAACCTAAATACAAATATCCCTGGCATGCGTTGGTTTCACACATAAGGTATATATGGAAATGACATTAGCCAACAACAGATGAACGACAACAACGGGCATTACAACAGAATTGAATGGAGAAAAAAAAATAAAACACACACACACGCCAGCCAGTTTCAAGTGAAAATATGCACAACATCATCAGTATTTTGTGTTGAAAGTCAAAAGTTTACAATAAACATTCATCGCATCACAATGATGGTGATGGTGGAAAAAATGTGAATTTTCGAATTTTGCCTCCAACAAAAACCGGATTGAGAGTCAGCAAGTAAGCGAAAAAAGAAGATAGAGACACACACACACACAGAGTGAATGAGCGAGAAAGAGATCATGTTTTGTCATTTGTGCAAAAGTGACGATGAAAAATTTATCTGAAACACATAAAATGATTGTCAGAATGATAAGGCGAAAATAAACGTCTTTCGCCAACATCCCACTCACATTATTATTGGTACATCACTGTTGAAGCGCTTACAAATCGTACGCACACGAATCATCATCAAGGTATGATATGAATATAAAAAAAAGAACCAAACAGTGATCCAAAATCGACGACAACGCATCAACGAGAGAAAGAGTGAGAGAGATAGAGAGAGTGAAAGAAAATAAAAGGAAAATCACATCTCGACAATGAGTGAACAGCCGTTGGCTGAATACACAATAATGTGTATAAACAAAGGCCAAATTGAAAAACGAAGCCACGTAAAACTGTTGAAAAGGAAGTGAGTCGTACGTTGAATGCAGCCTGACTGACTGCCTATGCCTGCCAAGCATATCGGGGGCGAGCGTCGAGCTAAAAAAAACACACAACCTTTTGAAAAGTAAGTCTACAGACAATCAGACGACGGTGTGTAAGACGGTGAGACAAGAAGTAAAAGGTTCAAATGTGTGTAATTAAATTGTAATTAAAGTAAAAAAAAAGAGCGAACCATGATCCATATATTACGGCGGCGTAGTATTTTATGCCGAAAAAAAAAGAATCGGCCAGCCAGCCAGCCATATCGGTTTCACATCTACCAAAACACGTTTTGACGCGTGCAACATTTTCATTTGTGGTGATTTTCTCGCCTCGTTCGCTTTCGATGCCACTCACTTAACGGATAGAGACGATAGCACGAATGAACAAAAAAAAGAAGAAGAAGAAGAAGAAGCATGCATTAGAAACTAGCTAAAGACAGATTTGTAGCATGTACTGCACATTGCGAATGGATTCATTCTACCGTTTGGCTGTTATTCATTCGACAGTGTGTGTGTATATCGGATCTCATGTTCTATTGTGTGCAAATATAGTCATTAGTCATTGTGTATACGTTTTCCTGCGTACTCTATAGACTCTCACTCAGAATGGTTGAATTGGTGAATCGTGATTATTATTATTATTCTTATTCGTATTTGTTCGGTTTTTCTTTCTTTCTTTTCTCGATGACTGTTTGCCATCGTGCCACCGGCATTCACTCACACCAAATTTCCTTTTTACAGTCATTTACACATTAAGGTGTACCAAAATGGCAAAATGTTTCACAGAAATGTTTGCGAATAACTTTTCAATTCCACAAATCGGTTCGGGTTTTTGTGTGGTGTTAAGTTATGGCATTTCAATGAAAATGTGTGTTAAAAATATTCACAAACTGTTGTTTGTCTATATTTCATCTGTTTGATTTCAACACAATGTGATTCGATGCATTTGAAATTCATAGTTTTGGTAGAGAGATGGTCGTGGTTTCTCTTGCTTTCTCTATCTTCTTGTCTCGAATGTGTGTGTGTGTGTTATCCCTTTTGTTTTCACATTTTGTGTTGTTAAAAGACAAAAGCGTCGAACATCTGAAATTCCAAAACGAAACACAAACAGTCAAATATATTAATATCAAGCATTACTCAACATGAGTCAACAGATCTGCATAAAACCTTTAAAATGGATATTGCTATTGCTATATCGCAATATAATCATGACAAAACATGGAAAATATTATGGCATATGGAATGTGACTTCTTCTGATGTTTTAATTAAAATAAATAAATATGCAGAAATTCAGCTCATTCGTTTGCTGTGTGCGCTGGTTCGTTAGTGTGTGTGTGTGTGTGTGTGTGTGTGTGTGTGTGTGTGTGTGTGTGTGTGTGTGTGTGTGTGTGTGTGTGTGCTAGTGAGTGTGTCTCATCTGTTTGTTCCATTGTATTTGATAGTTCGCCTTCTGGGAGAAAATCTCCCATAGAGAATATATCAACGTTGGGGTTCATTATAAATTGTCCTTAAGCCACATGGTGATACTGTACAAGTACAAATGCTTCAAGCAAGCCAATCCATTCATTTCTCTTTGGCTTTCGCGCGCTTTATCTCTCACTCGGTCTTCGTTTCGTTTGTGTTTTGTTTCGGTCGATGTGAGTTGTTGCACATTGCAATCCCCATTCATACACACTATGGATATGCATATCCAAATGTAACGACTATATTCCAACTGATAGAGCCAACAATACATGTATATATTGTACGGAGAGATACAGAGATAGCTCGCAATTATCGCCTGAAATATTATTTCAAATGCCTATACGACAATCCAAACAAGTAATTACATTTTCAAATAGTTTTTTGATGTGAAAATAAATGCCGAGTGCTATCGCTTGAATTAATCTCATTTAAACGAACAGTAGCGCGCGCGATGATGGGTGATGGCACGTTTGCACGACAGCATTGGCATCAACGAATACTATGAATATAGTGAGAGAGAGAGAATGGAATTGGAACAAAATGCCGACAGTGTTGCAAATGAAGCCAACAAACGGAAGTTAAGATAAGTACGCAGCATTGGTGCGGTCGCAATAGCCGCGAAGCATCAAAGTTGCATTGAACAAAGTTGAAAGTAGTAAAACAAAGCAACAAAAAAAAAGAATATTTAATTAACGCCGTCATGTTTTATTCCACAAAATCTCTTGTTTTACTAAAGAGCAATAAATATAAAAACAAACCTATACAACAGCAAACAAGTCGTCCTATTTAATGCACTAAAATACCGAGTGGTTGAAATTCCTTTTCATTAGAATTGCATGCGCACGTATAGCAAAAGACGAAAAATACACGCACACACAATCTCAACAAATGAACAGGAAATCCATGGGTGCTTTCATAACTAAATCTTCTACACATTTTTTTTTTTTGGTGTAGGTTGTATTTTCATTCTCATGCTCATGGTTTTCGCTGTTTTTTTCTCGCATACTTTACTTTTCCTTTTAATGCATCAACGTCTGACGCCGCTTGGGGATTCAAAAACATTCGCTGTATTCCTTCCTTTCAAATATTGTATTTTTGGCTGATAAAATACCAAAAAAAAAAAACTAACATGACTGAATGAAGTTACGGGATTCTATTTTAAGGGAAATGCTAGCGATAAAATCAATAAATGACGACTTGAAAACGAAAATGAACATTCTGCACAACTCTCCTTCTCACTCCCCCTCGCGCTCTCTCTCTCTCTCTATGGCTAACTCACTGACTTTGTGTCCTCATCCCTCTTTCGCACTCTCCACCTCTCTGAATGATCGATCACAGGGAATTATATGTACAAAATATACACACACACACACACACACACACAACTCAAGAATCTCTGCATTTCGAATCATTTTCGATGACGTTGAAATGTATAAAATTACATTATATTATCGAGAATGATGAAAAAAAAAATAGAACTATATATGCAGAAAGTTTTGCTATTCATTAAATATTAACCATTTTGTTTCTCTCTCCCATTCTTACTCTACATCTCTCTCTCTCTTTTTGTATGTTTGTTTTTTCTCATTGCAGTTTTTCGAGCATTCAACGGCAATACAACGATCCGTACCAAAAAATTCATTTCAATTGAGAAAAATGTTGAATTTGGAAGAAGGCGCGCGCTTCATGAATCAAATGACTTAAAAATAGCTCAGCATGAAAGTGCTCTCATTCTAACATTGCTTTACCCATTTTGGACCGTACATCAACCAGTATTACGATTATCCCTCGTCGTCGCCCGCATATTATCAAACCAAAAAATATCAACAGCACAAACACACACACACAAGTGAAAACGAATGAGGGCGCACGAGTATGCGCTGCGCTTGAATCCAAGCAATTGACGAAATAAAATTCATCTAAAAATGGATTCGAAATAAAAAATAAAATGAACATCAACAACAACAAAAAAAACCATCAAGTAGGGAAGCAAAATTGAGAACAAATGACATACATTTTGTAGATTGAATGGTGAGCTTGAACGAATTGACGAAGGAAGCAAAATCAGACGAATATAACTAAAAAAGAGAAATATATATATAAGCAAGTAACTGAAAAATGCAACTTTTCAACTAAGTAGACACATTAACGCGTACACCCTCTCACACACACATTCACACACTTTGTATACAAAAGCTGCAAAATCCCGTTGCACCATTTTCGCATTTCTGTCAGACAGTTTTTTTTTTTGATTGGATTGGATTGTGTGTGAGTGTGTATGTGAAGCACAGAAGCATTGCAGCCGAAACAATTTGCAGTGTGTGGAAATTTTTGTGCAAAAGACGCTTTTTTTTCTTCTTTCATTTGCATTGTGCTGCTTCGACAAGCGTTGAAATAGAGAGAAAGCTTCGTCATGTTCTACTAAACAAATGTTTTCCCATTCAATGTTATAAAACCACTTAAAAGCACATCGCTAACGCGCACAAAAATTTTCAAACGCATTTGACGGAATTTGGTCGATTGAAAAAGCAGAAAGGAAAGGCGAGAGGGAGAAGGAACACGATTGCCGAGAAGCAATCGAGGCCAGACCGTCGAATGACGGGTGCTTCTCAAACAAGAAACAATTTAGTTAACAGCAGAAAAGTGCAAAGTGCAAAGTAAACAGCTTCGCTTCAATATTCTGCCACACACATTCGTTCTCCACATTTTATATTTCTATACACGCACACGAACACACACACACACACACAAAGCCAAACCAACCAACCAACATACTCGCGTCCCACACAATAAACGCTAAATAAATGATGGATTTGCCCGGGATTGACTTAGCGCAATGTGGAGAAAATGTCTATTGTCATCGGAATGTGAAAGACATTCGAATCGAATATGTGAAAAAGTGGCCGACACAGCATCAACAGCAACGCCAGCAGCAACCGAAACAGCAATCGTCAAAAAATAGCCGACACACATTGGCAAATTTGTTTGCCACATCAGCACGAAATCGAACCACAACAACTGCACTTTTACTGTACATGTCGTATACGTTAAGCATTCACTTATTATGGACCAATTGTGTGATATTTACCGAAGCTGCACAGCTCAATTTAAACGTAAACTCATCGTGGAACAGTTTATTGCATCATCAGCAGCAGCAACAGCAGCAACAGCAACAACAGCAACAACAGCAACAACAGCAACAACAGCAACAGCAGTCGCCGCACCAAACCGAAAGCAATAGAAGTCTAAATAGCAATAATAGTCACAATAATATGAAATCTAATTTAGGCGATGTGCCCAGTCATAGTCACAGCATTAGCGTTAAGTTAAATGGCATTTTTAACCAAATCAATGCCAGTCATTTGGAGTTTTTAACCAACCGCGAATTTGCTCCATCAATACCAGTGGCAGCACTCGAATCAATTGAAGCAATCGATGTCAATCAGAGAACAAGAGGCAATGAAGAGGTGTCACCGAAACGTATGGATGCCAAACACTTTTACACGATCAATCGATTGAAAAGGACAACGTCATTGGCGCGACAGCACAAAACACAGATGCTACAACAGTACCAATACCATGATCATCACGAGCATCACCAACCACCATTCACACCCACCACCACCACCACACACACACAAACGAGCAAACGAAACGAATTTAGGCGATCCAGTGATGAAATTAGATTTAAACGATATCAATCAGAATGTGAAAATGTGATAAAATCAGCGAAAAATCATGCAATCAAAAGAAATGTTAACACTTTTACACCCGCTCTTTTAGGTGATAATTCAAATTTATCAATAATTAATGCAGCTACCGTGCAACCAAAAACAATAATGCCATCAACATCGATGGAACGGAATGAATTAATCACAAAAACAGCATCAATTACAAACATTTTACCGTCTTCGTCGACGGCTGTGGCGGTTGTGGCATCGTCTGCGATGACGACGATGATGGTAACGACGGTCACAACAGCAACAACGACATCGGCGGTAAATATAAAATCGATTTTCGGCGCGTACAATTTCGATACCAATGTTCCCACACCAGCAGCATTATTTCGCCAAACTCAGCTGAATCAAACTGTCAACGGTGACAGTAAACTAAAAGCAAATAATAGCCGCGCAATCAATCGAATGGAAAATAATCGAAACAACAGTCGGATTACGAGCCATGCCGATGTATTAACTACAACAGCATTGACAGCAATAGCAACAGCACCACCCTCAACCAATTTAATAACGAGACATTTTTCATTTGGTTCACCGACACCGAGTCGATTTCGAGTTAACGACGTTTTCGAAATGGACACAAAACAAAAGTATTATAACGCAAGCCAGCGACGAAACAAGGACAATCAAGGCACATCAATGGATGGTGATGAGCCAAATAAATGGCATGTACAACATCGAAATGGAAAACGAATCATATCATTATTGGGATTGTTTGAGCTCAGCACACGGAATGGTGCAAGAGTTGAAGGACTCAGTGAATTAGCTGCTGCTGAGCTTGCCGTACGGCACATCAATAAACGTGACCATCTTTTGCCCGGATATACATTGCAATTGATTACAAATGATACAAAGGTATTTTTTTAGGAGGGGAGGGGCGGCTATGAATTGAATTTAACGGAGCAAAGCGCTCGAGCGTAGTAAGTGTGTATGTTCGTATTTTGTACATTGACAATATCACTTTACTCTTTCATCCACACCGCATTTCTATGGAGATGATCCGGCCAAAAGTGAGAAAGAGTTCTAGGACTTAGACCGTGTCTATAAATCGTACCTTCAAAACAGTTCCAACAATTTGAACATTTGAGCATTACCAAATGCCAAGTTCTTAGATTGCATATTACATAGACGAACGACATCGTTGTCTCCAATGAAAAGCCTTTCATGTAGCACCATTTAAAAAACGATTTGAAATGTGAAAGCCCTAATCCTTCGTATCCAATATTCGAGAGCGAAATAAAACCGCTTCTCTGCATATTCAATGTCGTTTATTTCCGTATCGCCTCGACATAAAACGGCTTCAAAAGTGAATACGAACGAATGAACAAACGAAAGTGAAGCAGAAAAAAAAAAATAAATCGAGAACCAAATATTTGATCATTTGTGCAAAAAAAAAAGCAAATTTAAATCGATTTGAGAGTTTTTTTTTGTTGTTGTTGTTAGCTTTTTCCCTTTCAATTCCGTTCGTTTTCTTCGAACGTCTACTACTTTTGGTCGCATTTAATTGAATTTACATACACATTCACTTCGCTCATCGCTATATCACTCCGTGTAAGGCTGTTTTTTTTCCCTTTCTTTCTTGTCAATTTCATTCTGTTCATTTGGAATCATTTGATTTTGATTCTTTTACCATTGGATTTTGTATCTGTCTGAATTGTGTATTTGGTTTTTGATGCTATTCTCTATCTGCTCGTTCATTCTATTCAAGTGTGACCCTGGCGTTGGTGTAGATCGATTTTTTCATGCCGTTTATACGAAACGTTTAACGCGCGTTCAAATGTTGCTTGGCTCAGCATGTTCGGAAGTAACCGAAAGTTTAGCAAAAGTCGTACCCCATTGGAATATCGTGCAGGTGAGTAAATAGCTTCAAGGAATGAGGGCATCGGTACACAATAAAGAAGCCCTTGTAATGATGGTGTGAATTAGATGGGAACATTGAGGCGGCGGTGACGGCGGCGGGGGGGAAGGGCGACCAACAGCTAAGCGATGACAAAATAAAAACACGATGAGAAAAAAAAAAATATATATATATATGTGGAATTTGGAAGGCATGTCAATATTTGTTTATGCCTTGTCTTTACCTAACGCATCTCGAGTGTTTTATTAAGATATTATCGCTTATTTCTTCCTTCACCGAACACATAAAAGTTATCGCTTGTAGCTATTAAGTACTCTTTACCGATGCTTAGGCGTTTGTTGGTTGATGTTGCTGATGCCATCAGCACGTTTGTCAATTAGAGAAATGAAACGAGGTGAATGGTAGGCAACGGGGAGAAAAAAATGAATCAAAGCTCAAACAATCCAATCTGCACTTATGGTGATGGCGGTAGCAACGCAAATGGCAGCCGGCTAAAATCAATCTCTAAAGTATTTTAACTCAGAGTTTTCTATTTTCGTACATTTTACCGCACCGATTTTCAGCAGAAAAAAAATCTGTATCATACAAGTTGTAATTCGACACAACACCCAAAGTTCAAACAACATAATCGCATTTTTGGTACATCGATAAAATCATTCCCATCAAATGCCTAAATACGATTAAATCACGATTTTTGTTGTTGTTGTTGTTATTTTTCGCGTAACAAAAAAAATCGCTTTAAAATTCACACACACTCACATTACAGGGGCGACGGCGGCGGCGGGTGGGTTGGTGGGCGGTTGGGTTTCACAAGATTTGAAAATTGAAAATCTAATTTATTTATTGAATTACCGATTCGATTGTTTGTTAAAGGTATCATTTGGATCAACATCACCGGCACTCAGTGATCGAAGTGAATTCCCATTATTCTATCGTACGGTTGCGCCAGACTCATCACATAATCCAGCTCGTATTGCGTTCATACGACGATTTGGATGGGATACAGTTACAACATTTTCCCAAAATGAAGAGATCCATTCGTTGGCTGTAAACGATTTGGTTACCGAATTGGAAAATGCCAATATATCGTGTGCAGCAACAATTACCTTTGCCGAAACGGATTTTAAGAATCAATTGAAAATGTTACGCGTAAGATGAACAATTTGTTTACATCAATTCTTCAATTTGATTTTTTTTTCTCTTGTATGTGTGTTTGTATGTATGTATTGTTCTTGTGTTTGTCGACTGGCAGATCGATTACGAGAGTGTTCGTATTTCAATCGTTTCTGAAAGATGAATTGAAGGATTGAAAACACGAAAGGATGATAGACTGAAAGACCAAAGTGTTACGGTTCTCGTAATCCATCTGCTAAAATGGCTCTATTATCATCGACGGCATTTTTATTGGTTTTTTATTTGATAAATAAATAAATACAATTCTTAGGCGGTAACAACTTGCTACTAACAAGTAGCAAGTATCATGCACAACATGAACAATAACCAAAAAATAAAAACGAACAAAACGCATTTATTAAATTGTTTTTGCACGTATTGTCTGCTTTATCGATGTTGCAAACAAATAGTAATCATTGTGTCTGTCCTGTGCGTGTGTATTGTGGCTGTGGCACCCAACAAGAATGTGTGTTCACTCATGCACCGATTCGTGATATTTGAAAATTCTATCGTAATCTTGATCGATTGGCTTCATAGATTTCACCATCGATACACATCGAATTGCCAAATAGCACAATGCGCAACAAACAACAACAACAAATGTATTATGATGCCGAATGTTTGATGCGAACTAGAGACAGAAATGCAGTTTGAAATTCAGATATAACAAATTGCTGCTACCAACGAACCAGCTAGCTAACAATGCTATCAATATCACCGCATTGAATTCAAAATGCCACAAATCCTTAAATAACATACTCAAAACGTGATTTTACCATTGAAATGCATGAACACAGATGAAAATGCTCACGTAATATCTTATATACTCGTCTGGCAATCGAATCGAACCGAAAACTGAAAACGATACAATATACAATGCGCTACAATATTTAAATGCTATTTGGAAATGGTAGACTATTCATTTGCAATTCGAAGTGATGGTGTTTCGTTTTTATTTCTGTGATACACTTTATTCATTCGCCTCTTTTGTTGCTCACGCGTTCTCAATATTTTGGTTAAAATTGATTGTGGAAAAAGAACAAGTGTTTTGTAAAGCGTTCCAATAAATTTCATGTAAATGATTAAAGATAACGACTTTGATGTTTGCACATCGATTTACCGATGGATGCGATTTGTCGATGTAATCGTGTTGCCAAATGCTTGACTTATTTCTTTTTATGCCAAACACGAATGAAATCCTTAAAATGCGACGAATAAATAAGTAGAATGAACAATTCAATTGAATTGTCGATGTAATGATTTTCTTCTCTTTTTTTATTTTGCTTTTACGATTTGCTGTGTGTGTTGCTGTGTGGTGTTGGCGCGCCCCTCAAGGATCTGGACACGCGCATCATAATCGGCAGCTTTTCACATGATTTGGCACCGAAAATATTTTGTGAGGTATTAATAAATTTATGCTTCAATTGTCTGTATCTCTTTCATTTTTGTCGCATTATTATGTGTATACCCCGTTTAATGTAAGCCTCACCATCGCCTGTTCAAAATGCGGACCGCTTACTTCATTCATCTTTCAAATGTATTTTTTTGTTTTGTTTTGTGTTTCCACTTTCCATACCCCAATAAGAACAATAGGTTTTTTTTTATCTTTTTGTCACTTTTCTCTGTCTCTTTTGCTATCTTCATTCCATGGTCTGGCTTCGCTTTTGCCGACAACACGGGGGAAATAATACAGGCATATAAATTGGGTATGTATGGTGCCGATTATGTGTGGATACTGCATGAAATCGTTGGCGAACCATTCTGGCATAAAGCGACACACGAATGCAGCCAAAAACAATTGCAAGAGGTTTCCGAGAATTTGCTGATAGTGTCAAGTCACAATAGCATTGTCAGCAATGAAATCAGCTACAGTGGATTGGTAAGTGTGATAGAGAGAAAGAGAGCGACCGAGCGTACGAACGGGAGCAAGTGAATTTCTATTCCTCCACATCACAATTTATGGATGATTCTAGAGTGAACAGTGAGCAGCACCAACGCTTGCCAGCTTGCTCTGCCATTTAATAATCCGATTGAAATCAATGCTCCATTTTCAGTTCGGGCTCTTTCACTTAACTTAAGTAGCAATTGCTTCACAATAAATTTCATGTCACTCTTTTTGTTTCGTCCCCCAAATTCCATTCACAACTCTCATCCTCCACACCATCACTTAAAACACACCAATCGGCCGACGGCGGTGGATTTTTTTTTTTGTTTCACAATTCTTCTTTGGAAAAACCGAAAACTGCTTTTTTCGCGAAAATAGACATACTCAATGTTCATAGACGAATTGAATACACAATTGAATGCGTCTCAACCGCCACCGTTATCACGTTACGCGGCCCAAACGTACGATGCTGTTTGGGCGATTGCATTATCATTGAGCGGCGCGGAAGCAAAATGGAAACAATGGAGAAATAATTCAACGGTTCAACTTCAACTGGATCATTTTGACTATACCAGATACGATATGGCTTTGGAATTTTTTCATCAATTTAGTCGGTTAAATTTTTTGGGCGTATCGGTACGTATAGCACATTGCAGTTTGCATGCTTGTTTCGGTATATGAAAATAAGCCAAATTCATATTTGCATTTGCAATTTGGTATTTATTTTGGTATTTGTGACATTTCCAATGTAAATGGACAATATTATTATGTTTGTTTTCACTCTCAATCTCACATCAAATACGTTAAACTTAAAGTTAACTGCTCAGTTGAAGTGAACGAGAGTCAATTTCCATATTGATTTTTTTTTTCGTATTTCATACCACTAGAACCTTGATGTTATATGACCACTAAAGCGTAGCAATTGAACTTTTCAATTATACTTCTTGTTTTTGTTGTTGTTGTTGTTGTTGCTGTTGCTGTTTTCATCCACCGCTGCTGTTTGTGGTGCTGCTGCATTTGTTTGGGATTTTTTAAGGGTCCCGTTTCGTTCAGTGGAGCCGATCGAATTGGTATTTCGGTTTTCAGTCAAGTACAGGATGGTCGATTGCAGTCCGTGGCATTGTTTCATCCGTCGCAATTGCATTTGGATTTCGATTGCATAAAATGTGTGCCCATCAAATGGAAAAATGGACAGGTGCCGATTGCAAAGCGTATCTTTAAATTACGTGTAGCTACAATATCACCGATTGCATTTTTTATCATCTCAACACTGGCTCTAATCGGCATCATATTGTCGATGGCGTTTCTGGCATTCAATTTGCATTTCCGTAAATTAAAGTGAGTTAACATTTTTAGCATCTTTTGCATTTCACTTAATGTGCATTTGTACAATTCGATTGCATTGCACACAATTTACAAAACCCATTATTTGCGCATTTTTGAATCAATTTTTCCCGCTTCAGAGTGGCCAATTCATGTATTTTTACATTTTTTTTTTTCGGTTGTTGTAGTTGAATTTGGCCATTTCACTTGAAATTCATGTTCAATGCGTTGAGTTGTTTATGCAAATATTGCATACTTTTCAATTGCAGCGGGAAATTGCATTTGTCGAAAATGGATTTGTTTATGCATTTGGTTCTAGCTTTTAGTCGAATACAACATCTAACATATTTTTTCTCTTGACTCTTCAACTGTTGGTATATTTTTGTGTTGTTGTTGCAGAACGATTAAATTATCCAGCCCAAAACTCAGCAACATTACGGCTTTTGGATGCATTATGGTTTATGCAGCTGTCATATTGCTCGGTCTTGATCATTCAACACTTCCAGCCAACGAAAAAGCGTTTCCGGTTGTTTGTACGGTAAGTTCTCTGGCAATAATTAAATCCGATATTGTTGGTACTGCTGATGTTCCTGGTGTTGTTGATTTCTTGTTCATATTGCATTCTATTTTTTTTTTTGCTCTTCGGTTCTCGCTCATTTATTATTCCACTACTGTTTGCTCGTTTGCCCATTTTTATGCCTTGGCTACGGGCTACAGACAGCATTCAGCCTTTGTTCTTTAACCATTCTCCACTCACACACACATATAAACACACATGAACACACAAAACGAATATGCGTATTACAAGTGTGACATTGTAAAATGCTCGCGGTGTTTTTAGGCGGCGAACCAGTCCCCAGCCAACCCAACGGAATATGTTCAGTTTTGTTGAAAGAGGATTCGGCTCATGCGACTGAACATTAAATTGCTTTTTCATTACCGCATTTTGTAACGCTCTAACACACCACCGACAAATATGATTTTCAACGCCAAAAATATTATACATTTAAATATTTGTGCGTACTCGCCGAACAATTTTTTGGGTGTGCAAGCATTGCTGGCACCACACATCCAACACCGTAATGAATGAACTTAATGAGTCTGGATTCGGATATGATAAAATATGTTTTATGCAATATGCATATGTAACGATGCGAATCATATATCAAATGTAATACGTAATTTATGACAACCCGAATGAGGAAGTCGTCTTGATTTGAACACACACACACACACACAGACACACACACACTCGCGCGCGTTCACAGACACTCTTAACGTTTTCGGGGGTGGCAGTTCATATACCACGTCACTGTATCAACGTCATGCCATAGCATGAATACTACTTACACTGTGACTGTACGCTGGTACCGTGGATTCACTGTGTGCATACCATAAATCGAGTGATGAAGTATTCATTATATGAATGAGTACATAAAGCCAGTCGCTGAATAGTGAAAAGTTTTGCCTCAACATTGAGACATACGATCACGTGTAATATGATCTCGTTTCAATTTTGTGCCATAATATGATTTTTTTTATTTTCAGATGCAAAAAGACGATAAGAGGCAAAAAAGAAAGAAAGAAAGAAAGAAAGAAAGAGAGAGAGAGAGAGAGAGAGAGAGAGAGAGAGAGAGAGAGAGAGACAATATTACTCAAAGTAGTAAAAGTGTTACGTTCACAAATTTCAGCACGAACTCAATTTCAGTTACGTTGCTACCAGTAGCGAGTCAGCTTTATCTAGGAAATTTTTGGAAACGTGCAACTGTAGATTTATTAGCTTAATTCCACATTCCGCTTGTGATACTTCAACATTCCATAGTAGACTAAGCGACTGATTCGGGACTGAGGGTATTCAATCTTTTCCAATTTCAGAAATGACAAAAATTCGGACAATCTTGTTGTAACACTGTACGAATTTTTTCCCCCTTTTGTCCACTCCCGTTCTCTCTCTTTCTTTCTTCCTTCTTCTCTCCCTTTCGATTCAAATTAGTAATCAAAACGAGCTAGGAAACGGGTATTAAATACCCAAAAGTCCACTTTTGAAATGTAACTCAAGTTGTTTAAAACAATGCAACACATTAAAATTCGTGCAATGTATACGCGATAGAAGTGTCATTTTGTTTTAATTTTTCCTCCAACCGTCTGCTCTCAAGCAAACAATTACGATATTTTTTGTGAAGTTAAATTAATCTGTAATAAAATAGCTACAGTTACAGAAAAGGATCTTGTTTGTGACAACGAACTGGTTGGCAACTGGTCAAATTCGAAGGTGTTATCCTTTACCGCCGCAAAACAAAAACAAATTTTTTCGAACATATTATTAAAGCAATTTCATTTTTGTTGTTGAGTGCTCAGCACAAAAACTATCCCTGGGCAAGTTTTAATTATTATTTTTGCTTTACAGGAAATTGTGTTAGTTCAACAGTCCCAGGATTCATATCTAAGTATATATAATCCATGTATAGTGGGTTTGAATGTTAGTGTGATCACTAATTGGTTTCATCAATTCAACTGCATGGATTCACTTGTGAAATTTTTTTGTTTCAGCTCAACAAACGTTGAGCAGAAATTGAAAGCTCTGGCATATCATTTCGATAGTTTCACATCTCACACATTGTTGTTCAGCCAGTTGGATTACAGTTTCTAGCGTACAAAATGTATTTGATCCAAAAATAGCCAATTTGATGGAAGTAATCACATATCATAGCTCAACATGATTGCAAATATCAAAATGAAATAATAACCAATGATGCGGCCACATGCCGTGCTATTTGTAAACAACTGCATTGAATGTGAATCGATGAAATCGAAAGCCCCAGAATTGAAGAAAAAAAAATAAAAACACACATACACACACACATTTTCGGTGCATTCGAGAATTGAATTGAAATGGCAAGAGCATACATTGATAGCTGCCAACGCATTGAAATGCTTTCGATATTAAGTAACATGCTTCAACACATCTGGCAACAGTTGAAAACAATGTTCGAGAGCTAAGTTCATAACGCACGTTAACACATCATAAATTGGTTTGCTTCGGTTTTCTGAACACCATATATTGTTTGGTTAACTGTATCGTGCAATTTTCAGAAGTAATCAAATGTTTGTTTGAGGTTTGTGACCATAATCAAGCCATGAAAGTGGTTTTTTTATGAACATACTAAAGCCATAGTACTGCTACAAACCAAACAACAACAAAAACAATGAATTCAAAGCTCATCAAATTCCACTCTTTCCTCACCAATGTCATTTTGTTTTAAATCACTCACTCACTTACAAAAATATACTGAAGTTATTCATGCCAAAAATAGCATCTAATCTCTTTTTCAACTCTTTTTTTTTTCGGTGCCATAAAAACAGCACGTGACTGTATAACAACCGTTTATCCTTTAAAAAAATGTCGAATGACGAAACAGTTTCGAACCAAAAAAAAAAATTAATTCAGCAGACGTTTAGACGCTTGCTGAAACCATGCCCATGATTTATTAGTGGGTTGAAATTGGATAATATCGGTATAATTTCACGGATTTTAAACCCAGTTTGTTTTTCTCTCTCGGCTCGTTTTTAATCCGTTTCTTTGAAGAAGAGACCAACAAAAAAAAACAACGAGCACACTGGTTTGTCCAGTTTCTGTGTGGTATTACAGTAAGCTGGATGCCATCGAGCTCGTTGCTGAATAAATTGAAAATTTATTGAATAAATAAATAAATTGGTAGATTTGCTGGCGGCTAAACATTTGTACATAAGTTTCGTGCTCGCTTACCACTTGACTAATTCACATCGCGAGCTTTCAATTTAATGGTGAAAAGTCAGCTACACACACACCGTACGATACAAACGAGATAAACCGAAGATGAGTAAGACCATCAACATACACCAGAGACACCAGAATGCTGACGGTATAATTTCAATCGGATGTGCGGTTCCCTTTATTTTCCGTTTTTTTGGAATGTTGATTGCTATTCCAAAATTACATTTAATTGTTGGTTGCCAAATTATTTATCTTAAAAATTTACTTCGCGTGATCCATTCATGTTTGTCTATGGTATTTACTTGGTGTTATCTCCAAAACATGAAAATGCTTACATTTACTGTTACCGAGTTGCTGTTTGTGTATTTTGTATTTTATATGTGTGCGTTGCGTATATTTATATAAATATATGTATGTATAATTTTTGGTTGTGTTGTCTCTTCCTGTACGAACAGGCACGTGTTTATTTGCTATCGTCTGGATTTTCGTTGGCATTTGGATCAATGTTTGCAAAAACTTATCGTGTTCATCGAATATTTACGCGAAGCGGTAGCAGCGTATGCAAGGACAAAATGCTACAAGACACACAATTAATTTCGCTAGTCTGTGCATTGTTATTGCTTGATGGATTAGTCTTAACATTATGGGTGGTATTCGATCCGATGGAACGTCACTTGAGCAATTTAACTTTGGAAATAAGTTTAACCGATCGCAGTGTTGTTTATCAACCGCAGGTAAATAAATAAATTACAAATTTCGTTTTCGTCTTTGGTTTTTTTTTTAGCTATTGGCTTTCGTGTCTCACCGTGGTTTTTCGTTTGTTGTGTGTTTGTATATTGATTTCGGTCCGTTGGAATTTAAGTGTGGTATCATGACCCATTGCGGCATCATGACCCACAGAGAAAGCAAGAGAGCGTTCTGGGTTCCTGATTTACGGAAGTAACGATGCGTTACCTATTACAGAATTGTATTTTAATTTTATTTGCACTTCTTTTTGGCTACCTTTTAATCCTCCGCTCCCACCCCCTTTTTGGCAGGTGCTTAACACTTGAATTTACCTTGTTTACTTTTGTTTATTTTTTTTCCACTCTTCCTGTTTCTCTCTCGGTTGAACACGACCGAACGGAATTTTAATCTGCTTTCAAGAGAATTAAACGCGTTGATGTGAATGGCAACAAAAAAAAAATGTTCGGCAGAAATATAAACATACTTGGGCATTTGTATCAGCAAATCACTTTAGCAAGGGTGAATGGTGAATGAGTAAATATTTTATAGAGTAAATCACAGACCAACAAATTTTCTGTTCGCGTTTGTTTACATGTTTTGCTTTCATTTTAATTAAATTAAAATACATCCATCAGCAACCGAGCATTGGATTTGGCTCGTTTAACAGCATTACCTCAACCACCTGCCATTGAATTGCCAAAGCACATCATGTATACACAGTACACACACACACACACACACACACACACACACGTGCAACATTCCATCAATCGCCACCACAGCAAAAAATTATCCATCCCGGGAATTTTCGCTGGCTGTGTTAGCTATGGCATCTCATTTTACAATACAATTGCGTAGTTTCTGTAAATACTTTTACCATTTTGTCGGAAATTTATTTAATAATTTCAATTGTATTTATTTAAATACATTTTATGATGATCGATGACTTGATAAGATATTTAAAGCCAACGAATCTCTCAATCACAACCCGGGTGCTCGCACATAAAATAGAATAATCAAATTAAATTTGGTTATCAAATTGAATTTGATTAAATTTACTTGAAAGAGATAGAACGACAGCAGAAAAACAGCAGCAAATGCAAAAGCAATAGCTTGAGTAAGGTGAATTGTACCGAAATGCGACGCATGCTTTTTCTCTTCAATTTAATGAAACTGAAAATTACACACGCACACAGCAACAACAATGCTGGTAAATGTGTGAACGAAAGGGAGAGAGACAGAGTGAATACGGTAGTGGAAATGAAACAAGGCCAATTTAAATATGCGTCAGCAGAGCAGACACAGTTGTACTTAGTCAAATACATCGACAGCGATTCGATTTTCAGCCCATTTTGAGTGAGCTTTTTTTGTGTGGTTCACATTGATTAAATCATTGCATTGACTTTATGAACAAAGAGCAATGGAATATGATTAGCGGTGGTATACATTACCCATTGTGATGAAGTGTAAAATCAATGTGATGTGTTCATTCGAATTCGATTCAGCAACTGTCTAGGTGCTTGATGGAAAGCAAAATTTCAATGTTTTATATGTGTAGATGCGAATGCGATTTATTTTTCTCTCTATTCTGGGTTTTTACACATTCAAGTCAATTTTCAACATACATTTGTAAACAGGTTGAAGTGTGTCGTTCGCAGCATACACAAACATGGTTGGGTGCTCTTTACATTTTCAAAGGTTTATTGCTGGTGGTGGGCGTGTACATGGCATGGGAGACAAGGTAGATATCTCTTTGTGCATTTCCCATGCAAACCATTTTTCAGAGATTCAATAGATTTTTGTTGTTTTTTTCTTCTTCTCTTTCGTTTCGTTTATTGTAGACATGTCAAAATATCCGCACTCAATGATTCGCAGTACATTGGTGTGTCAGTGTATAGTGTGGTGATCACAAGTGCGGCAACAGTGGTTCTGGCAAATTTGATATCCGAACGAGTGACATTAGCATTTCTAACAATAACAGCATTAATATTGACATCAACAACAGCCACACTCTGTCTACTATTTCTACCAAAAATGCAGGATATCTGGGGCAAAGGTAATTGATAATTTTCCGTTTTGTTGTGTACAATTGCGTATGTCTCTTTCTTGTATTGTCTGCAATAAATGTGCTGCTTAATTACTGTGGCAAATTAAAATAATAACATCAACGGGATTTTGGAATCAGTGTCGCAATACCGATAGTCGATGTAATAAATGTGTATCCCAAATGGGGATCGTATTGACAGTTTTCATGGTGCTAGCTCCCAAATCAAATCATAGCACACAGTCACACACACACACACCCATCAATACCCATGTGGTGTTTGATGCTCGAGTGATTTCTGGGCGCCTTGTACAATTCGTAATACATCGTACAATACAGTGTTCATTCGTTCATCCATATTAAAACCTATTGCTATCGAATAAAATTCCATTTGCGAATACCGTCACAGTTGAATGATGAAAATCGGCCTAGGTGAACAACCCATATGTTTTAAGTACATCCAACCGAATGCGATTTCCGGCTAGAAAAAAAAGACAATTTAAATTTCCTAATACCGAACATAATAAGGGCACGCATGAATGAACTTGAAAATATGTGCGTCTAGCGTGCTAGCGTGCTAGCGTATGTACAGAGAGTACACAACGGCAAAAAACCAAATTTATGGATGGCTCTGAATTCATCCGAATATTCGTAGACAATTGGTTTTTATCTTTAAGCTTAAAATGCTATTATATTTGTACAGACATGACATAAACACAACATCGCTTGATGTCTTTTAACCTCACACTCGCTCTCACTCCATTGAGATGATAGCTTGCGTATGTGTGTCTGTGTATTAAAATAATCTGTGTTGTGTGTCGCATACAATTTTACGGTTTAAATTGTGTAATATTTTCACATTCACTTTCATGGTTTTACGTTTAGGTGTCATAAACGATCCCGTCATTCATAGCATGGGCTTAAAAATGGAATGCAATACACGGCGTTTTATGATTGACGACAAACGTGAACTGCAGTATCGTGTCGAAGTACAAAATCGTGTGTATAAAAAGGAACTGGCTGCTCTCGATATTGAAATTGGTAAATTGGAAAAGCTACTCGAAACCCCATCGTCAACATCATCGTCTGACCTGTCGATTCCACGGCTCATTAAACACGAATTGGCTGTGGTAAATGAGGAAAATGAAAAATCATCATCAAAACAACAACGTGCACCGAGCATTGGCGGTGGGCTACCGTTACTGTTACTGTCAGTTCTACCACCTGTCATACCACGTGCGAGCTGGCCATCGGCTGATATTGGCAACAATACCATGAGAAAATCGGTAACATTTAGTTCACAGCCACAGCTCGAAGATGAATCGTGTGTTGCACGTTTGCCAGCTATTGATTTATTACATTTGCGTTTGACACATCAGCAGGCAACGGCCGATTCGCGAAAGGGTCTCATTGATCGGATCATTGGTATGTATATGTTGGATATGTTGTTTGATGCGGTTTTATGCATGATATACCTCCCGTTCTATCTCTCTGTGTCTTTCTCATTGCCCGTAATTTTCTTGTAACCATGCCGATCTAATGATATTACCTTTAGCGAGAGATTTAACCAAATTAACTTTTCCGCCCCGTTCCCTTTTGCCTCCTCGCCACCACACCCATTTATTGGCTTAGCTCAAAACCAATCCCTTTTGATTGATAAAATAATAGCTTATTCACCATATCGATCCGTGTACTGTATGGTACACACACACACACACACGCACCAATTCATTGGCAAAGTAGTGAAGAAATCGTAGATTTTAGCAAACGAATCGAAATTTCTCCATCCCCCTGTAGGTTTTTTTGGTTCAAAACCACCCAGTCGCAAAGCTTCAACATCCTCAATTGCAGGCGGCTCATCTGGTATTGCAGCTGCATTAAAAGTGCATATGGGCCTCTTTTCAAATATCGTGCCCACCGCATCATCTTGCAATGCCATCGATACGGCTGGCATTCGTCCATTGCGTAAAATGTCGATTGCACGAAGTGGAAATGCAATTAATACAAGATGCTCATCGATAGCATACGATCCACCATTCCGTGAGCGTAGCATAAATTTACCGCCACCACCATTTATCATAAGCACCGAAACCGATTCAACAACTACATCTCGTAAAAATATTTATGTGGATACGGAACACGAGCCAAAAGTGAATTTTTTTCTGCCATTGGGCCGTCGTGCATCGATTCTAAATCAACCGACAATGAGAGAACGTGTTAAGGGCTCACCACGATTTCCACATCGTATCGCACCAACAAGCAGCCTAAACGCACTTGTTGAAAGCACTGAAGCCACATCAGGTAAGTAAAATGACACTCAATCAAATTTTGTTTGAATTTTTGGTCGTGGTTGTAAATCTATTTGGCTCATTTGTATAATGACTGGAAAATTTTCATTGCTTAACCTTTTTTTTCCTGGCCTGGCCATCAACTGTGATACTGATCGTATGTGTGTGCCCGTGCGTCCCATTTCATCGCCACCGATGCCGGTGTCAATGCTCAACAGGTGCCAGCAGTAGCAAATCAAAATGGAAATCAATGGAGGATTCAACAATGTTCGCATCAAGTTCGACAACATTTAGTACGAGCAACTGTTAAATTATGTGCATCATAAAACTTTTGAATGCTCAGATGTTCACCCACCGCTTATCTCTGCTGTTACACAATTCCATGGAGGTAGCTGACAAAAAGCATCATGGCGCCAATTAAAAGCGAAAACGAAAAATGGTTTGAAGCAGAACACACTTTTGTGGCAAACGTGAATTGAACGTGTACGATGTGCCAACGAAAGCGTTTCGATGAAGACGAGATGGAATGTGAAACGTACATTTAAGTGCTTAAGAAACTCATAGAACTCACACCGATTCACTCCGAATTCACAAAATCGCAATTACAGCCATCGAGTCACAATTACACATTCTTTGAACTGAACAAAATGTTGTTTTTGAAATCTGATTATGATTTCACAAAAAGCCAACAACCACACGCTGAGAACGAGAGAATGAGACAGATTTTCAATACACTTGAACTCTTGCGTTTTCTTGTTGCAGCGGTCGATGTTGCAATTTCACATTAATTAAAACGGTGAATCGTATTTTGTGTGCCATTCACCATTGTGAAAATGTGTGTGTGAGTGTGTGTGTGTGCGTATGTTTGCGTGACAAAAACAGGAATTTTGGAATTGGGAATTCGTAATTGAGTCAAATTGACGATAAAGCATACATACGCAAGCACACACACACACACACACACGCACAAAACGAGATATAAACTTAAATAGACAGACACTCAAACACACTCACACTCTCACACAAACATTACACAAAATTAAATTTGTAACCCGGTTTCATGCTCTCAACTCCAGTTAACTATTTTCCAAATAGCAAATCGAAAATCGTAAAGTTTTAGAGCAGTGCAATTATTACTGTTATGAAAGTAAATGACAACTACAAACTACAAAACTGAACCAACACACACACACACACAAAAAACCCCATTCCAATTGAATAGGAATCGAAATAATTAGTCAACAACTTTTTGGGCAATCATTACAATCCAATTAAGTGAATCAAAATTTGTGCAGCGTAATTTTAAAAGCAATTTGTATAATTTATGCAATATGGTGCGAAAGCGACGACGATCACAATGAAAATAGCAAAATGCAAAATGTAAGCGCGCGTGTTTGTTCCCTCATAATCATACGTAACGTATTTGCGAAATGCGCATTCGGATCGTTTCAATTGCGATAAGGGTGATTTCACAATCACAAATGAATATTTTTGGTGTAGTATAATTATTATTCAATTGAATAGGTATTTAAATGGTTTTCATTTTGACCTGGATCGACTTTTTTTTCGGGTGTATGTGTTTCGATTCAACTTGTGAATCATGTATTGAATGTTTGTTTGAATGAAATTATCGTTTTGCGTGTCGGCAAATGTTGGATGGTAGGGTAAACAAAAAAAAAACAAAACTCTCAAACTCTCCCTTGATACAAACTAGGTAAGTTATAATTCTGGATTCTGGCACTGAATGAAGTGACGTGAAATGGAATAGAAAATATGCTGCAGGTGAAAGAAGAAAAAAAAAACAACTTATAGGTAAAAATGGTAAAAACTACACAATAAACCATGCAACAATGCTCCATTTCTGATTCTCTTTCACACATACACTCATTCACTCACACACACACACACCCAAAACATATACCAAAACAGTTTTCCGAAGCACCAAATCCCATAGAAGCTTTCTACTTAAACGTATAAAATATTCAAACATCATAAATAGCTCATTCATACGAATCTATGTAACTAGAGAAAAAGAATTGAATCCAACCAGAAATTGTAACAAAAGAAACACCGCTATTGAATATTGAACATTGAACATTGAACAACGTCCTCCCTCATTCACATTCACCACAAATTCACACACACACACACAAAAACCACATACAAACACAAACCGTAACAATAGCAATTCTACATTTGTGTACATGAAAAAAAAAATTCTATTTATTGTATTAGCGGGATCAAATGAGCGTTAAAAGCCAATTTCTTTAGAAAATATGAAATAAAGCAAAAATTGAAAATAAGTAAAAAAAAAATCAAACAAACTACTTGTCTGAACAAAAATGGTGTCGTTTATTTTTAAACATTTGACCGTTCTTTTGACATACTCATTTCTCTTGTTTGCACAAAGAAAAGAATCGTTCAACGTTTTATCGTTTTTGTGACTGCAATGAATAAACAAACACAATGGAGTTATATTTACTCTATTGACAAAATGATTTAACCACGAAATTCCATTATTTGCGATTCAATTAGCTATGAATATACCATTTATACACAAATATGTGAATGCAATGGATTTTTAAAAACCGCAAATATCGTTGTACAAACAAAAGTGGAGCGAAAATGGTATTCGCGCGTACGGGAATCTGGTGAAAGGTAAAGAAATTATAAAAAAAAGCTCCCTTGAGCTTTCACATTCACCGTGGAATGCATGCGCCACATCTGCGCATCTTTGCAGATATTTTTACCAGCTTCATCGATGGAGCTGAGATTTAGACATAGCAATAGCCTTAAGTGTTTAGCTTTAACTCTTGATTTAGCTCTTGTGTTTGCATTAAACTTTGCACACGATACCGTTCAACTGTTGGACAAAATGAAAGTTCAACCATATCGAAGGCGAGTGTATGTGTCTTTGGCTCGCTTCACGAGCTAGACCACCACAAATGGTAAAAACGGAAGAACTTAGTTGCAAAAGTTCATTTTTCTTTGTCGAAAACTTTCTATCTGTTCACTTTTTGACATCAATGACATTTCATTTCGATGGTATTTTCCATATTATATTATTTATCCAAAATAGGCTTCGGTAAAACACAAAAACGAAAGGCAACGACACATATTATTAATAATCTCACTTAAGGCGTATGGATGGCGGTTCGGTGAGTTTTGAAAACATAAACCTATTAATGTACCGCTACTTAAACACACATTTCAAATCGATTTTCACACTCATAAAATTGCGATGTATTTTGTGTGCGCGGTTTGCAGTGTGAACGAACAACATAGTCAACAGTGCAAAACAACAATAGCAGCAGCAGCAACAACAACAACAATAATAACAGCCAAAAAAAAGCGAACACGTATACACAATAGCCGAAAGACAGCAAGAGTGAATACGAGAAACGCGAAACCAAAATTGAGAAACGGATTTTATATCGTAACAAGAAGTGCTCTAACATCGACTAGTATCACTAGCAACAACAACAACGACATCATCATTTATAATAGTAACAAACAATGGTAACGATTGAAATAACCCACGGAGATATTTAGAGAGCATACATAACATCATTCCGAAAATTCACAGCCGCTTAGCTTTTTCTGTTGAGATAGTACACGATACGATAGAAAAACACACACACTTGATCGACATTGTGTCGACTACATTTTCGGTACAATATCTCTCTATCTCTATCTCTCTCTCTCTCTCTCTCTGCATGATGTGTGTGTGTGTGCTATTTTTTTATGTTGTGAAGAGCAAACGAGAAGAGGCGCGCGTGCGAATCATAGATTGCCAAAAAGTATAGATGGAAAAAGAGGCATAGCAAGCAAAATGAACGAACGATGTTAGTCTCTCTGCTATCTATTCTCTATAGGTTTGTATGTTCTGGGCAATAAAAACCTTAATTGAAGGTGTTTAGATTTACATTTAGATGTGTTTTCCGATGCGTGTTAGCTTCATGACTCTATGAGCAGAATCAAAGTGACATTCGAATTTTGCCATCATCCCCATTATACTGACACAAACAGATATAGGCATATCTTTAAGCTACAACAACAATAACAACAACAGCAACGCTATTTTCAGTGGTTGGTGCGATGTGTGCGAGTCGTTCGCTTTGCTCGGTTTTCATGGATGAGAGTGAGCGCGAGCCAACAAATAAACGGTTAGTGTGTGTGTGCTCTGTGCTCTGTGCTTGTGTGTAAGTCTGTGAGGGCTCAACTCATGGAGCAAAGTACTTGAACAGCCGTACTCCGCTAATATTAATTCAAATCGAATAAAATGCTATAATTTGAAACACGACTCAACTTTTTGCTTTTATCCATACCGCACACATACTAAAGCATCAGTTTGGATTGAATCCAACGGCAACAGCCAACCGAAAACGAACTGAATACCAAATCCCTTTTGACCCGAACAGTAATCATTGTATGTCATAATATTTGACATTGGTGTGAAAAACGCATTTGGTTGGAAGGCAAATCATTGCGAATGCGAAGAGAATGAGTGCAGAAGAAAGCGAACGAAACACACACACACACACACACAGAAAAAATAAACGTGTATAGAGGCGAGGAACAACGAACTGAAACAGCACAACGTTTGCGTCAGAAAGATAAAAGGGATAAAAGTTAGCAGATAGACAAGTTAGATGAAAAGATAAAAGATATGCGTAAAGCAAATATTGGTTTGACTGGTTCGCTTGAGTTCGTTTTTGTGTTTAGCCTGTGTGTTGTACAATGTTGTTTGTGACGGCTGTGTGAACTTGAATTTTATGTTTGACTATTCTATTCAAACGAATCGGCAAAAAGCGAGACTGAAAATGAAAATGGAGTGATGGCCATACATTTTGATCCTGTTGGCCGGTTCTCTTGCGTCCCCTTCTCACATTCAAACACTGTTGACTGTTTGATTGCATTTGCAAAAAGCAAAAAGTGGACAATAAAATATGAGAACAACAAGCTTATTTCTGTCATTTCAGCTATATTTCAATGTCGACGGGTGCGCGTTCGCGTGCCCTCGTTCGCTCGCTCACTCGCGAACTAGCACACCATTGCTAACGATTCACCACTCTCTACACTCGAGTGGCTCTCGTTGGAAATTTTACAAAGTACTTTATGTTCTATTAACATCCTCGTCATGCTGAATGCTTAAGAAAATCCGCTTTTTGTTTGAATTTTATCGTTATTCGATGACGAGAAGAATGGAACGAAAAAGCAATGAAGCACAGATGGAATTTAATTGAATAAAACAGCACAAAATGAATGACAAGCGACCGAAGTGATGGCATAAAAGCGCCAAGCGCGTTTCAGCACACGCTCACGCCCATGCATCGAGGTCGAAGTGCTCTAGCTGAAGTTCCAGAACTGAATGATTGAAATGCTCAAGAAAACACAGAACACTTAGTACTCAGATGTTTCTTCAATTTTTAATTTTTATGCAATTTTTTTCTTTCTTCTCTTTCCTTTTCACAATTTCCATCACTTGTTCGCATGGTAAAAACTTGAACTTAATTTGTTTTCAAAAGCAATGGGCAACAGTGTGGCTCTTGTATGACTTGGATATTTGTTGTTTTTTGAATGGTTTTGGTTTCCATGTAAATATGGCCCTTTCATTCTTCATAAAGCATGTATAAACGATAGTAACATCTTTGTAGACAGCATACAAAAGTGCTGGCAGATCAAAATCTGTTGGGCAAATTTATTGGCACATTTTCTGTTTGTATGGTAGAGAAAACAGAAAAAGCGAGCAACTGTAATATTTTATCATAATTACATTTGTTATTGTTTGTCTTGACGAATTCATTGGATATAATGTGCCATTTTACTGGGTGCTCAATGTTGTTCGCTTCTCATTGTTGGAGCGAGAACATTTTTGAATGTTTTCTTTTTCGTTCGTTGATTTTGTTACGAGCGGCGATCAGTTTTTTTTTGCTTCTGTTGTTGTGTGTTTATTTTTTTTTATATGCTGTTATGCTTTCGTTGAAGCGCTCTATATTGTTATGCTTTGGTATTCTTGTGAATTTTTTTTTTTTTTGGTTGGCAATGACAACAACGAAGGCGGCAACGGCCAATGTTACCCATTGCCACACCAATGCTGTGTCGCATTCTTTTTATCCTAAAAATAGTTCAGCAATTGTTTTTATTTTGTTGTGTTCCAATGAAAAATCAAAGGGAAATCATCGAAAATACATGATGAGTGACGACGACGACAACGATGACAACGACAACGGAAAAATCGACGAGTCGATGAAAACGGCGACGACTAAACAACGAACTCATTTCAATATCCGAGGCAGTTTCCTTCCAGCAGAATCTAATTATATCAGTTTCCGTTATTCGTGATCGTATGCGACTGCCATTGAGCACTTCGTCAGCATCCTTTTCCCGTTCGTAAAATGTCTAATAACAATACACACGTTTCATGCATCCACCGTTAGCAACTCAGCGAAGAAGAATAAAATAGAGAGTGAGAGTGTGAGTGTGTGAGAGATAGTGAGAGAGAGAGAGAGAGAGAGAGTGAGAAAGAGCAAGAGAATAAAAAAAAACAGCGGCATAATGTATCCACAATTCATTTGTGTGATATTGCTGTGTTTTCGCCGAAGACTGGGCGACTGTGGTTGATGCTGCCATTGCTGCCGTTACTGTTGTTGCCCGATACAGCATTTACACACTTTCACATTGTACCAGTTATACCCTCACCCTCACACGCATCAAAACCAACATGAGATGCGAACGAAAAAAACAGAAACCCATGTACCATCATCACATTTGACTTGATATTTTCTTTTCAATGTTATGTTTTTTCTGTGTTTGTGTGTGTGTGCCGTTTTTTTCTGACTTCCTTTCGCTTACACGGGTTCCTCGTAATAAGGGATGAATATGATGTGATGTGATGTTATATGTTTTTTTGTTGTTGGTTGTTACAATTTTTGATGTGCATTTATGAACATTTTGGGCAAACAAGCATTCATATGCCAAACAGACCAACAGAAGCTGGATGTAATTTCTGATGTACACGGTGTAGATGGTTGCAAAATCAGCATACTCAACAGTAGTAGCAGAGAAAAAGGGAACAACACGTAAAATAGATGAACTAAGGCTTTTCCAGAGATGAGCCCGAGAGCATTTTTGACCCATGTGTGGTACTACACCACTTTGCTGGTATATGTGTGCCCCGAAAAGTTTTTTCTCACAAAAATCTTACACAACAGAAAAATATCATTATCACCGCATTTATTATATTTTGTGGGGAAATCTCACAAATTGTAAATTTTGATTTAATTTGTTATAATATTTATTTTTCCCCATCGGATTGTAATCGTCAGTGGTGCGCATATGTATTACATAATTGAGTTGACCCGGAAAAAAAAAAGTCATGATCCCCAAATGCAAACACACACACACACCCAAAATAAAGTACCAAAAGTGCGCCAGCATTCTTATTCGTCAACTTTTCTTCGCATCAGTCCGTACACGCACACCATCATCATCATCATCATCATCTTCGGGACTGTTACGTTTGCTGTTGGTACTCGGTGAACTCAATTGAAGTACATTCGACTCGGGATTGCTACTTAGACTTGATGTTTTGTGCTATTTTAGCATCAAGCGTCATTTAACTATGTAACAGACACCCAGCAGAAGAGAGAAAAGATTTCCGAGCCTTTCTGATATATTACTTGTGTGTTCCAAGAGATTGGCGACTTTTTATCCATTAGACTGACCCACTTTGTAAAGAGCAAAGAGTGCTATGGGGCAAATGTTCATCATCTTCTTCGGAGTTTTTGTTTGGATGTTCCTTTGCAATTTGATCGATTGACTTGAAAGAGAGCGAAACAATTGAGTTATAAATATCAAAAGTTTCGACATTGTAGATGTCTTTACAAAATTGTGGTTTAAATGAGATTTTATTCCAGATTGAACAAAGCAATTTTCAATCCAAAAAAAAAACAAATCATAAATATTTTTCAGTTGAATTACATTCAATTGATGTGTAATTCCATAACAGTAACTTGAATACGAGTAAACAAACAAAACAAAACTAAGAAAGAAAAAACGCACTGGTCAGTCTACTGTACATTCATATATCATGAACGCACGTACGAGACAAATCATCCATGGGACATACAGCAAAAGTGACAGAAACGAAATCGAGAAAAAGCCGCACCGCACCAAAATGAAATTGAAATAAAAAAAAACAACAACCCAGAACCAAGAGAAAGTAAAATCATCACAGCGCATAGAAAAGAAAAGAACACAAAAAATGGCGGGCACAAAAAAAGTTACCATTGTGTACTGTAAATAATCGAAATTTGTGACTTTTGCGACATTTCGACTTTTCTAAGGGTATGATTTGGATTTTAGTCGTTGTCGTCCTTTTGACACTGTGGCCGCTCACTTGTTCTCTCTTCTCGATTTTTTTTTTTGTTTTGCACTTGGTGTATATGTTCCACACTCTTGTTCACTTTGTGTCGATGCCGATGTGCTGCTGGCTGCTACTGCGGGTATATCTGCTTTATATTCGTATGGTTTTAACGCAGATAAGTATTGTATATTATGCATTATGGCCATTTCGGATCATGTTCCATTCGATGTTCGATGCTTTTTGTCACCAGCTCTCATTTTAATTCAGTTTTGTTTTGTATGGTTCAGTGTTTGTAAGAGCCCACTCACCATTCCAAACAAAAACGAAAACAAAAAAAAAATCGAGCGAAAAGTGTGGCAGGCGTGCAAGCGGGACGTATTTTCGAAATGGACATGAACATTGGAATATTATTGAACATTAGTATTCGTTATAGTAACTCATCTCAATAACATTATGTTTTTGTTGTCGTTGTTGTTGTTCTGACACTCATTCGCTCTCGTCTCCCTTGGTCACCATTTTGAATTTACTTATCGAAAAATATAGCGAGAAAAAACAAATACGATATTTGGAATCATAGAGCTTATACAGTGAGCACAAGCACACCGTACCAAAAGAATGACACGCACACAAGAAAACACATACTCAAATATATATATATATATTTTTTTTCCTTTCCATTCCGTTGATAAAACGTAAAATGAGGCGAATGTCTTTTGGTTCCCATAAGAATAGTCGACTGTGTTGAATAAAAACGATGACTATAAAGGCGAATAAAATCGGCAATTGAGCGCCCTCCACAGCCAGCAAATGCTCATGGTTTTTCGTCATCCGATGCCATCATACGAGGCTCCGTCTCACCAGAGGAATGAACACAACTGAAGAATGTCGACGTCAACTGGATTCAATTCAGGGTGAGGTTCACATGTGTGAACGACTGCTGTTAGATGATTTTGCCTTCCATAATATGCGAATGTGTCACGATGAGATTTAGCATTCAGCAATTCAACACATGAAAATGAAAAGTTGCTTGCCATTTCGCGAACGCTTTTCCATGTGTGTGTGTGGGCGCGCGCGCGCTTGTTATATTTTTTTTATTCATCTCTATCCATATAATTCATCTAGAGAAAGAGAAAGCCGTATTTATATGGTATTCAACATGAACTCGAAACTCTCAAACTAAATCTATGCATAAATGTAATATGGAGTCGTCGTTTGTGCAGCAAAAGCGTTTTCAACCCATCTCTCTCTCTCTCTCGCTCTCGCTCTCTCTCTTTTTAGCTCATTTCGATGGAAAATCAGCTGAAAACTAGAGAGCAGAGAGAAGGAAGCAAAAATGAATCGAAATGAAATCGGAATAACTGTAAGCCTAGTGCTTTATACGCATTAATCTAATGGTTCACATGTTTGTATGCGTTGCAGAAATCCGTATTATTGCTTTTAATACATGTTCAACTTGACAGAAAAAAAAAACAGGAAAAAAATCCATCGATCCGTACACAAGTGTACGCAACAAAAAAAATCTAACGATTTAGAATGCGATCCGGGGAAAACAAGTATCAAGAGCAAAAGAGAGAAAGGATGTTGAAGACGAAAGAGATGCCATGAAAATCGCCATGGGAAAGTAATGTCGCTTAATAGTGGCATACAAACAAGTTGAGCAAGGCTCATACAATCAACATGAAGCGAAGGCCAAAGCAGAGACGGAAAAGAGATTGAAAGCATCAAGAAATGGAATGAAATTGCTCAAACAGAAAAATAATAAATCTTTAACCCCGAACCGATTTTCTTACGTTCGAATAAACTTCCAGTTGACTGAGTTTTGTGTGCAGATTTTTGTGTGCGAATTTTCTCGTTTTATCGCAAATCGTTTGCTATTGATACTGACATTGATGCTGGTGCTGATATTGTGTAGACCAGCCTTTGTAGTTGGTCGTTGAATGCCGTTCGCTTACTCACTCACTGACTTGCATCACACATATTTCTCTCCTCTTTCTTTTTTCACATCTTTACCTAACAACCAACTCATTCCATTCACGCATCAAACTAACAAATCGTAATCGACACGATATTTCTTTGCTTTTCTCTCATTTTCGCACTCTCGCTTCTCTCGTTTGGTGCTTTTTTCCTCCACATCGAGCTTTGGCTTAAGCTTAATACAATGCACATCAGCAGCAGCAGCATTCGTGTTGATATTGGCTCAATTGTATATATTATTGTCGTACGTAGTTTCGTGCATGTAAGATTGCCACATGTGTTTACATTACTTACCATTATCTAGATCGAATCAAAGACGATGGACTGTGATTTGGTGCACACACACACACTTTCACGCCAACGCTCGCCGGACAGCTTTGATGCCATACCAATACACATTTGAAATACAAAGTGCCGTCTCAACTAAAGTGCTGCAATTATTACTGTTATTATTAGTATTGTTTGGCGTTGAATCCAACCATTTTTCCACTATTTCTTCGTTCATTTTCTCGTCTATTCGCTGCTCATTGCTTACACCAATGGAAGTGTGTTTCTGTTGCTTTAAAATTTTTTCGATCGGACGTTCTGCTTTTGAGTATCATCAACTGCGATGCGTCAACAACATTACAATAAGAATCAAAGTGAGAGCGATGTATGTGTTATCCTGTGTTCTCGATAATGAATCCGTATCACAACTTTCATCGCTTCGGGGCGTTCAAATGTTTCTGGCCACAAAACTGGCTGGTAGTTAGTGGTGCTTGTTGCTAAGTCGTTGGTGACGATTATATGCACCTAGTTGGTGAGTTTACCATGCTACTATGAATGTTTATCAAACATGAATATGGCGAAATTGTAAACGTTTTAAAAAGTACTACTTATAATTTTATAACTCATCACGATTGGTTAGCATTTGGCCAAGTTATGGCCGCCTCAAAATCTTGGCCAAAAAATTGAAACGGCCATAGCTTAACCAAATGTGGAATGTGCCGATGCCATACCAATACACATCTGAAATGCAAAATGCCGTCTCAACTAAAGTGCTGCAATTATTACTGTTATTATTAGTATTGTTTGGTGTTGAATCTAACCATTCTTCCACTCTATCTTCTTCTCCTTCTGTTTCTTCTATTTCTCGTCTATTTGCTGTTCATTGCTACTTCCATTGGTGTTTTTGCTGCTTTAAACTATTTTCGATCTTGAGTTCTGCTATTCCGTATCATCAACTGCGATGCGTCAACAACATTACAATGTGGAGTGTGAGAGCGAGATCCGAAAACGAAAGACTGAAAAGCGATGTGTATAAGTTTTTCTGTGTTGTCGATAATGAAATCACAACGAATTCAATATATTACACCACAATTCCTTCGAAGCGACAACGCACACGGAATACAAACAGCTATTTTCTATTTAGTATTGAAATGGCATACAATCGAATTGAGGCGAATATGGAGAGAAATGTGAGTAGCAAAATGGCAAGCACGTAAACGGAATGAGCGGACGACCGTCACCGCTGCCCGCCCGCCTGTCCGCCTACACTCCATATCGAAGCCATTGGCCAAGCAAAATTATTTTGCAACAAAAACATACGACATTCACGTTCGTAACAGCACCAAACTTTTTTATTTTTGTTATAGCCGTTGTTTCAATGTTTGGTTGCGCCCTTTTGTTTTTCTGTCTTTGTAGACCATTATGTTTTCTGCTCTTTCCCTTTCTTTCTCTCTTTCTCTCTCTCTCTCTCTCTCTCTCTCTCTCTCTCTCTCTCTCTCTCTCTCTCTTTCTCTCTGTCTCTTTCTCAATTTCCATTTTCTCCAATTGTGGAAGCAATTTCTCTTTTCCTCTCTCACTCGTTTGCCATTCAGAGTTTAGTATGAGCCATCATCGCCTTTTTCATTGCGATTGAAAATCCTTCGAACAACAAATGCACAAACTTTGTTGGATTTTGTTTTGTTATGACGAAAGCGATAGTGCGATGCTGAGAGAAAAACAGAGACAAATAATGGAATGTGAGTGTGTGAGAGTGAATACGGGAGAAAAATGTTTAAATCATTGAAATTGGTGTAACAAACGGTTGGTTGTTCAATGCTGCCCATGACACTATCATCAAGTTAAGGAACCAAAAAGCAGTCTCCAATTCAGCAGATCTTGCTAATAATTTCTGGTGTGGCTGTGTGTGTGGATGCTTATGCTGTTGTTGATGCCTCAGATTTACCAAATGAAACCAATATCAGTTGAATGTGTCAAATTCTCACAAAATGCCAAGAACAACACACTTACTAAATCAGAGCCCAACCAACAACACAAAAAAAAACTGTATAATGAAGCAACTGAAATGGAAATAAACCCAATGTTATTGAGTAGTTTTGGTTAATATTTATAGCAGATAAAACAGAATGCGAACACACACAAAACACATGGCCGAAAATGGAAACGGTTTTCTTCTGGTGAGGCAGTAGCAAAAGCAACGGTAGTTGGGTTGTTTGCTCTTCCTACTAACTCGGCTATCTATTTCATTTTTCGGCGCTTTTGTTTTGATTTTCTACAAGTTGGTGGCTGTGTGTGTGTGCATGTGTGCGTATGCCTCTCTCTCTCTCTCTCTCTCTCACTGAGCCCCGATGGCTATGTGTTTGCGAACAGAAAGCGGATTGTTGCCCATTGTCATAGCATCGGTATGCTAATGTCTTCTTGCGACTTTTAGTATTCTCATTGAATGAGATAAATGGTCAACACTTCACTGCAGGCGATACCCTAAACATCGTCCATTTTAAATTATTCGCACATCACGGAATTTTTCCGTCCATTCTTTCCGTCCATCTCTCTCGCTCTCTCTCTCTCTCTCTTTCCCCGGAGCAATTCAATTCAGTTCAATTTGAGACATTGTTCAGGGCATTGGAGTTTAGTTTGCTTACATTGTGGTGCCATTGATTCGGTTGCCTCTTCCGTGAAAGTGATTTGTTTGAAATGAAATGGTGCGATATCAATGGTTGAAAAGGAATTGGAATAAGCCGAATGTAAACAAAATCCCAGCACCACAAAATGTATTTATATATATATAAATATATAGAGTTCTCTGGGTTTGTGTGTGTGTGTATGTGTGTGTCTGTATATGCACCTCAAAGTAATACACTCAACTTTCGTTCATTAGAACTGAAAGTGGTGATTTTGCCAAAGGAAAATAAACAAGCAGATGTGCCCTTTCTATCTATATCTTTTTATTCGTATCCTTCTTGCAATCTTCTCGTCTTTCTCGATCTGTGTGTCTTGTAGCGACTTCTTGCAATAAGCAATTGATCCATTCGAATATCTTTTGTGCATGCTCAACTCACGCCTCCCATCCTCTCCAGCCGTAATGTGTTCACTTTGTAATGATCCTCCGCCTAAACCCCTGCACCCAACACATCCCCACCCCTCCTCAAACAACAACAAAAAAAAAAACAACTCCAAACTCGAAGAAGCTCCGAAATAATGATAATAAGTAATACGAAATAGCCACTTACTGATAACAGCTCACAACTGTTTTGCTGGTATTGCTGAAGTATCAAGCTACGGCTGAAAATATAAAATATTGAAACAAATCTAGGTGCAAGCAAGGAATGAAACGGAAATCGTAAGCAAACGAAATGAAAACGGAGAACAGCAGCAACAGCACAACGAAAAACTGATTCGGACTTGGTTCTGTTCACAATAGCAACAAAACGGGCAAAATCGGAAGAAATAAAATAAATGAAGATAAAAAGCATTTGATTATCTGATTCAAGACTCAATATTAGTCGACGCTTTTTATGTACTTACACTTGTACAATTTCTATCTCTCGATTTCTCTTCCTCTCTCGCTCTCTCTCTCGCTCTTTCTCTCTCTCTGGGTGTGTCTGTCCTTCTCTCTGTTTTTCAACTTTCGAATCTCAAGAGCAAGAAACTGGATAGAAATGCGTTGGTTGGCTTCGGTCCCAATGCAATGATGCTTGAGCACATCGTAAACTTTGTAGCACAATGAAATTGCCGTGGCACGGTGAACAAAAGCAAAGCGACAGAAAGATAATTTTCCTCCGAATAGTGTCAACAGACCGATACACTCACAAGCATAAAGCGCAAGCACAAGCGCACATACCGATTTGAGTAAATGTTCAAGCACAAATAGTGCTTTTGTCTTTGCAAAACAAATCCAATTAATCTTTCGTTTCGAATGCCCGTTTTTTGTTTTTGTTGTTCGTCTTTTTGTCATTGCTCATTCGTTTCATTTGCTTGCGTTTGGTTGGCATGTTATTCGTTTTACTATAATGTTCATTGCTCGGATACAATTGTTCATCTGTTTGAAAAGTGTGCGAGGCAGAGAGTTGTCGATTTTGGTATTTTACTTCATACCACACCGCTCCCACCGCTCTCTCTCTCTCTCTCTCTCTCTCATTCCATTTCTCTCATTTTCACTATCGACTCTATCGCATTTCTTGCGCTTGAACTAAAATTGTATGTGTGTATATGTTATTTGCAATCGGAAGCTTTTGTAAATTTATCGAAGCGAACGATGAGAATTAAATCAATAAATCTTTTCTTCATATAACAATCATAGTTTTCATTTTCACGCTTCATTTACGCTGTTGACATATCTCGCTTTCTGTCGCTCAGACTCTGTGCTCTTTCTCTGTGTCTGTTGGTGTATATTTCCCGTGTTACAGTACACGATTCACCGTTTGTTGCCTCATTGCTTCGGAAATGAGCCCGGTCCTTTTTTTGCACACTATACACATAATCTATACATAGAGTATATTAATGAAATTCACGCGCGCACACCCATCGAATCCTTCGGATCCTCCGAGTTACCGTTCCAACACACACACATACACACCCAATATTATTCCGTAGCGTTTTTCGAAATGCCAGATTTTTGTGTTGCTCGTTTTTCTCGTTCATAAAAACATTCGTAAGGCACCGAACGCACACCGGCGACACCAAAAAGAAAATTAATTGAATTTACTTTATTAATTGAATCGAAGAATTTTAATTTGTTCGCTTTTGTTGGTGTGGCCGTGGTGTCCTCAATTTTCCTGCTTTGTTATCGTACAAGTATTAGCGGAAAAGTTTGTCAGCCAAGTGCAAAAGCAATTTATCGCTCCGTTTCTCTATCTATCTCACTCTCATTCTCTAATTGTGTAGAAAAAACAACAAAGTTGTTTCTTCTCTTTCTGTCTTTTTTGCTCTTTCTTTTTGTTTTCTCCACTTTGGGCTTTTTTGATGGCCGATTTTTTATTTTTATTTTATTATTAAACACTTACTCACCATTTTTTTTCGATCTATTTTCCTCTCTGTTTCTGTGATACTTTTTTGCATTTACACTTCTATTTCCTGGTTCGTTATAATGAAATAAACTTATAATTTATATACTGTACGGAAATAATTGAATTACATAAAGTACTTAACTTGTTATGGGTAATTTTCTTATTTTTTTGTTGTTGTTGCTTTGGTTCTAGTTTTATTTGATGAGTTGTGTACATAAAATGAAAGAGAGAGAACAAGAGAGAGAGAGAGAGAGAGAGAGAGAGAGAGAAAGAGAGAGAGGATGTGAGAGAGAGAGGAAGCTTAGCGTGCCGATGCCAAGTAAGGTGAGGCCAAAATCGAGGTGAAATTCATTGAAATGTTGTGCAAAAGTTTATTAATACATGCTCGTTTACTTTTGCTTATGACATTGGCACACGAAACGCTTGATACTCATGCTATTATAGTTTTCACATAGTCAAGTTGTATGTTTATGACCAAATGTTATACGATCCGTTCGCCTTTAACAATAACAATATCATGATTGCTTCGCAAAATACCATAACTATAACGTATCAATATGCGCCAAATAGCTTCTTTTTCGGACTTTTCATTACGCTGATGGAAAATCGGTGGAAATCACTTGAACATAGTTTATGGCATGGACGCACTGGCAATGCACTTAAAATATATTGTATCGACCGTCCCCAGAATCCTCACACACATGACAGAAAGAAAAAAATAAATACTATTAATATACAGACTTTTTAATGAAATTTGTAAATATTTAATCGAAAAATGAACAACTTTCATCATATTTTGTAACAGTTTGTGAGCAACCAACCGAAAATTGGATTATGTACACAAATTTATAACAAAAATGCTATATTTCGAATAACTCAAAGGATAAGCTTTCAATTAATTAAAAGGTTTTTACTCTTTTTCCTCTGTGTGCTATTTCACGCTTAATGTTTCCCCCTCTTCCCACCTCGCTTCCCCCATACCTATGCGCCACCTCTATCTCCCGCTCCCGATTTTCGACACAACGAAAAAAATATTTAACACATCATGTTCAACATAGAGATAAGTGAAATTAAGATGATATTAACAATGGAAATAACGATTGAGGGTGTGAACAAACATTTCAGGCCCATGGTCATTGTGTGTTTTTTCTTTGGTTACGCGCTTGCAGACAAAAAAAAACAAATTCGAATGATTAAAGCAAAATAAATTCGCCGCAATCAATCACCCATTGATTGAACAGCACCATTTTCAATCTTCATTGAATATCATCATGTAATGAAGTAGAAATATATATATAAAAAAAAAACAAAAATAAAAATGAATTGTGTCTATCTAAGAATTAACTAGCATGTGATGTGCGATAATTATATTTCGATCCATTTGTAATCACCATCAATTTTATTCGCTATCAAAATCACAGGGCCATTCCATTCGATAAACATGATAAACAGAATTATCGATGGAAATGAGGGTGAACAGAACACGAACACAAGCAGAACAGTCAATCCAAACCCATCACTCAGACAGCATTCAGTCAAATTATCCATATCAATACCAAACACTGGGTCATATAACGAGCTACAGTGTGGTTTTTTGTTTCACTGTTGCAACGCTGCAACACCACTAACGTTCATCCAGCTGAGATTGAATATCGATATGAAATCAAATACTTCACAACCGCAATTGCAGAGGAAAATCGTTGTAAAAACGCTATGAACGGCTTTAATAAGCAATTAATATAAATGATGAATTATTTTAATTCACATAATCATGATTTGATCGCATTTAAAACATTTGATGCGGCTTATATCTGCTATTTAATTTAATTTATCATTTATGAAAGAATTTTAATGGAAAAATACATAATTAATAACTATTAATATAATTTCTGTATCAAAGCAGAAACACACTACTGAATTTGAAATGGAATTCAATGGAAAGCGATCCAATTTTATTTCACTCTTTGTGAAAAGTTTTTATTTTGATGCCCATTGGCGCCTTTTGACCTTATTTGTACCATGTCAAACGGGTTTGCAGTTATGTGCTTTCAAAGCAAAATAGAATAATATATGTCCATTGATTCGAGTGAAAGTAACGAAAATGAATAGGAAATAAGCTCGATATAAAGTGACATATTCCGTGTGTATGGTGTATACACCGTATTGCTAGTCGAACTATAGACATAGAAAGTGTTAGATAGTGTACCGTCCATGTAGCCGTGTGACCAATTCAAACGGGCCAATAATCATATTCTATGCGAAATTTAATAGTCAACAAATTATAGAATAGACATTGACCAAAAGGGACCACATTCGTTTGAACTAATAGAAGATGTAATGTTATTCATGTTCCATTCATCAATATGCTGAAAACTATTTATTGTGGACAATGCCAAAACCAATTTTTGGGGAGGGACAAATATGGCTACTTTGTAAATGAAATTTAACCATTTCAAGACTCTTCGTAATCCATTTATATATATATTTGATTAAATACCAAATAGACGATAGATATTGAATTTATTAGATTTTCAGAAGGCTAACATTGTTTGCGAAAATTAATTCATTTCATGGCATTCTTAAATTACATTGAAACCATCAAAATTGTGCACAATTTAAATAATGTATGAATGCGAATGAGTATGCGTTCAGCTATGTGGAAATGAATGTATCATGCGTATGGTATGATATTGTTTCTATAGAAACAATAGAGAATGGTAATTGTTGGTCGCACATTTTCTTTTTTTTTTGTCGGCTTATCAGTGAAATCCATATGGTTTATTGAGACACGTGTAAAAATTTGGGGGAAAAAAACCACATCGTTAAGAATAGGAGAAAAAAAAACGAGGAAAAACAGAGAGTTAATAGCAGCCGTAATTTTCGAGCTGCCAAATAGTCTCGCAATTCATTGTGCTAAAACCGTGTCCGTATTTCGATTACAATCCATGGCAACCATTTCCTATTGCTCGATTTAGGACTTCATGCATTTTGGCAATCGCTAATAAATCATACAGTCGAAGATTTTGGGTTTCAGCGTCCAAATAAATCCGTTCACATAAACAAAAACAACAACGAAATGGCCGAACACAGCGAGAGTAAAGCACGGTACCGCCGACCAACAACAAAAAAAGAAACGAAAAACGGTCAAGCCAAAAATCCAAACGCATTTCCATATCTACGATGGATTTAGCTTTGAAATTCATTCTCCAATGTATTACAAGTCACAAAATGATTATGGCCTAGAATCTAAAAAACAGACATGCGACCAAAAAAAAACCAAACCAAACCCAAAGCAATGAGGGACTTGAATATGAAGCCCTCCCGAATTGAATTCGGCACACCAAAGAAACGAAGAACAAAAAAAAAAATGAAATACGAACCAAAAAATGAAAGAGAGAGAGAGCACCAAAAATGCGTGGTATATTTATTGCAATTTATGAAAACCCGTGCTACACCCTAATGGACACATTACTGTATTATGTTTTAACAAATGTTTTGTAGACATAAAAATGGCTTCTCATAAGAGAAAACCAATAATAAGACCAAAGGGAACAAACAAATACACAAAACCATACACATCATCGGAGTGAATCGAATCGCATATATACAAAACATAACAAACACACAAAAGCTGGCCAAAATGAACTTCACGGCTAATGTCTGTGTGAGAACGGGACAGAGTGATTGTGAGACAAGTAAAGAAAATGGGCGTGCGTGTGATAATGGAAATACGGTTTGAGTCAAATAAAGGCAACTCATACCGAAATAAAAAGTATCCGAAACATAATCGTGATAAAAAAAAGCTCACACAGCTAAAGCACAAAAGAAAATGAGAACGAAAGAGAAACAGAAACAACAACAACAACAAGAAAAACCATCGCAGGCCAATATTAGTCGAAAATAAATTCACATCCAAAACCGAAAAGAGAAACACTACTGAATTGAAAGCGCGAATAGCAAACGGGGCGCAATAAATGTTTTGAGTACACCGAAAGGACGAACAAAAAAAGATATACGAAAGAGATGCGGTAAAATGAATAACAAAAAAAAATAGTAAAAATGCGCGACTCTGTCACGCAGAAAATGAACCTAAATTTTTTATTTGTAAATATTGATTTTGTGGAAGACAAACATTCGCAAACACACATACACACA
Source organism: Aphidoletes aphidimyza (assembly GCA_030463065.1). Classification (NCBI taxonomy): domain Eukaryota; kingdom Metazoa; phylum Arthropoda; class Insecta; order Diptera; family Cecidomyiidae; genus Aphidoletes; species Aphidoletes aphidimyza. The sequence continues at coordinate 2,944,465 of CM059996.1, forward strand.
GCAGGAGCAGCAGCAGCAGCAGCAGCAGCAACAGCAACAGCAGGAGCATTAGCCAAAGCAGCAGCTAAACAGAGAACATAGATTCGTAACGGCAGTATCGCAATTCGCACTGCAAATAAAAAAAAGCACTTCAAATTGCCGCCTTTCCGCGTACCGATAACAACACAAAGGAAAAACAACAGAAGAATGTGAAACATGCGGGGGGACGAGTACGGAAATAAAAATTTAAATTGTATTATATTCTTTTGCTGATTGTAATTCAGTGCGATGAATTTGAAGTGGGGGAAATGTATGCATGTATGTGTGTGAGTGTGTTTTTGACGTTACCAATATTATTGTTATTGTTGCTACTGTTTCAATTCCATGGATACATATTCCGGTACGTGTCTACGGGTATTTTGTACGCGACGGTTGTTTACATGCGTATCGAATTTAATAAAAATATATACACTGCGTACCTAACTGATGACATATTCTGCGGTATGCATACCTTCACTCACAATCGGGAATGAGAGAGTGAGAACTGCAGAGGATGATCAGAGCGAGCGAGAGAGAGAGAGAGAGAGAGAGAGAGAGAGAGAGAGAGAGAGAGGAGTTGTGTGTGCTGTTTATGATGGGATTGCGGTGAACATTTGCTCAAATGCGATGATGACGTTTTGGGTCACACCAATTTTAAAAAATTGTTGCTATTAAAGCCATTTGACTTTTGGTATTCAAATAAAACATTGGTTTGGCTTTGTGCTATGCGCTGTATGACCTCTGTTACTCTGTTTGCATTTCAAGTTTTCTTTTGCAGTTTGTCTTGAATGTTGCCTGCAGGCATACCATCATCATTCTTTGCATAAACTCGCTGGTATTACCAATATCGTTGTCTTCTTACATTTTATGCTGTTTGTTCTGTGCTGTGCTGTGTCGGTATTTTACGTGGGTCCCTTTTATATACACATTTACCGTGTTCGCGCGCGCGGTTACAATAACATTTTTATGACCAAAGCTTAGAAAACTATATCCATCGTATTATTTTTTCGGTAATATTCCCTTTTCTTTACCGTCTTCTGAATTGGATGGTGATGGTGTGTACCAGTATAGCTGCCATTGTCTTTTGCCACCGTTAAATTTTCATATCGGTATTGGGCACCCATTCGTTCGATTCAATTGTTTCGTCTCGCTCGTTCGCGTTCACATTTTCATGCGTTCCTACACACAAACGGATGCTAGCCGTGGATATCGATATCGGGATCCGAATGAGGAAATGAGAAAACAAGAAAAAAGGGGAACAAAAATACTCGAAATAAAAATAAAATCAACCATCGACGAAGCGCACGAAGATATTTATTGGAATCCAGAGGATGTACGGTTTAAACATAACATTGTCATCTTTATTTCGAGTTTCGTTTATAGATAAAAAAAAGGCGGCTGTGCCGCCAACAACCGTGCTAAACATTGGGCCCAAAAAAAAAAGTATGCACCAAACATATCTCGCTAACAGACAACATAAGCGCACATCGAGCGCAATGGTTGTCTATTGATAGAGTGTCGACGGTCGTGGTCTGGGCGAAAAGACAAGTTAACTGAGTTCTTTAAGCAGTAGCAAAGTGAAATGAAAGCAAGAGCAGAGCAACGAACAACAACCAGAGCAAACAATACAGGAATGAAAGGGACAGAGATAAAAAAGGAATCGATCGAACTGATGTTCAACTGGATTCCACGCGTCGCATGAGCGCAATACAAAAATTTTCGAATAAAACGTGATTCACATCACCAAAAATTTATACTTTACTTGTGCCAGAGGGGAGGAGGAGGGGGAGGAGGAGTGGGAGCAAGCCAAAATGACGATGGTGTGATGGTGGTTACGATAGCTTCGACATCGCGCGCCCAAGTGTGTTGTTACACTTTCTCTCTTGGCGCTAAAACTGATGCCAACATTGGAATCATGCACTCAACTCGAGATTTAACCGAATGCGAGAGAAAATCTGAAGTGAGAAAGAGAGAGAGAGAATTGGGGGAGACGATTGCGATGACGGGCGCAAGCGATAACATAAGCTTCGTATTCGTGTTTAGGCACTTAGTCGCACAAACCAATACACATGCTCACGAACATAATATTGAGGTGTTTTTTGTTTGGCATTTTCTCTATTTTATTTTTATATTTATTCGGTGCGTTTTTTTTTCTCCATCTCTCTAGTATCGTCAATGTAGTCGAAATTGTTCGTTGTCGTAGTCATCGTCGTCTACCTTAACCATCGTTTTCTCATTCCAATCGAATGTTTCAATCCCTGGCTTGATTTTCACTCTTCACTTCGGCACCAAGCACCGTAAATGCTCTTTGTGCACTGTGCTTATAGCAATTGATCTATACGTTCGGTGTATATATTATCATTAGCCATCGTCTAAAGACACGCACACTTAAGCTTCAATAGTCGAACACATCGCGCATTCGACTACATTGATTTTATTTTTCTTCTTTCAGATGATGGCATACGGGCTGTGTGTTATGCGAGTGATGTGGTGTGATGCGAAACATACATATAACAGAGAATGGGAATATCGAGTGTCATATTCATTTTCCAAAACAAAATTGAAAGACAATTTTTTCACGACTATGATGGTTTGGAGCTGCTGCTGTTTTATTTTTCATTTTTACATCTTTCAATGGGTACTTTTTCGAAATTTGCCACTAGAAAATCGCAACCGTGTGTTATATATATGTACAACAACAAGCGTTGTATATGTATTTACGACCAACACACACACACAAAAATGACTTTTCGATGTGTATACGATTTCGATGCGCTCGTTGAATGGCAAATAAGTGAGCGATGAAGAAACATGGGGCACGAGGTAGTCATGTGCCGAATGGAAAAGCTTTTTCCGATCAACGACAAATGTCGTTCGCAATGATTGTTGTTGTTGCTGATTTTATTGTCCTTATTTCCATCATCAACACTATCACACGACACTTTTTTTTACGGGATCGGTAATAGATTTATGTCGTTCCATTTTCATTTTTCTTTTCCGTGCTTCGTTGGTATTGGTGATGGTGCTTCTGTTTCTGTCGAACGTCATACCGAGCGTGATGGTGAATTACGATCTGCAACCTGCGAAATAAGAGATGCGAATTGAACACCCCCATACCGCCTTTATAGAGTGTGTATGTGTGTGTGTGTGTGCCATTTCCATTTTCTGATGTGAAAAACACTCGAATTACGTGCTTATGCTAGCACTAAAAACTTTATCGTATTATATATTAGTTAATCACAAGGTGTAAAATTAGATAAGTTGATGCGGCGTTGAATTCGACTTTTGGGTTGAATACAAGATGATACACTTGGCGAGAGAGAAATGATACCAATTTACTACATGACTTCAATTTGTAACTAAAAAAAAAACAACATTTTTTTTTCGAAAAAGATAAACGGAATTGAAAAACGGAATTGAAAACTTTGCCAAGCTTGAAATCCTCTGGCCATTCCCGAGGTAATGAGCATAAAATAATTTTTCGAGGATTTTGTATCGCCAAACACACACACACGCACACAACTAACCAACAAAAAAAATTCAAGCCCAATGAGATTTTCAAAAGCCCACGGTGTTTTGTTCATTTTCACCGAATATAACAATGATTGTTGTCTCAGGTGTTATCACTATTACCATGTACGTTCCGTTGTATTGGGAAATGATGTCGGAAGCCTCAAAATCCATGGTATTTAATAGCGAGCATATGCAAAATCGGTGCCGATAAGCAACGACGATAAGCTGACATGGACCGGTGTGGCTGGGTGTGAGTGATAAAAGTGAAGTATGTAGATTCTAATATGGTATTTTTTTTTGTTGTTGTTGTTACGCCAATCACTTTCCACCATATTTTGAATTAATTTACTTTGGAAATTAATTGTTTAATAAATTTTTAGAACGCGACGGCAACACAGCAACACAAAATTTAAATAGAAAAAGCACACGCTGTTCGTCGTTGGTATGTCTGTGTTTGTACGATATGCAACGATTTTAACGAAACGATGCTGTCGCACACAGTTTAAATTATGCAAATTTTTTTTTTTTTGAAACCATCAAATGCTATTCTATGAAACGCACATAAACTCATAGTCAACATAGACCCTGACGACATAAACATCGCTCGATTCGTTTCGAATGGTCAAATTTAATTTTGGTTGATGAAAACCGCACGAAACGGTGTAACCGCGCGCGCGTGTGTGTGTGTGTGTGTGTGTGTGTGTGTGCATGAACGAATGAAGGAGCGATGGTTGGTGGAGAGTGTGAGAATAAATCTGTATTGAAGTGTACGTGTCGTTTTGCGTGTTTTGCTTGTAAAACTCAATTGCGTTTATTTTGATTTGATTCGCGTTGGGGGTCGCAAGATCCGAATGTTAACAATTCAAATCAGACGACAGTCAAGTGGAATACAAGTCATCTTAGTCGTCATGCAGTATGTGTGTGTGCCGTGGTATGGCTTCGAATAGCAAATCTTAAATTTTCATTACCGGTTTTTGAGGCATTGTAATTATTTCTTCGTTCCTACGCCATCCGTTTTTTTTCTTCTCTCTTTTTAAATTTTATTTTGATTCAATCGCTGGCTCCATTCCGAATTAAGCTCTCAAGCCATGTACTTCACCACTGTAATTTTATTTGCCACTTATGCCGCCTTTCTCTCGCACGTTGTATTGGCATTTTCTTTAATTTTCATGTTAAGAGCAATGACGGTTAAATATGTAAATTTTATGCACGCGTATATATTTTTCGTATATATAAATAGCGTTTATTTTGCTTTAAATTCCGTTTTAACATCAAGTGGATGTGGAGGAAAGAATGTTGTCCGCAGCCACGGCCCAAACGATGATGACGCCGAAATAACATCGACCGAAAATCTGTTATGTTAAATAAAAAGCAAATCGACAAAACCAGAAATTCAAAAGCTTTTAATTTTCCAGACACTTGGTAATGCGTGGAACCTTATCCTGAGGCTAGAGTGAACAGTGTGTCGACTCAGGGCTCAAAGGTTGTAAGCGACCTAAATGAGAGAGAAAGAGAGAGAGAGAGAGAGAACGAGCGTGAGCCTGTATCGTCGAGGTTTATTCTTGTAAACATTTTCTTTTGTTTTCACTCGCCCCGCGTTTTACGATAACGGCTGTCGTTGCCTTTGCCATTGTATCAAAGTGCCAAGTACATGTTACATGATAACACAAGCAAAATGTGCTCGCTCTCTCACTTTCCTCTCGAACATCTGAAGGCTACCACAATAACGTGACGACAAAAATGCGCAATGAAAAACGCAAAGACCTATTAAAAACAATGCTCACACAAAAATTTAATTAGTATGAACCTTTACTTAGCATATTGCGCGGGAAATTGTCTTTTTTTCGTGTGCGGAACAGGGGGGGGGGGGGTGGATGGATGGTTGGATGGTCGGTATAGAGAATAAAGTGCGACAAAGTGTGCCCGCTTGAATTTTCAGCGAAACGTGTAACAAAAACGAACGAAACTTGCACACATCGAATTATATTGCGATGAAAATACACATGAAACAAAAAATGGCAGATAGACGGAAAAATGCTTCCACACAGCCACTTTCTATCGACACAAAATATCTGAATAAATCCACTCGCTCTTGTAACTTGCTGCGAGTTGAACGCTCACTCTACAATGTTTCGCCCGCTTTCTCTCTCTCTCTCTCTCTCTCTCTCTTTCTATCGTTTGCATGCCAGTGTAAAAGAGAAGACAAATAATCGCAATTAACATATTTTAAAAGAGATTAATCTGTATAAGTGACGGGCAGAGATGGAGTACGGTATTGTTGATGGAGTACGACAAAGCAGAGACAAAGACACCATGAATCCGAGTTAAGCGAATAAGAGAGAACGAACGAACGAACGAGTACTAAAATGAGAATCAAAAAAATGGAAATCTCATGCATAAATATCCGTACCTGACTACGGTACGGTAAGTCAAAGCATGATATAAAATCACGAGAGATTGTACGACGAATGTTTTTGTTGCAAAGATTTTTCGTTCGTTTTATTTTATTTATTTTTTTTTTGTATTTTGGCAAATACAAGTATCATCAAGAAATGGAATGTATAAAATGGAAACGGTCTTTCGGTTTATAGAATCAGTAAAGTGCCATGTAAAACCGTGCTTTCGATTGAGAATGAAATGGAGAGAGACTGCGAGAGAGAGAGAGAGAGAAAGAGAGCATTGAACACTTGAGTATTTTCCGGTGATTCTTGGGTGTGGTATGATTTGACGCAGTCATAAACCGTGTGTCGTTGTTGTTGCTGTTGGTATATTTAGTGTTTTTGGATTGTTAGCGTGCATGATAAAAAGGGATGCAGATAATCAAAAGTACTTTATTTAAACAGATGCTTTTTTTTCCTGTGAAATAGTAAATAACATAACATTTATAAAATAAATTACAGTAAATACACCTGGTAAACGGTGTACGGTTCGGTTCCCATTCCATTATTTGCCGTCACATTGGCTGTGGATCGTGGATGGATGGATGGATGGTTGCTTGAGTTGAAGCGTGTGCCTTTGTTTCTTCTTTTTCCCATTTTTTTTTGTTCATTCTGTTCTCTCCCCTCATATTCGGCATTTAAATATTTCTTTTTTACCGTTTTATATTCAATGTACACACAAATCTTTTGGTATCGCGTTGGCTCAGTGCGCGACGCGAACAGCAGCAGTCATCATCCTTAGCTACATTTAAAATTCAATCCAATTTCATACGTTAGCATTTATTTTAACAGAACGATGCCATTACGTGTGTTTGAGTGTGTACTGAAACTAGTCGAGTTTTTGCCATTTATTGCCAGCGTGCAAAAACCATCCGAATCGTATTTTTCGTCGTTTCATTGTGGCATATTTAGCTCTTTTTCTGTGTGTGTGTGTGTGTGTTCGTTTTTGCTTTATGACTAATGCAAATATGCTTAAGCGAACAGCAGCAGCGTGAGAATGAGACGTGAAGGCTAACAAAGCACAATACACAAGGCGATGCGTTGAAAGACGTCTTATAACATTTTTTTTTTTTTTGAACAAATCAAACTGGTTGGCGTTTCTGTCAGTTAAATAGAATACAATATTGTTCCCACTGGAGCTGCTACACACCATCCACTGGAACTAAACGAACAACAAAACAACGAAACAACACAAGCAATGAGAAAGAAAGAAAGAAAAAAAACCCCACAACAACGGAATATAAAGAAAACGAACCGATCCGAAAACCAAATAGCTCAATTGTTTTCTTAATATTGAATTATGGTAATACGTAAATTCGGTAAATGTCGAATGTGGCATGGGAGACCATAGCAATGAAATGAAAAACAGCATTTGGTAATAGAGTAAAATGACGACGGTGCGAACGAACGAATGAAACCAGAAAACCATGCAGAAAAACACAGAGCATACGCGATATGAGATGGCAAACAGCACCAACAGCACTGATGACGAAGACGGCTGAATGTAAGGCCAAGCCATACGAACAGCTAAATAGAAAAATAAACTCCGACTCGATTCTAGCGCAATGGAAAAATCGAATATCTTGACGAGCCAAACCTAATTTATAAAAACATGTTTGTGGTCTCGCAATTTTCCGGAATGATTTATCATTTTCCGTACACAACACATTCGGTTTGAATGTTATTTTTTTTTGCTGGCACTGCAGCCTGGTGCCATTGCCATTGCCATTACTATTACCATTGGCGTTGCCATTGCCCAAGTGTTTTGTAGGTTTTTACGGTTAGGTATTACATATATTAAGGTGGTTATTTTTACTTCGTTGATTTCTCGTTGCTGCTGATGCTGTTGCGGCTGCCAGTGTTCTTGTGTTTCTGTGTATTTTATTCGTTTGCCTCTTTTTTTTGTTGTTGCTCTTGTCTTGTTGTTGCTGATGATGATAATTTTGCCCGTTCGTTTAGCTTTTCTTCATCATTTTCGAACGCATGTGTCTGTGCCTCGGCAAATGTCTGTGCTATGAATTTGCACAAATAGATTTTTCTCTCTGGTAATTTTTGTTTCAATTTTGAGTTGGTTGAGTTGACTGAGTTCAAATCGCAAACGATTGCCACATATGCCTTTTTTTGCTCTCTCTCTCTCTTTCTCTCTTCCTTTTAGCCCCACCGCTGTGCCAGGGCCCTTCACACAACATGCGAATAAGTTTACTCTCTGCTCGAAAATGCTTCATTTTTATGTTCTCGTTTTCTCATTTCTGTTTTGAACTATTTATGTGTGTGTTTGTGTGTGAGTGGGCGCACGGGCGGGCGTTCGCGCGCGCTCACTCTGTAATCGCTTTCCTTATTCCATTCGGTTTGTGTTTTCGAGTTCCTAACTGCATCAAAAAACATATCCGACTGCTTATTTGGTTGTTTTTTTTTTCATCTTCCGCTCTCTATCCCGTTCGCTCTCGCTCTTCCTGCATTTCATTCATTCGTTCGCTATCTTCGTTCACTCCATTTCATTTTGCTCAGCATTTCTTTTCATGTATATATTGATATATGGAGTTTCCTTTTTTTTCTCTTTACTTATTTTTATTATTCATTCGTCTTTCAATTTCAAAATCTACCTGCAAACGTTGCAAACCAACCAATATGATCGTGTGTGTATGTGTATGTGGTGTGTGTTTGTGTGTTGTTGTGTATATGTTTGTTTGCGCTAAGCTTGAAAAGCTTCCAAATAGCACAAGCACATAAAGACTCACACTCGTTCGCATCATCATCATCATCCACAAAACAATAACATGAGAAACAATCATCTGTTCTTTCACTTTTCGTTGATTTGCCAGCAACAAAAGCACATAAAATAATAACAATAATCGTAGTGTACTGCTGCTGCTACTGCCGGTGCTGATGGTGTTGTTGTTGTGGTTTGGTGTATATGTACTCCTCTATAAAATGGGAATAGAGAACGAATAGCGTATAAAAAGCGGGCATGCATCTATTGGAGCATCAGATGCCTTATGTCGATGTGGTTTTCGGTTGGAACATTTTCAACATTCGCAATTCATCTCTACAGGCCATAACTCGGTTAGCATCGCCAGACTATGTTGCTCATGGCTCTTATTTCGGTATGGCATTGATATTTTACGTCTCCGGATTATTAACCTCATGTTGCGTGTGAATGAAATAGAAATTAGACAATTCGTTTGCTTTAGATAGCTATTTGTTGTTGTTGTTGTTGGGTTTTCTTTCAATTCTCATCCTTTCTTTTCATTTTTATCCTTGTTTTCTACATCGCTTTATTTTTGTCTTCTTTTGTTGTAGTTGCTTGAACAGCATCTATGTGTTAGTTCATTTATGGTTTGCTTTTGTGTGCCAGCTACGGCCTCAATCGATATGGTTAGCAAAGGAATATTTTCAATTTTAACAACAAAATGTATGTTTGTACGTTTCAAAACACATTCCATACAATTTTGCCAAGCACAAAATGTAATCCATATGAAACGCAAAATATGTTGCGTTACACCAAGCATTTTAGAACCATCAATATGCTGCCATTCGAAGACACATTCCATGTCTCGGTGTTTGTTTTTTTTTTGAGTGTGTGTTTTCATATATCGGTATGTGTGTTTGTGTGTGCGAGTATGTGTTTTTGCATATTTATTCCATGTCAAAATGGCACATTGCTAAATCAATTGTTCATTCACTTGCTCTCCATTTTCAAAAAGTAAGAATATACAAAACACTCTCTCACATTCACACCGAAATGTTGAAAAGATTGCAGCCAACATTTTGCATGTCTATCATTGGTGCAATAAATGTTTTGTTCATGCTTTCAATTACGCTAGTTACATTGTTATAGTAACTGGACGAAATGCTTTTCATCAAAATCAGAGAACATTTTACAAGGCAAATCCTGTTCGCAACACAACACCATGCATACATTGATTATGTAATGCGATGATGCACTATTCACCTCGTCTTCACAAATACTCTTTTTTGTTTTGTTCGCCCTCTTTGTCTTTCACTTTCGAGATATTTTCCTTGTATTGCTTATAAATATATGCATCAGGGATTCATGTAATTCAAGACATCGATCCAGTTTCACATTACTTCACCAAGAAGCTTTCTGTATGTTCGGTAAATGAGAAACTTTTACCTTATTTTTCCATATAACAAAAGTACAGGCCCAAATGGCTTCTTTCAGCCATTCAGAAAATTCCAACCAATCAATTTAATCAATTGCTGTGACTGACTACTTGGAAAGTTATCGTTATTGTATACACTATACACGTTTCCATTGTTATAATTTTTTTTTTAAAAAATTTACCAATTTTATTCAAAGTGTAAATTTTCAAGACGGAAAACCCGTTAACGTTTCCTTTGTTAAATTCATAAATACAATGTTCAATTTTAAACGAAAATTTATTTTCAACTTAATTAAAATATTGTATAAACACGCCAGAAATGAATAAATAAACTATAAATATTTATTTTAAACATTGCCTTTTAGCTATGTGGCCAAATGAAGTTTCATGACGTTCTTGTTTCAACGGGTTAAAAGTACGACATTACAAGTTATTTTCATTCAGCAAAATCATTGAAAATTACTTGGATACAATTTTAATCAATGCTCTTTTACTCACTTGTTTGATTTTTTTTTTCTCCATCGAAACACTTTGAACATTTATTACATTTTACAATGAAATGGTAATTATTTCTTCATTAAAAATAGCTATTTCGATAAGGTTGGCTGGGACATGTGGTAAACTGTTTATTGACCACATCCATGGCAAAAATCTTCTAGAAGCTTGTTGAATATGTAACATTTTCATTCAGATAACTCTGAAGCCACAAGATATGATGATGCATTCACAGAAGAAATGCTTGCCTTATTCCTATTCCTATAAAATCGAATTTGTTCAATTTGTTTTGGCACTAAACTAAAAGTGAATGAATGAACAAAAAACCTCGTTATTTTATGAAAGAATAATGAATTTTACATGAAACAAGAACTAAATTAATTGTAAATGAATGTTGGTTACTGTAGCAACGCGCTCATAAAATTATGTTATTGAGAGAGTTGAATTCTTATGATATTTAACCTAAATATACTTTGAAACTCTAATTTAGTTATAGAAAATTGCAATTTGCAGTGCACCATCGGATAAGTGCATGTAACTATTTTGTTACTACAATCGAAATTGTTAGTTCTTTTCGCAAAAAAAAAAAAAATAATAATAATCAGAAATGTGTATGTGTATTTTCAAAGAGCAGAAAATGAAAACGTAAAGAAGATTATTTGAAATCACAACTTAAAGACATCCATCAATAAACCAGCAGTGAAAAAAATGAAACAGAACGTTGAAATTGAATATGGTAAATGCGATCACGTAGAAACAAACCCTGACATGCACATTGAGTACGTTGAAATATCAAATGTACCAACATACTTATCCGGTTGCCATTCACGGGATCATACGAAAATGGATTTGGATGCGCTCTGTGTCTCGTCGTCTTTCATTTTTACTTTAGCTCTGGCCATCCATTCTTCATAAAAGTCCACACAACAACAACAACAACAACAGCATTTATGGTGTTGACTAACACTATGCACGAATGCACGGTACCCACGGTGTACGTACAGCGTACACACACTCAGGTACTTGACTAGATTTGTATGATCTGTAGGATTGGTGTGTGTTTGTGTGCCTGGTAGACATATGTATGTTACAGCAGCATTATGTATAGACACATATTTGTATTCGCATCATCAAGCCGTTTTTCGAATCGAGTTTCTTGTCAGGTTCGTTTTCCATTTTTACCCATTTTGTGTATGTTTTTATTGCATGCATTTTGTAGCTGACGACTTTGTAAACGCACCGAAGCACATAAACCATGTAGACATTCAGTGTTTTCGAGCAGCATTCAATATTCTCGAAAGCAATGGCAGCACAGGCGAACAACAACAACAACACAAAAAATAACATAATATATATCAGTGTGGCAAAATAAACGAACCAACCGAAAGAGAAACTGAACGACCGAACGAACGGAATGAGAGTGAGTGAACGAACGAAGTGAGGAAAATATTTTGTATTTTTTATTACCATTCTGCATTCCATTGAAGTAAAACAGTAAATTTTCTTCGGCAGAATCGAAATTGCGCGTTCGCGCGCTCATGGCTCCTGTTGCAAAAATGTGCCCGCTCGAGAAAGAAAAAAGTAACAAAAAGCCATGAAAGCGTATGAAAAAGCCGTAAAACGGTATGAGAATGAAAACACTGAGCCATACCTTCTCCCGTGTACGAGACGAGAGAAAGTGAACGGTGGGCACACGGTGAAAATGAAAGATGTTTTATTAGGATGAACCTTATGCCTTTCGTAAAGCAACAAGCCCACAAAAAAAAAAAAAAAAATATATAGCTCGCGAACGGCGCGCATACACAAATAAAGGAGCGGCTCGACGGAATCCACAGTTTCATTTAATTTGATCATTTTGAACGAACTTAAACCCCATTTATGTACACCGCATATCCAACGCAAAGGAAATTGATTTTCCTATAGCCATTGTACGAAACTATAATGTGTGATGGTGTGAAAATTTGTGAGGCAAAAAAAAGTCCAATAACAACAACAGCAACAGCAACAGCAACAGAAAAATAAACGAGAATACCCAAATAAAAAAAAGTGTAGCTCGAGCAAAGGCAAAAGAAATATTGTTTTGGTGTAGAGCACTTAGAACAAGAATGAGAACATGCCAGAGTGAAAACTAAGCGCTTGTCTCGGCGAATTGATAAAGAACGATGAAAGCTAACACAAAAACATAAAGAATATTTTTGTGTATTTGCGCTAAATTTTCTTCAAATACAAACAGAAATGTGCGTTTGTGCTACGTCCACAGCAGGAATGTGACCTGTTTGCCCCGTTTTATGCCCTTTTGTGAAGTCTCTTTCTCGTCGCTTGCTCGCATTTTTGCTTGACAATTTTTTCTTTTTCATTCGTTCTCTTCTCTTTGCCCGACATTGTTCTGTATTTGTTTGAGTTACTCTGCTACTGTTGCTGTCGCTTTTTTTTGTTTGTAACGTTTTTCTTCCGAAACATCTTCATCTCCGGCATCTTCTCTCGACGGTCCGCTTTTTTTGTTGTTGCTTTCTCTTCATTTTTCGATTTTAGAAGCTCTTTCTTTTTTCTTTCTCTCTCTCTCTTCTCTGTTTCGAAAATGCTTTGCTATCGCTCCACCGGATTCATTGACGATGAAAGTTTCCTCAAACAGAAAAACCACAACCTAAATGAGAGATGAGACGTTGATTTTAGCCAGTTTTCTCCATGCCATAGAGAGATATGGTATAGCTCATGCTATATCGATTCAACAGTGACGTATCATTCTTCACCTTCTTTCATTTGATACATTTTTTTTTGTTACACATTGAGTTTCAACCTAGGCTTCAACGGTTTTTTTTGCTTTCTTTCTCTTCCTCGTGCATCAAACCAACGAAACGGCCGAAACGTATCATCAACCATCAGTTTTACGGTTCTCATTTTGTTTTTTGTTTGCGTTTGCTCCGATTTATTGTGCATTGTGCCGCCATAGCTCGACTCGCTTCCATCACCGTGGCATTAATTAAACAGACGCTTGAAAGGCACTGAATTGTAAGCGAGACCGAGTTTCGTTTGCATTTGCGTGAGCGCATGGGACAAAACAACAACAAATCCTACAATGAAACAGAAAGAGAGAGAGAGAGAGAGAGATAGAAAATTGTTGGCAATTTTTCTTTTTAACAAAATTGGCAACAGCGTGGCCAAACTCATCATTCCATACAAAGTAACACGCGAAAAACGAGCGAATAGTCAGTGGGGGTTAGAAAAAGGGGGGGGGGGCAAAACAGTGAAAGCAAACGAAAAGAGAGCAAATGAATGCGAATAAAAAAATGACGCGATAAAAAATGATGCGCTGAAAAAGACAAATCCATGCAAATAAAATTGCCCGCACAATGTCGAGTTTATCTAAACGCAATGACTTTGGCAGTGGCGACTCATGACAAATGAAATCAACGTGGCGCACTCAATGGTGGAGAGCTAAGATGGGAAAAATGAGAATGAAAAGAGAGCCGCTTTTACAATTTATCCACATTTTCTTCGTTTCTTTTTTATTCTACTTGAGCAATAAAATTGTTTAATGAGATACCAGTTGTTTTTTTCAGGGAAGAAGAAAAGAATATAAGTGTATTTCATTTCTTCCACGATGACAAACATTTGCTAAGGAGAGAGAAAGAGAGAGAGAGAGAGAGTCTAGAGAGTTGAAAAGAAAAACGACAATGTCACACAATACCCACGCTTCCACCCAACAACACAGCACACGAATTCGCTACAATAATAACGAGTCCGAATGAAATTAAATCAAAAGCACGTCAAAATGAAGTACTACTGAAGTAAATGCGCCAGAAACAGTGAACTCAATTCACGCCCAAGTCAAATAACAAATGAAAATGAGAAAAAAAAACCAAACGAAACGAAACGAAACGAACGCGAGAACACAAAAACGTAAAATAAATTCTAAATAGACAATTTGAATGAGCAGAAGAAAAACAAAATTGGTGAACTTTTACGAAAAAAACAACAACAACAACGATTCGACATTCGACAATGAAGTGAAAAAGACGCAAAAAAAACGAAACGGAAAGCAAAAAATAAGTGGATGTGGTAAAGAAAAGAGCAAAGAGAATGAGGATAAATAACCATAATATCAAATAAAAAATTATTCATATCACACAAATTTTCTAAACTAACACTTTGACTTCGTTTTTTTTTCTTCTTTTTTCCTCTCTTCATTCTTTTAAACAGAGAGAAAATACAAAAATTTATAAATGTGTTATCATCAATCTAAGAGAGTGGCCGGAGGGTGGAAGCTCAGCATCGCACTCAACGATTCGTACAATGTGAATACGAGAATGAACCACTGAACCAGCCATAGCTGAAAAGATTGAAGAACAGTCACAAAGTATCAAATTGTGTGTCTCGGTATTATACCAAAAAAGAATATCATATTAAAAGCAGATACACGGAGCACATGCGACACAATGCTATGAACAAATATCAGCCACAACCAAAATAATAGTAACAATCATAATAACAATAATAATAATAACAATAAAAAGTTTAGCGAATGGAATAAACGAAAAAGGCGAATGCGCGCGCGGAAAATTTCTAAAATAATGTGAATGGCAGGTCGCTGATGAACACAAACACATACACACACTAATAGCGAGAGAACAAGACGGGAAAAGAAGAAGATGAGCGTGCAAGAGAGAGAGATTTTAAAATAAACTTCAAGTTGGAAGTTATTTGGTGAGTGAGAATGCCGAGACTGAATCCATAGTACCGAGTGTATAAAGCGCACATAAAGTGTGTCTCACAGGCGCACATATAAAATCAAACAAAATATTTGCGTGCTCAAGTGTAGTAAACACACTCAATCTCTCGTACTTAGTTAGCTGACACTCAAAAGTACACCCACTAGACAGATATGGAAGCGAACAACGGCAACAGTAGCAAACGAACTCACACACACAAAATACCAGAAGAAATACAAGCAACACCATTATTTTTGCAATGAATTTCAAGCGCTCAGAAAAACATGCACGCATCAGTGCGAGAATGAACTCATGCCGTATACATTGGTTTCGTGGAATTGTTGCTGTTGATGAGCTAAAGCTCAACCAAATCAAGTTGAAGACAAAACAGAAAACAGAAAACAGAACCAGAACCATATGAGTTGATGGTACAAACTCCACTAAACGTCACGTTCAAACCAATGCAATGCGAATAAATTTCATCCGAGTGATGTATTACGGAATTAGGGCAGATCGATTTACAGTTGGGCAATGTTTTTTTTTTGTTATTCGTTTGCTTCTTCCTTTAGTTACTTCCTTGCTTTCAATTTCATCAACTGACATTTGACTGACGGTACATTGCGTTGAATGCATCCACCATATACAACTTGTATAATACATGTGGTACATTCAAAGTGTGCATGTGGTACATTCTGAACGGACTGCAATATTGCGTCAGAAGTTTTTTTGTTAACTACTTCGTTCGTGAAGAAAATCGAATTGTTGCAATAGCCTTGAAAAAAAGTTTTTTTCTTTTTATTGTTATTAATGGGTTCAGCTGTTCTTTTATAAATTGTTAACTGTAGAGATGGCTGAAAAAAAAATTGTCAAACATTGTCGGAATTTTTGTTTTTTTGTTTTTGTTTTGATAAATCTTGGGCCATAATTTAGGCCATTTTGAAGTAGAGCTCTGACGGTATTCGTATATCAACATCAGATAACAAAAAGTGTCAGTCGATTATACCGTGTGTTCGGTGTTCTTTTTCTCATTCTCTCTCTCTCTCTCTCTCTCTCTCTCTCTCTCTCTCTCTCTCTATCGCAGTATGTGAAATTGTGAATCCATTCAAGTGACAGCACGATTTTATCTTAACTTCCATTTCAAGACCGAACAGCATTCAAATTCAATACAACATTTTTGTGCTTCGTCAAAGTGATCCACCCTATTGAGAAAGGCAATCCTGAGAAATGGCACAAGAAAAGAATGTAACGGATAACGTAAAAATGGCAACAGTAGCGGTTGTGCCAGTAGCAGTTACTCAGCCAGCCACCCAGCCACCACCACCATCATCATCATCGTACATCGCCATCCGTCCATCCACACACACACACACACCACACTACAGCACATACCACCCAACGCGCCAAAGAGAATCAAAAGCAACCGAACAAATCTAATGGGATAAAATGAGCGCGTTGATTCCCTTCGAGGGATTTGGTCATTTTGTAAATGGTATATTGCTCGTTGGCTCCGGCTATTTGGATTAAATATTATAAATACAATTTAACTACATGCGAAATACTCGAGCTCTTTAGGGATATTAAAGACAGTGAAAGAGAGATATTATATCCATTTGGGCTGTGTGTATGTGTGTGCATTCTGCTCTCACCTAAAACCCAAACGATGCTTGCGATATGTTTGTTGTTTTTAAGATGCTGGAAATACAACATCAACAACAACAAAAAAACCAAAATACTTGCAGCACAGAAGATGAGATGAATTGTGTATTTTACTCGCGCTCACACAACACCCATCACTCTTGTATATCTTTTTGCTTGTACACCAAGCCCATTGAAGCTTTTAAAGAAGAAGAAGAAAATGTTGAGAAAATAACAAAACAACCAACCAACCAACCAACCAACCAAAAACAAAAAAACCGTGAAAATTTGTTAAAATAAAAAGAAAATAGCGACACGGAACGGGGAACAAAATTATATAAGAAATCTTTTGCAAAAATCACAAAATGAACATGGAAACTGTACGACAAAACATGGAAATCTGTGATGGTGCAAAAAAAAAACGTGTGACGCGTCCGAAATGAGTCTACGGGTGATGACGAGTAGTACATTCGAATAAATATACTTTGGTGGGGCACTTAATCGTTTTGAATATGAAGTAAAAATTAAAGTTGTTTTTGGGGGTTTCAGTATTTTGCCTGAAAAACGAATGAAAAAAAAACACAATCCATGTAAAAGAACGGCAGGCCAACAAAATAAAAACAGAGCGAATTTTGTTGTTAAAAGAGAAGATTGTGCGCACAAAAATGTTTATCCGTACCGAGAGAGAAACAAAATAAAAAACAACAGCAACAACAACAACAACAACAATAAGAGTAATCAACACCATCGCCACGAAACAAATACACGAATCTGAGACATGAAGCCACCGAAGAAGTGACAAAACGAACAATTCGAACCGTTGGGTTTGGTCGACTCTATGCATCCGTTGGATGGATGCCTAATTTTCACTTTGCACTCTCAGATGCTACTTCATATTAAATTTAAGTGTTCTTTTCAATTTCTTTTTAAATTACCTACCAAAAGCGCTCTTTCGCCTGACTATTCCATTTTCGTTATGGTTTTTCCGATTTTCGTCTTTGTTTATTGTGTTTTGGTCGTCGTATACTTTACTAACTTCACTGTCGCTATGTGATCGTTTCATTTTCCTATTTTCTTTCTCACTCTCAATCTCTCTATTTCTCATTTCACTGAGCTCTTACATAGCTTTACAGCCGGAATCAGTGTCCTAATTTCATCTCGTTATTCTTTCTCTGTTCTTTTTTTTCGGTTTCATCTGCGCTTCTGAATTTTGTTGATGCCATTTTATTACAGACATGGGAGAATTTAAGGCAAATCACAACCAAAAAACCCAATCGCCAAAAATTGTTTGTGCTGAATATCGGACCAACAACCGAAACCTAGACGCAGAGAACACCAATAAATATTCAACTCATAATAATTTCTTACTTTTCCGATTGAAATTTAGATTAGTTTTTCAGCTTCTTGAACCTTTATCAGTGTATGAAAAGATCTCAAGAGTGCGTTTGCGTTTCACTCTTGCTTCACTTCGTTTCATATTGTTTATTCGATTTCGGCAGATGTTCGCCTCATTCATTTTACCAAATGTTGTGCACTCTTGTATACGTATAGCTTAAATACCAACCAATTCCATCCATTTTCGGTCTCTTGAAACATCTCAAGTATGCGGACCAAAGTCAATGTGAAAATCGGAATTGAATCGAATATTCGAAAACAATAATCGAAGTTTTCGATTAAGAGACACACTTTGAGACTGTTCGGGGAGGATATAAAAACAAAACAACTCTGCACAAACATTGAAACAAAACAATGGTTCAAAACAGTAAAAAGAAAAACAAAGGAAAACACACCCAAACGTACGAATAGAAATGTATTTACTGCATCAGAAAGCTGTAAACATAGAAACTTAAACAAATCGAATACTGGGCTGCTTGAGTGAACGAACGCGTATGCTTTCTGTGTACGATGTAACGAAGATACACGCAAATAAATAAAGACCAACAAAACCAACCGAACCAAACTTTTTTTTTTGTTTTTTTTGAAAAGTAAAACGAGTGAACTAAGAAGCAGAAGAAGAAGGAGACAAGTCACAGTCATTGAATTTGAACAAAACTCTGGGTGACATGGGATTGTCCAAAATAAAAACCAAAAACACAGCTAAAGGTTCTAGCTATCAGTTCAACGCTTTAGATAAAAAACTAGCTGAACGAACCGGGTCGTTTTATCTATTTCCATCGCATTCGGTTTCTCTGTCTCTATCTCTCAATAGCTTGCATACCATACAAACCATACACATCATACACACATATATTGTGTGTGCCAGTTGCCATGTGAATTGTGTCACATTTTCTCTTTTTCTCGTATCACAACCGAAACGCTAAGCATTAAACCGACAAAAAGAATGTAAAATGTGCTTTCAAGCAGCAGATCTCTTGCAGCTTTAACTCCTGAAATAAAGTATTGTGATGGGGGATGGTGTTCGTATTGACATCAAATGGTTGACATTATGTTTGGACTGCATTGCCACCGTTCAACGGCCAATGCTTTAAATTTTAACCTTTTCAAATATCAGCACAAATATATCTGGTATACGGTGTCCGATGAGCGCAATGGAAATGAAACGTGGATGAAGCGCACACACACACACACACAAACTCGAGAGAGAGAGAGAGAGAAAAAAACCTCTCTCGAGTTTACACAGTCGCTAACAAAAAAAAGAGCAAACGTCATCGCACCGAACCGGTGATAAAATGTGCGATTTAAACATGTCCAAATAAATTGCATCAAACAAAATGATATCTCCTCGAACTGAAAGAATGGGATTCGGGTCTCCCCATTTCACTATCTGTCACTCATATATAACGTGCACAGCAGCACAGCACGACCACACACACACATCCATTCACATCGATTTACATTTCGATCCATTCGGAAATTTTTGGGATTACATGTCAGCATCCCCATTGCAATTTGACCAAAAGAGTAAAAAAGTAAACGAAAGCGATGAGCACGAAAAAATTTACATTTTCTTGCAACGTTCGATGCTGTTGCTGCTACAAGTGCGCACCCAGATACGGAGATAGTTATTTAAATGTTAAAATAAGCAACATGTGTGCTGCGAAATGATTTTGTGCGTTTTAATTGCTTTCGGTGCCATCGCCAGATTGGGTTACAATGTGAAAGAGTGATGCGAAATGCAATGCAAGGCATGATGGAAATATGCGCAAACGATTTTCGCTGTATGCATGAGAATGTGCTAATGCATCGCTTCGATGCCAACCCTCGTACTCTCTCTCTCTCTCCGCGCGCACGTGTGTGTGCGTCTTGCTCTGTTCGCTCTTTGCTTCGTCTGCCATGCATATCGATACACACATATGGAAAAACGAAGAAAGGACCTGTTGGGAAATGATAACAACAGCATTTTCTATGTCAATTTGAATGTTCAACAGCATTTACATACGGTTTTGATGCTTGCCCGCTTGCTATATTGCCACTGGTCTGTACCATCACCATCCAAATGCATAAAGCATAAAGTTCAACATTGTAGCGAGACCTCATTTAACAATAAGTCTCTTTCTATCGTTCGACCGATATGTAAATATGTGCACGCAGTGTTAACATACATATTGCACATTGCACATTGCATACCCACACTCACCGAATACATGGAAAGTGTGTACATTTTACACTAGAAAACTTTCACATCCTCGCACATTCCAACACATTCATACACACACACACACATCCACATACTGAGAATACTCCGAGTCAGCTCTTCATCCGAAACAAATAACCGTACACATCATTATGGGAATCACTTCACTCACTCATCTCTTTGCAGCACACTTACACGAAATGATGCCTTTACGACTACAGAATTGTAGTCACGGCAGTGACGATGGTGGCACTGCCAACGCCGTGTGTTAGCAAACATCGAGAGGGAAAAAAACTTATACCTACTAAGACACACAAAAAAAAAACAGAACCAGGTAGCATGGAATTCAATTTCCATGTTCATGGGCAAATTCAAATACAATATGCTTAAACATACATTTGGTCTCTTTTCCTGAACTCTGACAAAAAAAAAATTGATTCCAACGAGCCAACAAATGTAGAAAGAAAGAAAAAAACACACACACGTGAATCTGCTAGATGGGAGAAATGAACGCGAAACAGCAAATGCACACATTGCACGACAGCCCACGCTTTACGCCAATTTTCCATAACCAATTATACGTTGGTACTTACTTTAACTTTTTGACATTGTTTCAGTCAGAATGCTTCAGATGCTACCGTGTGATACACTCGGTACGAGAAATACGAAAACCAAAGTGTTTTCTAAGCACATACATACACACACACACACCCACACTTTCAACAGCTTAACTCATGCTATACATAACAAAAATACTATACGCGAGGAATTATAATACACTTATCTTTTGTTGAATGGCATTTGTAAAATATCCCAAAAATGAGAAAGTAAGAAAGAAAAAAATGGTTCGTAAAAAACGAGAAAAAACAAGCAATACACTTGTCTTCTCTATCATCCTATCTTCTTGACACTCAGATTCTCGTTATTCCTTCCACTTTCCACGAATCACACCATTTTGAACAACAACAACAACCCACGAATAAATAATATTAAGGAGAGAAAAAAAAACACAAACTCAAGGCGAAAATAATCGAAATGTAAGACGAAAAAAGCACACTTTCGACTGTCGCATGCAAACAACCGAACAAGAACGAACAAGAAAAAGAAGAAGAAGAAAAGGAAAAATAACATAAAAACTCACTTCAAAATACTTGAAATGAAAAGAGTTAGAAGTTTTGTACGGAACATGGTTTTGGTTCAAGAAACGTGCATAATATTTGGTTGTAAAAATTCACGGACATAACGATTTCTTTTCGGTTGGATTGTGAACAGAAGAAGAAAAAAAAGAAATAACGGAAACAAAAATTGCAGAGAGAAAAAATTGGAACCAATGCGAAAACCGTTTTTTTTTTATTATTTTAATACAAGAATGATAATCAAGTCTTTTCGTTCAAAAATGTAGCCTTATTATTAATGGAAAAAAACATGAGAATATTTGCTTTTTTTGCTGTTGTGTTGTGTTTTGTTTGATGTGGACTGAAGGAAAAGAGCCCAATACGCAAACCGACAATTTCGAACGATCCCTTTTTTACTTTTATTTTTTTGGTGATTTTTTTTTCTTTCTTCTTTAAGCAAATACCAAAATTGAATTTGACTGTGCAAAAAAAAAAACAACAACTTGGTTGGTGTTTTCTGTATTCTTGATGCTGTTGCCGTTACCATTACCTGTTTTGCCAAGTGCACTTTGTATACCCGCATACACCGCATTCTAATTCGTCGTTTAAATTGGCGACGATGGAGCGAATGAATTTGGCGCCTTTTAACTGAACAATTGAAATACGTTTTTTTTCCCTTTGCTCTCGCACTGTCGTTCATTTCTTTGCCTAGGAAAAATAAAACCAAGAAGCAAAACCATCAGCACATCGGGATCGTTAGTGTATATGTAATATCGGTTTGGTTGTGTGTGTGTGTCTTTTGTCGACGATTTTTCCCTTGGTTATTTTGTGGTTCAACATATTTAGCATTTAAAAGAAAAGGAGTTGATTTTCATCGTTTTTGTCGTAGATTGTCGTCGGTATTACCTTTCGTGTGCGATGTGCTTTTTTTTCTCTCCCATGTTACCTTTTCGCTCGGCCCATCTTCTTACCTCCCCGGTTTTATCGTGTTGTCGAACTGTTGCTGAATGTATTTATGCACAGACACCATCTTCCATATAAATTGCATTTAACAGTATCTCTTTCCTTGCGACGACCGACATTTTGCTTCGCTTATGTGGGCTTTCTTTTTATCTTTCGCTCTCTTTCTCTCTTTCTCTCTTTCTCTCTCTCTCTCTTTCTCTCTTTCTCTCTCTCTCTCTCTCTTTGAAAAGTTGTATTTGAACGGTGTGTGTTTGTGTGGATTTGGTGTGTTTTCTTGGTGTACCTTATTCTATTTAAACAAGTCCTTAAATATTACTTTAAAGATGGGTTATTTAAAGATTGTTCAGGAAAATCATGTACACGCACATACACATGGATGAGCTCATTGTTTCTTCACCTGGCTCGCAAAATGATTCTATACTGATGTAAGGGTAATACAGCCATATTACGATGCATAGTTTCTATGCTCGTTTCATCGCAAACTTTTAATGCAACACCACTATACCGTGTTATTATTTGATTATTAAAGCTATTTCAAGTGTTTTCACGAGCATTTTACTTTACGATGCCGATGTTAAATAATTTTCCCAATATTCGCCGTTTATATAAAGATTTATGAGTAGATACAATAGCACATGCTTGTTCAGCTTGATTAATTAGTTTCATTAAAATATCGAGCCCACCTGTGTGAGGTGCATTAATTGAAATGAGCATGCGAAAATGATTAGAAAACTTCTCGGCAAACATTAATCAGCAACGATGATTATTGAATTAAACCGCGATTGCTTTTGCCTCTTGCCAGCGAAATAAGTATAACGAGAAAAAAAAAGAAGAAAACACTGTTCGATGGATTCGTTTGAAAATTGGCATTGAAATTACCTGGGGTGGAATCTTTTTCTTATTCTAGTTTTGTATCATCACCCTTGGATTACGATGGATATGTGTGTGTGTGTGTGCGTGTGAATGCTAAGCTATTCTCTGCACAGAACACCGAAGGATGAGGTGACGTTAGATTGCGTTGCTCACAGATCGTTTTTATTCGTGGTATGTTGTTTCGTTGAGTAGGGTTAGATTCAATTTAAATTTTCTATTGTTCGAATTACCTTTATCATGGAAATTATGTTGCATTGAGTTGGATATAAAGAAAATATATTCAAGAAAGTAAGAGAGAGAGAGAGAGAGATGGGGAGGGAGGGAGTGAGGTAGAGAAAATCGCACAAAAATTACGGAACAACGGAAGTATCGGTACAATGGAGTGTGAGAATTGAAAGTGCGCGTATAAGCAATGTGTTGTTGTCTTTGGCAAAAATGCTGTTGGCTTTTAGCTCTCACAACGGCGCTCGGAATAAAGAATAGCAAAAGAGGAAAAATACACCATATGCTTCCATTCCAGTGAAAGGAGTGTAAACTTTGTCAATTCACTTCCACATTTTTCAATGCAGGTGCGTGTATTGTTCGTCTATATTTGGCATTTTTAAAAGAGAATTTGAAAGATTCTTTTACGCGTTTCGTTCGTTCAAACTTTCAAATGAGTCTATTTTCCTTTTCGTTTTATTCTATGGCACTATACAATCTTAACAAAATAAATAAAAAAATGTCTGTAACAAAACCAATTAGACTGGCTACAATTCCCCTTTTTTGAAGCACTCAACCACGCAGCCAGTGTCGCATCATAAATTAAATTCAACATTCTTTTGTTAAAAAGCCCAATGGACTAATGAGCTAAAGTCTTACATTCAAGACTTAATTAAAAAGACATTTTAACACCACAACAATGAAACATCATCACTCGTCCTCTCCCACACATCTTACAAAAGCTTTGCATTGTGACCATTTCTGTTTTTCCATTTGGGTTCATGTTCACATCTTCAATTGCATCGACAATCAAACAATAAACATAAGCTCTTTTCATGTTCATGTCAAATCCGCTTGGCACTAATCCTTTTCAGCATAGAGAACAACCACATTTCTAACCACGTTTAATGTAATTTTCTAGCATTTGACATTGTTGAAATGGGTCGACAATTTCAATCCGTTTCATAACAGAAAATGGTCAGTCTAATGGACATGGAATGAAGAAAATATGCCACACATATATACGTTCAAATCCAACATCTTGTTTTGTATTTCATGTTTCACTCTATCATTCAACATTTTGTGTTTTCCTCTTCTTCTTCTTGATTTTTTATGTCAGCCGCCGTCGCATTTATGTTGACCGATCGAAACAAATGACTTTTATTTAATAAACTATAAACCAGCAACAACTTCATATTGATGTTTGTAGTGGCTGCTGCTATATGCTATTACATTCCTGGTTGTTCGACTTTGTTCTTATTCTTGGCGTTTTTCTCATTCCTTGGCTTCTTCGGCAAAATAACTATTCCTTTGTTCCGAAAAAAGTGAGAAACATGCATGAGATTTTTTGTTGTTGTTTTTCGTGTTGCCTCCATACACTTTGACTGTGATTCTGGCACTGGTACTGGCACTGCTACATTTTCTCGTACCATTGAATGCCGACGAACAACGAAATTGTTATAAAACAAAACATAGAACAAAGTAAAGGGAACAAAAAAAAGATGATAAAAATGAGGAGTGAGAGCGCCACAAACAAAAAAAAATAGAAAGAAAAGACCGCATTCCACGGGCAAGCAACTTTATTTCAGCATGAATAGTTGCCATTTGTAGTGGTTTTTTGCCGGTGTTTAGCTATTATAAAATGAATATTGAGTTTGAGTTTGAGTTTCCAATGTGTTTGGCCAATCACCATGCCCTTCACTCTCTTTCATTTTCTGTGTCAGACCTTGTCTGTCTCTGACTCACACTCATTTTCTCACCGGGCTTGATACCGTTTCGTATCTGTTTTTTTCTTCTTCTTTTTTTTTTTTTTAATCGTAAACCAGGTTTTTGTTTGCATGTGAACTCTTAACAATAAACAACACGACAGCACTATAGACCAAGCACGAGAGAGAGAGAGAGAGAGAGAGAGAGAGAGAGAGAGAGAGAGAGAGAGAGAATAAACGAACCAGAGAGAGAAAGATAAAATGTGAAAACTTTCAACTACCGTTCTGTGCGAACACGTACGAAAAACCAATATGAAAATGTCGAGTACACACAAACACTTCAATCGTTGGTATACAGGAAAGAAAAACAAATTAAGTTAGAGAGCTAAAAGAGAATGAGTGGAAAATGTAACATAAAAAATTCATTAATATTTAGAGAAAAAACAAACAAGTTGGGAGGCGAACCGGGAAATAGCAAACGAAGGGCAACAACAACAAAAAAATGGGAGTACAAACGCCAATGAAGGAAAAGATTGTGTGTTATAATTTGAAATTACTTTGTCTATTCTCAGTTTGCCATAAAATTTCTCATACGAAAAAAAAAACACCAAACACTCACCGTTGTTCACAGGAACGAGAAAGAACGAGTGAGCAGGCTGAACGGGGGATGGGGATTGGGGATGACGGATAAGAATGAGCACAGCCATCCGTATATAGAGTAGCGTACGATGTGGAAGAGCTGAAATGGAACAAACTTAAAGATGAGAAAAGAAAACTCAAGAATGTTGCTGATGTTTGTTCAGCGATCGATGATGACAATGCTGAAAGACAGTTTCGTATTGTTTGTGAGAGTGCAGAAAAAAAAGCCATACAGAAAGAAGAATGAAGTGAAGGGAAAAAAAACTAAAACACACACACACACACACACATACACCACTCACTAAGCTGTATTTCAATCGCATTTTTCATTGGACATCTGGACATGGTTGGCTGAAATGTGGGAATTGCATGCTTAAAACTCATGCATCAAATATCATTCGCTTTTTTGTTGTTGTTGTTGTTGTTGTTTTTGTTGCTGCTGCTTCTACCGCTGCTGATGTGCACACCGTGCCTCGTTTGTTCAATCTATCTATTTTTTTCAGCCAATGCTCATATTTGAAATTCTGTGCGCTCTTCACTTCAATAAATTGACATTGTCAGAAAAATATTGTTTGTTTTTTTGTCGTGTTTTTTTTGTCTCTGTTCTGTTCAAATGTTACGAACAAAATGTGCTTCAGCCCGTAATCGACATGCCAACGGTGATAACGTGTGCTTTTTACGGTGGGCTTTTTCGCCAGACGATCGAAACGAATCATTGTCATTGTTTGTAACACGAAACGCCACATCATCACTTGATTACGAAAATTATTTCCACGAAATTTGCTGTATATTTAAAAGGCAGCCGACAACAACGAAAAAAAAAATTGGTAAATTTGTTTTTTTTTCTCCTCCCGTTGAGTTTTCGTTGATTGTCGTTCGATGAGCGAGCTAAATAAAAAAATTCAATGCTTTAATTTGGCAAAGAATTTATCTACCGAGTTTCATTTTGTTATTTTATCGATGCGATGAAATCTCGCGCAATCACGAAGTACAATGCCAACAATGAGTGTGAGATGGGGGAAGCTCATTATCAATACACAAATGTATTCATCTCGCCCGTTCCCCTTCCCACACCTCAATGATTTTGGATTCGGCGGCTAATTCGATAAATGTTTTCCGGCATGAGCGAATAATTGGATCAAATTTTAATGCTTTTTTATTGTGTCAACAAGCATATTGCGTGTAGGCGATTCACTGAACATTTTCCACTTGTATCGTTGAATGTTCGGATTCGGCTTGGGCCGAGGTCGGTTTGTCTTTCTCATTATTTATAATTTTTTTTTGTTCTGGTTGTATATCCGAATTGTTTGCGCTGGGAAAATTCATTTTCCGTGGTAGTGAACTCGCCATGAAATGTATATTGGAAATAAGCGCCGCCATTCAAATGTATTCAAATAGGCTCAATTGTGCACGAGTAAAGGAGAGATAGAAAGAGAGAGAGAGAGGGGGGGAAGGAGTGAGGGGAACCGAATGATATGAAAAGAGCGACAACAATAGCAACATTTTCACATTTCGATGACAATGACAACGACAATAGCATCAATAAAATATATACAAAAATGTAAAACACAATGAGAAATTTTAAGAAAATATGCTTTACATATTTTATAAATCGTTTTGTTTGCTTTTATTCGTTCGTTTCGCTTGATTCAAACTGTCCAGGCTCTCATTCAACCTCTCACTTTTAACTTTTACCATCAGCATTTTTCGTGTGCATGTATTTCGCTGTCACATACTGTTCAGTGTTCAGTGAACAGTATTCACTGGCTCTGGATTCGGTAATATTTTAGTTTTCGTGTAATAGAGCGACAGAGGCATGAGTGAAATGTTGAAATGTTTGGTACTTTACGAACCGGATACTTTTCGATCTTACCATTTAAATATACACCAATTCCAACGAAGAATGGAACAAAATTTATATTTATACCGAAAATAAAGGCCTCCTCCTGAATGATAAACACTTGTGAAAGGAAGAAAAATTTCAATCTTTCCGCCAAATTATTTGGCATACAGAAAAGCATCGCTCTAACAATGTCACCGTACCATTAGTTTGTGTGTGTACGTATGATGAAAAATATTTGGTGCTTCGCTCTCGTTTTCGCTCTGGATGCCCTTCCAATTTCTCTCTCTTTATCTCTCTCTTTCTCTCTCTTTCTCTCTATAAATTCTATAAATGTGTATATCAATGCGGCAACCACTTCAGTTTGTATAAATTTTAAATGGAAATTACGAAAATTCCAAATTGTTCGAACGTTGGACGAACCAGCAGACAGAGAGTGAGAGAGAGAGTATGTGTTTCTTTAGTCGAATATTCCGTGTGATGCTGATGCATAATATATCTGTAATTTTCTCTCGGTCGCTTGCTCTATCGTTTGTTCGTCTGTTTTTTTCTCTTTTGCTCACGTTCTCTTCATATATTTGCCATGCTCTCACTCTCACTCTCGCTTCCTCTCTCTGTGTTTGTGTGTGTGTGTGTGTGTGTGTGTGACGAACGACAGAAAGAATGTGAAAGGGAAGGAGACGTGAAAAGTGGCGACATCCTTCCGGAAATTTCAATTGAGCCATACATGCAAGCATTGTCACTGCTTGCATAGAAATAGATTGAATGGATAAATTGTCAAATTGAAGTGTTTGTATCTAGTGGAACACCAACTATATGCTTTTATTTTATTTCAATTTTTCTCTGGCTCCCCATTCGTTTTATTCACTCACTCTGCATCGCTCGCTTTCTCTCTCCTGCTCTTGATTTTGTCTCCATTTATTTCTTATTCAAGCATTACACAAAACTCCTATCAATTTGGCTATCCATGTATCCATTCGTTGGGTGACGATGCTCAATTTTCCTGCCACACTCAGTACCGTCAATTTCTTCATGCCACCCAATGCTCTTGGGCGCATCAGCCTTAGCCTATTCAATATTGAGCCTGTCTATATGATCGTTTGAATTTAGTTTATGATGCTATTGGCATATGCATACATGCTACATATCATCTTAGTTTAGTTCGACGCGACACAATTCGGTTCTATAAATGGGAAATGGTGCTTTGGCCAAGCAAGAACCAAGAATGTGAACGGGAGAACGACAGAGAAATAGAGAAATAGAGAGAGAGAGAGAGAGAGCAACAGAGAGGCAATGTTACGAATTTCAAATTTCGACTTTCAAGTGGCAAACTACTGGATTTTCTATAAATCCAGTAAATAGTTCTGCTTTTATATGTTATGAGCTTTTACGATGCAGAACGTTCTTTTTCATTTGCCCATTTGCCACTAAAATTGCACAGAAAACGTACTGCAAACACAAATAACGGTCGATGTGATAGAAACGAACGACAACCAAAAATACGGAACTGGCTGAATGAAACCTTAGACCAAGGTAAATTACTGTAAATGTGGATGTAAGCGGTTCGAAAACATTTCGATGCTTCTGTGGCAGTTTTAAGAAAAATGAAGCAAACAAAAAATGTGTTCGCTCTCTATTTCTCACCCACACACACACACACACACGCGCGGGCACGTTCATGGCCCAAGTGAGAAGAGACACCATTGAATGTGCTGTGCCATCATTGAAGCCGAAACCAAAGAAGGCACAGATGATGCCCAAGTCAGAAGGTAGTGAAGCATCAACAGCGAAACGGACCGTTCAAAATGTGTAAATTTAAACACAAAACGTATGCATACATAATTCTACAAAGAGCCTCTTATTGGTATTTCATACAGTATTCGGGTGTGCTTAAGCTAGCAAGAGCTTGTTGTTCGTTTCATTCAGTTTTTGCTTCAGCCCACCGCAGTTCTTAACATGAAAATTGCTTGCAACATGAAACCTGCACCGGGATGCATTTCTTTTCGCAAATAAATATAGATATATATATAAAATGGAAGTGAAAGAGAAAGAGAGAAAATTGCCAGACGAAACAAATGAGTGAAAGCAAAACGGACGGCATATACTCAACAGCACCAAGGAAACATTGAAGAGCCGAAAGAGCGGGAGCGGTAAATGTGAATGCAAGCGACAACAGTAACGCCGTTCCATTGCAATTTTGTGTATTGTGTTTTTGTCGTGAAAATAATTTACACATGCATAAATTTGCATTTAGAATCCTCATATACAGAGCGAAAAGCCCCGGTTGCACAAGTGCAACAACCAGTGCACAATACCAAAATAGACAAAAACAACTGCCTGAACGGCTGGCCATGGGAAAAAGAATGACGACGACGACAACGACGACAACGACCACGACGGCGACGATGGTGGTGGTGGCAAGAGAGAGAAAAAAAAACGAACGTGAAGGCAAAAACAGTAGATAGAGAAATGAAGCAACCGACACTGACGACGAAATAAATGGCCCAGTGATATTAAAACATTTACTAGTGACTGCTCGTTTGCTGTGTGGATTCGAGGTTTGTTTTGCGAAAACGAAAATACGAGGAAAAAGATTATTAAGAATTGAAAACAGTAGAAAAAAAAGAACCCAAAAGCCCGGAGAATGCTGAGAATAAAAAAAAAGAAGAAACACGAAGAATGTTGAAATTGCTGGCAAAACAAATCTACAAATGGTGAATTCTCATGGGCAAATGGGGAGGCATTCGTGAGCCAATTGCCAGCCAGCCACTGAACAAATGAGCGCTCGCGCTCGCGCTCGCCCGATCTCACTCACATATATACACACGAATGCACCATTTTTTTTTGTGTATGTTTGTGTTTTTTAGTGAAGCCAAAAGATTTCCTTCAACGACATTGAAAACAGAAATGGAAGACGTATGCCCGTTGTGCTGTGCATATTTAACGGCAAAATGAAACGGAAACGTCGGAATGTGTCTTTTTCGGTATTCTTTTTCATGTGCTGCATTTCAACTAACATTTTGACATCATTAACATTTCGAGCTGAAATCGTGTCGCTGTCGCTCACAGTGTGTGTGTGTGTGTATGTATGTTTTTTTTTAGTTTTTGTTTAAATTTCGCACACTTTGTCCGCTCTCTTTGGGTATAGGCAACGGCCATTGCAAACAGTTTTCGCATTAGTTTTTCGCGCGCCACTAATTAAATTACGAATTTATTCCTGTTTATTTTCCATTTTGAAAACTGCTCATTGAGGAAGCATTGAGCGTCACACGAGGGGGATGGTGTTGGCGGTGGTGGTGGTGAGTGTGAGAGTGTGTTGGAACGAATGGAGCACGTTAGGGCGAATGAGCAAACAAGAGACTGTTTTAGTATTTGTGGCAGTTATGGCACCATTCGTTTTCCATTCACACATTTCTTGTATTTTTAATGATTTCTCGCACTTGAATCCGTACCATCCATCCTTTTCACTTGGCATCTTTGATTTTGTATTCTGTAATATTCACCATCCATCCAACATTCATTTGATTGCGACAATTTTCTTCGTTAGACACAGCACACACACACACACACACACACATTGGGATTGGCAACAAGCTGAGCAGTGAGCATATGAACGAAATCCAATGTATGAATGAATTGAATGAAAACCGTGAAATGAGCAAAATGTGTCATGATGAGTGTAGAGGCGAGAGACCATCATTAATATCGCATAAAAAATAAATGACATCGGTTAATGCACTGCTTCTCACACATGCCACCGAAAAAGATGAATTAGTCGAACCGCATAATTTGTATGACAGCAATGGGCGAAGCGGTAAAATGAAATACAATTAATTTACACATATATCTTTGCGTCCGTGACAATCATCTAGATTTGTGTGGCATGCGAAAACCAGTGAATCACTGAATTCACTTGAATTTACTGAACCGTTTCTAAAGTGAAGCACATCCGGAAACAGTTTCACGTCTTACTTTTTCTCATTTCCTTGATACAATGCGAGATATACTTGGCAGAGAATTAATTTTTGAAAAAAAAACGACAGATAAGAGAAAAAAAGAGAAGAAATGCTGAATGTCATTAGATTCTAACGACTAGCTACTTGTAAATATTTTATGGCATGAGACAGATGAAGTTTTTCGTGAGAATAAAACTTTGCCATAATTCATGCGGTTACGATGTGAAATTTTCTTCGTTGCCTTGTTGCTTGTGGTGAGTCGTTGTGTTGTGAGTGTTTTTTTTTTGTCTCTGTGTGTATTTTAAGCTCAGCTCACTCTCTTGCTTGCTCATCGAAGAAAACACGATATATTGGCCTGGCCTGGCTTGGCCTAGTCCTGTGTATAGTGATATCACCTCGTTCGTGTATCGAGATCGATCCCAAAATATTTTAATTATAAAGACGGCTTAACGTAGTTGTACTTACTCATTCGGTGGTGCTGAGTACCATTATTTTGTAGTTTTAGGTGTTGTTATAAACAAACAAAACATTTTCAACGATGATGATGAAAAGCAACCAAATTCTCTTCGACTAGCTCCGCTCATAGCTCAGCTCAGCTTATATGTTTTTGGGTGATGATGGTGTTGTTGTTGTTTTGTGTATTTGTGGCTTTTGCATATTCATTTGCAATAATTCGTATATCTGGCATAGTCAACGATATATTCAGGCATTTCATCGTTTCGTGGGGTTTGAGAGATGCTGATATTTTTCGGTTTATTTCCGAGTTCCATGGGATAGAGAACCAACAAATCAACAGAATGAAAACGATCCAATGCTTATACACACACACACTCACAACTATCTAGTCTCCTTTTTTTTCCACTGTGTCAGCGAGATTTTCTACTCGAGATAGTTAGAATATGTGTACAATAATGAAATATTCAAAAGTTTTTATCATTTGTTGCCAGTCGCTTCTTCTCGCTCGCACACTGTCTATAAAGATAAGCACACGAAATGCCCGCAACCCGAACATTCTGTAAGCATATAGTAATACAAATATCGCATGTAATATTCGATTTTGGCAACAACGTTGCAAAATTTCCAAAACTCAAACTATATCTGTAGATATTGATAGTGAATGGTAGTGGTTAGGGGAGCAAGCAGCGCAAGCAAGCAACGAAGGAAGCAAGAGACAATTAGAGAGTGAGAGAGACCGAAATAGAGATAGAGAGAGAGAGAGTGATAGAATGGCAAATGGAACCCAGACACATGCACAGCACCAGCTAGTTGGAGTTCTTGTCAAGCGGCTAGAATATTTGGCAAAAACCTCTAACATTTGCTCATTTCTATAAAATAGCGATCGTATTCATGGTTGGATTTGTTTGAATGTTTGGGTGGATTTGGTAAATGTGTGTATGCTCACCAATCGTTAGTGTGTACGAAACGTTAGCGGGTAGTGTGTAATGTGTATGCTGTATAGTCGACGAAGTATTATAGTTGCACAAAACCACATTTAGCTTCAACAACAATTTATATACATAATATGTATGTATTTTTAATTAAATATGGGGATTATGCAGAATAGATAACCGACTGTGTGTGGCCAATCCATTCGCATTCTAACGCAACGCGAATACATGCGTTGTCATGAAAATACACACACACACACACACACACACACATATTCTAAGTGTATAAAGCTACCGAAACGAAGGGAAGCAATGAAAAGAGTGACAGAGAGAAAATAACGCTTCGCCAACCGACTCCGAATCGAGCAAAAGAGAGAAATTTATTTATGACCGTGTATTTGCAGGAAAACACACAAAATAGCACCACCAACAGCTATGCTGTTGGCAGAGCGAGAAAGACAGAGAAAGCATGAATGAGCTTAAATGATGGGTTGACGGTGCGGTAAAGATGTAAAAGAAGCTACAAACAAAACGACAGCCACCACATACATGGTATTTATAAGTTTTTGGTATTTGAAAATCCACCCCGCCCTTTCGCTCTTTTTCTGCCTCTGTCATACTGGCTCTCTCTCTCTCTCTCTCTCTTTCTCTTCCTCTACTCCTCACCGTAACACTCCACACTCTTGATTCTCATAAATTAAATTACAACTGGATTTTATAGTAGTTTTCGGTTTTCCAAGATAAGAAACATGGAACGGCACCCATGGCTCGGACCGTATGGCTTATGTTTGTTTTTTGCTTCAAAGCAAAATGCATAGGAGAACTTTGGTTTTTGGTCAAAACTCAATTACAAATAGTAACCATTAAAAAACATATAGAAACAATGCCGACAAAAAGGCGAATCCAATGGCAGTAGCATCATGAAGGCGAGAGCACGAGTATCAGGACCTTCAGAAGCTTCCAGACACACTTTCTAACCCCTAGCTCCACAAAAAGCCAACATTCCGACGCACATTACGCTTGGTCGTCGTTTGCAAAGTGTCAGGGTTTAAATTTACAATTTCCTACAAACACATACACCGGTTGCGTTTGTTTTAATCATATTTGGTTTAAAAATTTTATTGGTGCAATTCAAAAATAAGTCGACAATTGAATCCATAACATTTTCCAACAAAACTATGCACAGCTAGCTCTGCTCGATGCACGCTACTTGTTACTCAAATCCAACCATTACACATTCTATTATTTTCATATTAGGCAAAAATTAATTCGTAAGGTATTTAATTAAAATTTCCACATTTCAAAATTGGTCGTGTACATACTGCGTTGATTGGATGTTGAATGTTGAACGCATTCGATAAGGTAAAGTGGATTTTCTCTCTGTCTTTTCTCTTGTGTGTGTGTGTGTTTTTTTTTTCCCGGGGCTTATCAATTTAGAGATGGTTGTGAATTGTAATCATTTGGAGAATTGGTTTACGATTTACCTCTACCTCAAATTATTCTCATCATTTCACTGGATCCAATTGATGTGAGTAAGCTGGATTTTAGCCACATTTCGGGCACTATATGTGCACAACTGCACACACACACAATATACAAAGTACACAAACCAGCACTAGGCGTTCGCTACTTTTCTAACGAATAGCTGTCGAATGTGTGTGAATGCATGTATGTCATTCAAAGCTAATAAATAATGAAATACAAAATTGGATTTTGAATAATGAGACGCAAACAGCACGAATACACAACTCACTTTATTAAATATGTACCAGGGCACTTGTACAAAACACAGTCTTTTGCTGTTACTGATGTTGCTACTATTTCGGCTTTGGTTTGGTTTGGTTCACTTCGAGAGTATCAACACAACAATAACAACACCAACAGCATTGGCATTGGCTTGAGAACTGAGCTACCATGGCAATGGTTTGAAGATAGCACTTTATAGGCATACGAAACATGAATAATAAAATAAATACAATGCAAGTTTAATTAACACGATAAATCTTAATATTCTATCTCTCTCTCTCTCTCTCTCTCTCTCTCTCTCTCTCCCTTTCTCTATCCGGCCGTTAAAATGCATTTTATTTTTATATACGAATACGATGGATAAGCCGTCGTCACCACCGTCAATCAACGCTACCCAATCCGGATCACATGAATTTAGAAACATCTACAAAGTCGCAGTCGACGTTTATAATTCCGACACAACATTTAATGAATAGTGTACATCGTGCGGTATGAGAGTGTGTAACATTTTACACAGAATGCTTCTTCGATGCTTTCCCGTTCATTCTGCCATCGCATAGCGTACGATATGACAGAGCCGAAATTTACAAAATTTACGAAATGTGAAATTCTAATAAAATAATAATTATTCCGGTTCATGATGACAACCGAAACAATTCGGTATATTGCCATAATCTGCTTTCGTTTTAGCTGTCGTTGACATTCAACACCCTCCTTCCCCTGAAATGCCAATACATACATAGCATTTACAGCAAAAACATAAGTAGCATTTATGACATTAATAGCTAAATCGTTTTCGCTTATCCATCCGTGATCAATTTAATTTGAACGAAAGCAGTTGACGCATATATTTCGAACGAAAATTAATTATCGAAATGTTTGAGAGTCTCAACTGTTTGAGAGGAGTGGGGGGCGGGGGGAAGGTGGGAGGGTGTAAATAGTAGAAAAGAGCATCAAACTTGTAGCTGTATGGAATTTCGCTATTCAATTGACTGTATATGTTTGAGTATTTGATTGGCTCGCGGCAACAAAATGTTGCATCCACTCTGAGATAGAGACGGATACATTGGTGCGTTTCGTAATTGCGTTGAAAATAAACGGTTGTTTATCGATTCAACTGAACTCGATGTTAATCACATTCCTTAATTAGATCACATTATCTATGGTGTACTTTAGTGTGTATTCATGCGCTTGACGACTTGAATATCGTGCCTAGAGACCAGAATTTGTCATGATTTAGTTATTTGAGGCCTTCAGCGGCCGATCGATTTTCGAAAATTGCACAGCTAGCCACACACACACACACACACACACACACACACACACCAAACACACATCTCACATCGATGGGCAGGCGGATGGCATTCGGGATTTGGTCGAAGAAC
Organism: Aphidoletes aphidimyza; assembly: GCA_030463065.1. Classification (NCBI taxonomy): domain Eukaryota; kingdom Metazoa; phylum Arthropoda; class Insecta; order Diptera; family Cecidomyiidae; genus Aphidoletes; species Aphidoletes aphidimyza. The sequence continues at coordinate 2,980,804 of CM059996.1, forward strand.
GTGCAAATGACACTATCACCAATTTTGCGTTAAATACCGTAGTAAGTTACACATTCGAAATATTTAATTTAGTATTCTGACAATTTGTAGTTTTGATTTGACTTACACACACAGATACACTCAAAATCGTAAATGGCATTTAAAACATTATTAAAAATGTATACAAAGTAATCAAGTCAATTTCACTTAATATGCATAATATACAAGCGACGGCACGCCAACGAAATGGAGTTGTCATTTCTGAATAATTTATACTCTTGAGCTATGTCAAAGTATCATTGTGTTGTTGTTGTTCGTTCGTTCGTTCAATTTTTTTCACAACATTCTTGTTCGCCATTGGCAGTATATGCGGGCGCATATTTTTCGTTGTCGTAATTAATTGGTTGGTGCGGTAGGTGGAATAGATCAAATGAACGAGTGAATGAGCATGTGGCTAAATTGACGATGCCTAGCTTTCGACTGAATGTTGTTGACTAATGCATTTTACGCACAATTCATGGTAAAATCACAGATAAAATACAATCGCATTGCCATTCTGCTAACTTGAGTGATTTTATTTCCACATCAAATTTATTGTGTAATGCATGCGAGTGTGTGTGTGTGCGCTTGCGGTGTATATGTATAGGCCTGTGCGTGCTCAGTGCTTCAATGAATTGCTCGCAGCATTTCCGAATTCGTACAATTTTTTGGCTAAATGCAAATAGTTTTGATGGATGTGGGATAAACATGAAACGACCAAAACCACGAGCAATCGGTGGCATTAGAACGAGCCTCAATGGAAGTAAATCCGGGGGAAAAAAAAAGTTGCTGCTAATATATAGGCAAAAAGTATTAGCGCCGAATCATATATTAAGCTTAAAAGGAATCATGCGAACGCGCGACACCATATTCAGCTTGTATATGCCATTTACATAGCAAAGAAGAAAAAAAAGACTAGAGCCTGTGAAAAATTTGCGCCTGAATCCGAGAGAAAAAGTAAAAGAGAGACCGCTTTAAAGCCGACCAACAGAACAGCTGAAACGAATATCAGCACACTCGAAACAATTTGTTTGTTATGTGGTACAGCTTGAATGCTGCGTGTGTACGGGACGACAACAGTAACACAGCAACAACAACATACAATGCGACGACGACGGCGACGACAATGGCAACGGCAGCAACAGCCCCACAATGATGATGATGTGCGTAATATGCTAGGTATATCCACGTTCACCAAATACACCATACTCCACCGAAACTTTCAAGTATTCCAGTATATATGCCAAGCTGAACACTTTTCGCATTGCATATATTTGCCTAAAAACATATTATGTGAGATATTGGATATGAAAACCGAAGGACCGCAGAATTATTTATGAGTCTAGTTACAGCTTTTGCCAGAGCGTGTACACATACAGACACATTTATGCCCGGGTAAAAAGGGCAAATACAACAACAACAACAACAAAAAACACGCATGCAGTAAAACAAAGCATAATGGAATCGTAAACGCACCAAACGACCGATAGAAAGGACAGCGCTGAAGAAGAAAAAAATCGAACGAACCATATCCACACGCTGGATGGGTTTCATGTGGCCGTATGTAAAACGATGTGAGCGACCTATCAAGCTTCGGCTAGCAATATAGCGAAACAAACAAACATCCACTGGCACTGAATAAAACCGTATGCTTTTGCTTGTTAGAAATGATGTTGAGAGAGAGAAAAAAAAGCACCAAAATATACATGATGTTATTCACATCATGGCAAGATGACAAAAAAGTGGCCAGAATGATAAAAAGCAATGCAAAAGAAAAGCAGAGGGAGAGCAAGCGAGCGAGCGAGTGATGAAAAAAAGGGCAAACCTTTGAATCACAGTGATTCAATTTTCAATCGACAAAAATCCAATCGAATTTCCTACTGAAATACGTAACAGGCTACCGTTGTCACAACAGTCACTCCATACTCTTCGGCCACCAAAAAAAAAAAAAACAAAATATGTACGTCGAGTGAGTGTCGAATTAAGTTTTCATGATCAGTTTGCATTTTTATTTGTGCTTACCGCAGTAAAAATGCCCTCGTAAAGTATATTGGATGCGATCACTTTTCCACCTTTATCGGGTGAAGTGTACTGGCCATAAAACAATCAAATGTTCGCCGCATCATTTTGCGATGACAAATTTTATATTGGATTTTCGTTGTTCCCTCTCCTTATCCTCTCCGCCCCGGTCGCCATGTGCGTGTTTGTGTGTACGTCTGGTTCGTTTTTTTTTTCTCTGCACATCCATCCGCTGGCTGATTGTTTGTTCATTCCTATAACTTGCCATTACATACGGTCATATTTATCCAGCGACATCCCATTTATACGTTCCATACCTTTAAGTTGCTGTCATATTCAATATACTGCACACGAGGCTAACGGTGGCTGCCCTGTATGTATGCGAATGCAAAACAAATTATGTGAATGTGTAATTTATGCACCGAGAGCAAAAAAGAAAAAAAAAACAAACACGCAGACACATTCAACAACGAAAACGAATGGCAACGACAACTGCATACACACACACACAAACACATATTCAACGACAAATATTGGCAAAAAAAAAACAAACGACCGTACAAATGAACGAAATAAAAAGAGACACACACAAACAAAAAACATAGATATATATCACACGCGCGCAATAGACAAAACTGTATAAAATTTGAGAGAAAAAATTTTATTTCATGTCTCGTTTATTCGAATGCACGATGCGTCGTGTTGTTGTTGCTGCCATGTGTCTGTGTCGCACCATTTATAAACTTTTACTCGAACGCTTTTTTCACTTTCGCTTGTGATTCAACAAATATTCCAACAGCGTTGAATTCATGATTTTTGCTCTCCATAATTACGACAGCAAGAAAGATGCTTACTCAAATATATACATACAGAATGACGAAAAAAAACACACACACACAAATATATGAACAAAAAAATGACAAATAAAAACAAGAAGTAACAAAAAATAATAGAGCAAACAACAAAAAAATGAGAATAAATTTGCATTTGCTCGCACGTAGGTCATATCGCCATATCCATATATTGATAATCTACATATTTATGTCGTTAAATGTCGGCCAGCATGAAAAAAAAAGAAATTATGGTTCAGCATTTGAACAGAGAACGATACAAGTGAGTCAATGTTGAAAGAGCGAGTGAGAAAATGAAGCGAAAAAAGGCACACGTGCAATGAGAAGAAAAAAAAAGCGCAACAAACAAACTGAACATTTTCCAGCACACACATTTGCATTTGCATTCCAGTTTTCCGCACGCGTACAAATGCATGCGTTTCTCGTTCTTTCATTCGCACAACCAATGCAATGCCATGCATGTACATTGTACACTATTCGATGCGAGTGTATTTTTCCAAAAGTATGATGAGAATTGACTTTTTATTAGCAAACATTCGTTTTTACTGCTGCCGTTGATTCCAGAATGAACGCATAGCAACAACAACAAAAACAAACGAATTGTTTCACCGTTTTTTTTTCCTCATTCTCCACTTTTATTCTCTCTTTATTCCGTTTCATATTTGCCCGGTTAATTTGAAATCGCTATTTCACCGAAAAATTATTTATGAAGTCAATCGGTATGTGTGTGTGTGTGTTTTTTTTCCGTTTCGACTGCTTTTATGCCATTTTGATTTGCCTGGAAAAATTTGCACTATGTATCCAAACTGTACACCGTGTCCAATGTATACCACTACACACTAATACAATGTACATGAATTCAAAATGTATGCACCGAGATTGAAATAGATTTTCAACAAAATGATTGCGCCAATTTTACCATTTGCCTGAAAATGTTTCGCCGAATTTACGTTAATTAAAAAGTTTTTTAATTGGCACTGATAACCGGTTCGTTCTTTCGCTCTTTGTAATACAACCAGCCAATCACTGTACAACAACTTTCGTCCGGCTCAATTTTCCAAAATATTCAACATACCGAACTGAATTTTTGTTCAACAAAATGTGTGTGTGTGTTTTATTTTTCTCTCGAATAGTTTTTTTTTTCTCTCTCGAATAGTTAACGAGACTATAGCAATAGTTGCTATATTTTCAGTAGTCGATTTGGTATTTCGTCGAAATATCGACAATTGAAAATCCATGGTGTACATGAATTTAAGTCGGAATGGACCGTAACAAAATTTGGCTAAACATCGTTCGTTGAATGGATTTCACCATATCAATCGTTTTCTTTGGAAAATCATTAAACTTTTACTCAAATGCACATTGCTCGAATAAATCTGTGTCAAATGAATCCAATAATCGAAAAAGTGGAAACTAATTGATTCCACGAAATGAATTCGTTTCCGATTCAATTTTTGTTCGTGTGATAAAGAGTTTTCTGTTTTTTTTTTCATTGCTTCTGCGAATCATATATTCGATTTTATTCGATGGAAATTTGAAAAATATTTTATATTATATAAATTTACTTTAATATGCCAAGTAAACAAGACATCTGAGAGAACTGCGTTTGGGGTGTGTGTGTGTGTGAAAAAAGTCGAGATAAAATAAAAAAAAAAAGAAAATAACTTCTATAGTGACGCCCTTACAAATATTGCCATGCGAAAAGAAGTCGGCTCAAAAGTTTATCCTGAAAAATCAGCGGGCGTCAGATGATATGAATGAGAGACATCCGTTGCTTTTCGAAGAACATTTTTTTTTTGAGCTCTTGCCTCCACTTCTGACAAACGTATACGTTCAAAGTCGAAATTCAATTTCTGTTCTTCTTATATTTCTTTTTTCAGCAACGCAATCCAATTGAATTTTTTCCAATTGAAATTGGAGTTTATATCGTTTGAGCATCTTGTAGCAACGTTTGCAAAGAAAATAGCAAACGAAAAAGAAACTGAAAGAGAAAAAAAAAACAAAAATGAATGAAAGAACCTAGGCGAAGGCGTATGTCGCTCTCTAATACGATTACCCTACTGCTGAGCCTTGAACTCAGCTATTATGGGTAAATTTGTTGATTTATGACATTCGATCGATGATCGTGAAAAATTGCTCATGAATAAATTAAATTTGGCTACGGTTTCGTCGAGTGTGTTTTTTGTTTGCACCGTTTCATCTGGTACAACACAGATTGGATGATTTTCATGCATTGCAAAACGATTAGTCTAGATAAAGCGACACATGCAAAATAAAAAAATAAAAAAAAAAACAAAAAAAAAATAATTTGGAAGTTTATAAGCAGATCAGAGATTAATTTCGATTCTTCTTTGGTATCTGATTCGTAGTCAAGCCTCGGCTCGGCTCGGCTCGAGTCTAGGCCAGTTAAATGACTCTTAATGGTGTAAGGCGGAGTGAAGCAACAAATGATACAGTGTGCGCGTGTACCGTGTGCAACGGCAGTAATAACATTGACAGCATCGTCGTCTGTTATAACTGACCTTTCATTACAGATTTGGTTGCGAATATCAGCATAATTTTCAAAGGTTAATGATAACAAGCATATTATCAAGAGCTCATTTGAAACGCTCACATTGTCGACATTTGTCGATAAACTTCAACTTCCACCATCGCATCCACATTCACTAATAAGTCTTCTGTGGTTTGCGCTCACCGTTCCATCATTCCGTTCTGTGCCGTACCGTTCCGTCCTTCATATTATTGTAATGCTGTTTTGGCAATGGCTTTGAAATCGGACCAATTAGCCCACCGAATATATAGCATCTAATTGAATGAAGAAGAAGGTGTCTAAATGCAACATTTGCCATAAATGTTAACACGACTACTAAGTATGGTCATTAATAAGTATACGACTAGACACGTCCATCCGGGCAAAATTATAATGACAATCTGCTGCATACGAGTTGCTGCTGCTGCCTTTATAGAGTGCCAACCAGAATATGCCATTTAATTGATGCGATTTTTAATGGGACACAATTTTCTGAAATTAACCAAACAAATCGATTTCATTTATTACATCATTTAAAATTTTGTGAAATTTCTCGTTCATTCAGTTCGCATTAAACCTCGAAAAAGGTTGGGATGGCAAATCCATTGGCAAAAACCGGATAAAAACTGCTGCACAGACAAAACTCGGTGAATGAATGTGTCAATTATAAACCATAAAATGAACATTCCCTAATTAATTACCGATTATGAATGCCTGCAAATTGCGAACACGAAGCACAATTCTAGTAAATTCTTCATTTGTGGATTTCCAACTATAAAAGAGCATTACCGTTTCACTGGTAATATCATTCGCATTTGGCCATTCCGATCAATAAAACGGTGCAAGAGACATAAAATTTTCGCTATTTCAAACAGTAACAATGAAAGTAAAATCGATATTTGTACAAATTCATTTTTCGAGTTGGCGTTTGGAACAATTCGAATTTATTCATTCAATATAAATTTCACACGATTTTGTTCTTCATTCTTTTCATTTGTTCTAGGCTATTATTGGTGTGCTGATTGTGCTCATTGTCGGTGCTCAAGCTGGATATTTGAGTAGCGGCATTGGTAAATAAAATATATTTTAATTGTATTTTCATTCAGTCGCTCAATGTTTTTGCTGGTTGGTTTTTTTTTGTTTTGTTCGGTATTATTTGTTTTTATCATGATTGTCTTTTGGGGGTCGACGTTGATTTTCACCGGTGTTGTCGGCGACATTGAGCGACACATACCATCCCAGACTTTGATCGAACGCGAAATTAAGAATTTATGCGGTTTCACAATTGTCGGGACAACCATAAATTCGCTTTGACAGTTTGATTATACATTTTTAACGAGCACCTCGATAATTTTACTTCTGTTCTATTTTTTATTCCATTTCCAAAGGTGGATACTCCAATTATGGTGGTTTTGCTGGGGGACATGGTGGCGATGGCGGCGGCGGATACGGTGGATACGGCGGCGGACATGGCGGAGGTTATGGCGGCTATGGAGGTGAATTTTATTTTCTTTAACTTCAACAATGAAAATGCAACGGCATAAAAGTTCACAGAGAAAATTATAATTCAAACATTTCTTCAAACTACTAATTGATTTCGTTTCTGTCATTCCATTGGTGGACATACGACAAAAACCACATTATACCAACCATTAATACCAACACCATAGGCTATGGTTCGTCGTACGGTGGTGGTGAGTAATGCAAAATGAACTGCTTGATTGAAATTTAAAAACTATTAAACCAGAAACGGATTTCAAAAAAAAAAAATTAACCGCGACAACAGTTAATACATTCTCATTACGGAAAACCCTATCAAATGAATGAGCAGGATTGAGTTTTTATGAGTAAAGTACTCTGTGTGTATTTTTTTTGCGTCAACACTGCCGATTAAACACCACAATTCGATGCGGCGTAACTTTCAAGCACTGCTTTTTGCAACTTTTCAAGTGGATTTTGTGTGCAAAATGAAAAAGTTGCCGTTTGAAAAATTATAAAAGTAGTTTCGATTGCGAAAGAGCAATAGCAATGAGCTACGGAAAAGTTGTAAAACAAAAGAAAAGTGCAATAGAAAGAGTTTCATCAAACAGATCTATGCATTGAAATGGCTCGGCAATTGGGAAAAAAAGGGTCAACAGATGCTGTCGATTGAATACCACAAGTTTATGGTCTTTATAATCTGCAGTGAAGCAGCAGTTAACTGTTTGCAATGTTATAAATGTTGTTGTTGTTGTTTATATACTTCGTTCGTACTTTTTCCTATACGTCTTTTTTTGTTCTGCTGCGCACTTTTCGTTTTCGTTCAGTGCCAGAGACGAGCAATAATTAATTTAATTCTCTCGTATTTTCCAGGTTACGGTGGCGGTGTCAGCACAATAAAGGTACAGAATTTGAGCATTTAATACCGATAACAGCCATAAATATTTTTTAACGTGACTGTAATGAGCTTGTGAGCTACATAATTCATGTGCGCTTCTCACATAATCTCTGGTGCTATGTGACGGTTGAAACATCATTGTGTGCATTTTCATTGTTTTTTTTTCGTTTTTGTTTGTTGCTGGTCGGTACAAAATATCTCTATGGGGGTGATAAACAGAAGAGAAAGACAGAAAGCATTTCCATTAAGCACTACGATGTTAAAAGCGACAAGTGAAATCGAGTTAAAAGGATCAACCATGCAAGAACACTTTCACGACAACCACTTTTTTTTACAAAAAATATATTTTCTTTCGTGTCTTTCTGTTCGTTTTGTGTGTGTGTGTGTGTTACATTCGCCTTAAATTCAACCGGAATTTTAATTTCTCCACAAGATTATTCGTGTCGGAGGTGGTGGCTATGGAGGTGGACACGGTGGATATGGTGGGGGCTATGGAGGCGGATATGGTGGATATCGCAGTGGCGGTGGCGGCTGGGGCCATGGTAATTTTCATCTCATTTTCAAAATAGCGTCACTTTTATTTGATTACTTAATAAAGTTAACGTTTTAACGTACGAAAAAAAAAACCAAATATTTCCAGGCTGGTAATTAAACAGTTGACGCGAACATTAGACGGATTTAATGCGCCTATTTCTCTGATAAAAGCACAGCGCCACGCTCTCATCAGCCCAAATGCGACGTAATCGCAATCCTCAATTAGATGCATTATTGCGATTCATTTCATACGATTGTAATAAATTAAACAAATAAACATTTTTTGGTGCACGGAAAATGGAATGCCGCATTTATTTATTGATTGTTTTTATTGGTAGAAATTCCCAAGATAGGCGTTTATGTTACGATTCAAGCATTGAAAATCACAGCAACAAGCAATTCAATATACTTAAAATAGGTAATGCAAATTTTAGAGTCGCCTTCACACATTTTGTGACCCAGCTCACTCGTTCTTTGGCTCTCTCTCTCTCTCTCTCTCTCTCTCTCATTCTCTATTCCTTTGCTTTGTATCGGTGACTAAAATGTGTGTGAACAGAGAACATTCCATTTAAAGTTGCAAAACTTTCAAACCATGCACTTGGGAATAATATAAAAGATCAAACCTTTGAATGTTCACACTGAAAATGGATTATTCGAAAATAACAAATGTGTTTATTGTAGTTATTTCTGGGTTCGATAGCCAATTTGTTTGTTGCAAAAATGAGTCTTATTGTAAAATGTTTCAAGTTTCACAGCGGGGCCGATGAATCTACCTCTATGTGTGTCAGAGTGAGAGAGCGATTGGGCGGATATTAACATTTATTTTCAATAAATACGTATTTTAGTATTAAATTTCCCAAAAGTGTTTCACAAATTCGATTGAACAGCTGTACAATGTGTACACATCCGTTCACTTTAGTCACTGTTCACCAATTGAATGTTTCATCGTTCGAAATTTATATATATTTTATATTTATCCAAACATTCTTCTTTTGGTATTTGTGGGAAAATTGTTCCGTGTATTTTGTGTTGAATGAAATTTTATATTGTTGTTTATATTCAAATGGTAAAATGCGTAATTAACGGCAGTGTTCATAAATTTTCGCTCAAGTTAATTCGGGTGTAATGTGTAAATGGTGTAAGGCTAGACTTTAATATAGTTTACATTTTTGGTTTTTGCATTGGCCTGTGGTAGAAACGGGTTTTCGGCGGCCCCGGTTTTTATGTGTTTAACTTTAAAAATTTAAAGCGCTTAAACGGGAATCCGGCATCATGGGCATAAATATTAAATTTTAAGCAAATAGTGTGAAAATCCAAACCAATTTTCTATTTGCAGCTCATTCTCTCTCTCTCTCTCTCTCTCTCTCTCTCTCTCTCTCTCTCTCTCTCTCTCTCTCTCTCTTTCTCTCTCTCTCTCTCTCTCTCTCTCTCTCTCTCTCTCTCTCTCTCTCTCTCTCTCTCTCTCTCTCTCTCTCTCCTCTCTCTCTCTTTCTCTCTCTCTCTCTCTCTCTCTCTCTCTCTCTCTCTCTCTCTCTCTCTCTCTCTCTCTCTCTCTCTCTCTCTCTCTCTCTCTCTCATTCCGCTTTAGCTGTTTCGATTTGTTTAGGGCCAGTGCAATGCGAAACATAATACACTCTTTTCGGATGGTCAATGCGCGTAAATGTGATCGCACCATTGCATGCCATAGCTGAAATGTCTCTATTTCCGTTGGCTAACATATTTTGTGAATCGAACAAATGGCTTTTACTAATGGGACCGTGATATTTTTTAATGTGTTTCGGCTTTCGTGGATTATCATTTGCGAAAATATTTGAAATGATTCGGGTTTGGCTCGCTTGATTCGGCTGGACACACACACACACACGCTCACACGATGGTTTTTGGTGCTACCATTTATTTGTATTAAGCACGCGTTTCCATTTCCCACTATTCACCATTCGGTCGGGTGTGTTGTATAAGTATAAATATTCCAGATTCAGACCTCGACGAAGTATTTAGCAAACAAGGAATTATAAATGGCCTTTCGATGTGTGTAGAACATATAATCATTTATCACTCGTAAATGAAATATTATTCCGTTTTTAATGTCATATTCCAAACTATTACATTCAGCCATTATAGTTTAAGTGTTGCTTTTACCGCATACATTTTTCTATTTCAAATAATAATAATAAAAAAAAAAACAAACAAATAACCAAATTTTTGTTCGATTTGTGTATGTTTTTATGGAATTAGAAGATATTTTCTGTTCAAAATCCAGCAAAAATGGAAAAAAAACACGCAAATGAATTGAAACATTTTTTGTTGCTTGCGTGAGTTATGAATGTGCCTTTGAAATTCAATTTACTAAAGTCGTTCACACATTCATTCACTCACAAAAACTGATGTGTGTGCTTTTCTCTCTCTCTCTCTCTCTCTCTCTCTCTCTCTCTCTCTCAAAATGAAGCATTCTCAGACACTATTGAAAATGGTTGGTCGTCCATAAGGATAAATTCATTTAATCACATGTCATATAGAAACGAGCCACAGGCTACTCATTCACCCCCATCTCTCTTTTCCTCTTTCAAATCACATTCTTACATTTTTGTTGGGCACGCAAAAGCGGGAAAAGTTCACGAATCTAATGAAAATTGTGAATGTGAACGATGGACGCGCCTAATCTCATTAGGTAATGAGCAACGGGGTCACAGCCATTCGCCATTCACCCATTTGCTATAGCCATTGCGATGGAACAACGTTTTAACAACAGCGTTACAACTAACTAAACTGAGGATAAATCGAGGCTTAAACCGCTTATACGATAACATATAACGAGTCGAACAGATGAGAATGAGAGAGTAAATGAGCTAGAGAGATAGAGACGCACACACACACACACACACACACACACACACACACACAGAGCGTTTGAGTTGATCACATATCCTTGGCAAAGAGTCAGCTACCATATATGGAGGAATGTGGTGAACGTGTAGTGTACGCGATACATATAGAGTGGCTTTTATAATAGCCTCGGGCAAAAATGGCGTGTTTAATGTGTAAAACTAGAAATTATGTGAATGAATTTCGGGTGTGTATTGATGTTGCCGTTGCCGCTGTCGATGCTGATACTTTTGACTATATGTGTTTGTGTGTATGTTTGAACAATGGAACGTTTGAACATTTGAGCAACGTGCACACATTTCTATCGTATGAGCAAACATAAAGTAAGAAATTGCCAGCAGCGGCCAATAGTGTGAAAAGCTCAACAAGAGAAAAACGAATCAAATGAATAAAACAAATAAAACAAATAAATGGCAAAAAATTTTATTGCTCATGTTTCGCATACGCATATTACATCCACTGCCAATGCATCACTAGCACGAACATCGAAAATTATTATTATTAGATGAGTCAACAGTAGAGAGAAAATGAAAGAAAGGACAACAACAAAAGAGAACAACAACAACAACAAAAAAACAAAAAAACTGGCTCGCCTCAAAAACTAAAACGGAATAAAAAAAAAATTCGCACAACAGCAATTTGTGGCAAATAACAAGGAATTGGGTGCGCGTATTGTATGAGCCATACGCTGACACCAACAAATAGAGACGTACAATAATAATAATCGTATGTTTTGCCACACATACAATTTTGGGGGTTTGAAAATGGATTTGCACGGGACAAAGTTTCACACGAAAGAGAAAAAGAGAGAGAGAGAGAGAGAGAGAGAGAGAGAGGAAAAATTGTGCGCACACTAGAGCTATTATTACTGTTATTAGGTATTCAGACGATGGCTATACGTGTGTATGTGCTAAGGCCATTGCACACGTAACGTACTTTTTCCGATCGGCTCTTTTGTTTGGCTTATCTGCGAGTTATAAAACTTTTTGAAAGCAGAAAAATTGCGTGCTACCGATTAATAAATTTTTCAATTTATCTCGATTCTTATTTTTCCTGCGATTGCTCGTCCCGATTGCTGTTGCCATTTTTTTTTGTACACTCGTCTGTTTTGTTTTATGTGATGTTATTGCTGTTGTTTTTGTTTTCGTTTTGTTTTGCCTGTGTCCGATGTCTGTATGGGCCCGGAATGCCACTCTTTTCCTTCGACTAGAAAATCGGTGTTTATAACAAGCATTCCGCATACTCCGTTTTTTTTTTCAGTCCATCTCTCTCTCGTTCTCGCTCACTCTATGTCTGAGTGAGTGAGTGTGTATGATATGCCTGTGCACTTTTTCGTTTTCAAAAGAATAGGACAAGCATGGCGAAGAGAATAGAACATTAATTATAATGAAAAAGTGTGGAACAACAGCAATAATGGAAAACAATCGTAAATCTTGATTACAATTACGACACAAGCACACCGAATGCAGTGAGAAAAGCGAAGTGGGCGCGTAAGCGCGCTCCAGCGCATTACAACGTGGCGACAAAACAAAAAATGCGAAGCGCAAAAAAAAATGGAGGAGAGAAATGGAATCTGTCTTGGCCGCTTTCATATTCAAACGCCCCCAAAAACTCAAACATCAGAATTTCAGGAAACAAAAAGATGTACCATTGAGCTAAAAGCGAAGAGATCTGTTATACAAAACATTTAAAAAAAAGGAGAAAAAAAAACACACACACACACACTCAACCGGAATAAAACAAAAAGAACAGAAAACGAAACTGAGCACGAACGCGAATTCATACATATAGCAAAAAAAAACAAGAAGCATAAAGAAAATCCGATTCCCGTGTTGTTTGCACAAAACTTTTATCTGCACTCGAGCAAATCAGCCATAGCAATTTAAAGAGCGTGCATAGGTTCCTGTTTTCTAGTGTTTCTAATGCGGTGAAAAAAAAGAAGGAAGAGACATGTACCGTGTACAACTATATGTACAGCAACATTCAGCAGGGAGCGAAAAGCAACGAAAACTACCAGAAAGTACATCGATGTTGAAATGCGTAAAACGTGCACGTCAACCGTCGACTGAGGCGATGAAGATGAACAATGAAATCGTTTAACTAAAATATGTGAAATGAGCTTCCTCTCTCTTTTTCCTCTCCCTTCATCTCCCTTTATCCCCTGTCACCCTTTCGTTTTCACCATTTCACACCAGTTAGCATTCCATATTCAAAAGCTCAAAGTTTCATCATCATCGTTTATGAAGGGCGAAGAAAAAAAAACCGAAATATCAATGCCAACAACAAAAATACTGTTCGTATTACATTCACTCGCCATGCATCTGGAGCACACCACTCAAAGTGAGTGAAGCAAATGAAGTGAGAGCCCAGCGGCAAGCATGTACCAACCATTTTCTGTATTTCTGTGTGCAATTTTGATTCAACGTCTGAAACCCCCATCATGCTCAAAATCATGGCTCGGCTCGGCTCTACTCGTTTTCTCATCAAAAATGGGTAAAATTCTATAATTTATAACGCATTTCGATAATTTCATGATAAATGGTGTCGCGTAGGATGCATCTTTAATAAATTATATATATATATATATCACTGGCACCGTCGAGATAGTACCTCCCCCGACTGAGAGACAGAAAGTGCGAGTGAATGGAATACGACGGTGCGTTAAATTCGAATGTTGCGTGTGTGCACAAAAACTAAAGGTAGCCGAGAATTAAATAAGATGAGTTACGTCCGGTGACGATAAAGTGTCGCTAATCGATTACGGTGTGCTACGTATAGAATGTTGCCTCGTGCAAAGTTTTCGGCACCAAGAAGAATGATATCTTCGTTTCTAGTCTTCGTTCCACAATCGATCTTATCAAACTAGCAAAAGTATATGTGTGTGTGTGTGTGCACGACACATAAATAGCTTATTGTGGCCGTGCTTTCACTTTACGAAATTGTGCCTTGGCTAAAACATTTCAATACGGAAAGCAATGAGAAAATCAACGTTACCAATGCTCTAGCAAAACTAGCACATCGCATACACACCATTTCAGATATTGCTTTCCGTAAGCTATTGCTACTTGTGCTGCTGCCATCATTGTTGTTGTTGTTTTTGTTGTTTATGTGCCTCTCTGTTTCTCACAAACTAAATAATATCAGCTCAACCAGTGCAGTTTTAACATTCGAAACGAGTCACACCGGTGTGTCGCTTCAACTGCTGATCTCACTCCGTCGCATGACTCTAATGATCTAATTTATGGCAAGTGCCGTAAGCTTATTCACCATTCATCCTCGACCGAAAGCAATTCGTCTATAAACCAACCAAAATGCGATGAAGAAACTTAAAACAACAATAATAATAAAACACCAACAGCAAACGATATTAATCGCACAAGCACTGGGTATGGTTTTGATGTTCGACATACACACACAAACACACATACGCATACACCCGGGCACACAACACTGTTCTAATGTGTCGTCGCTTCACTACATCGACCAGGCCGAATATGTATCTACGATGAAAATTTTCCTGAATGCAATATATTACGAATAAATATATTCACAGTGTTAAAGCGTACTTTTCGTTAGCTGCTTCTATGGGTTAAAATATTATTCAGTCAACGTTAAACAGCTTAATGCATAATGTATATTCATCATGAACTCGATGACGATAGGTATTTGCTTTTGTCTTTGGATTTTTCGCAAGCAAGCACAACATTTACTAGGCCAGCCCAAGTGATGGTAACTTTAGCAGTAGCGGCTTAAAGCAGTAACACCAACATCAATGCCACCACCGACATCCATTGTTGCGTCTCAGAATCAGACTGGATTTTAGAAACTGCTTTGAAAATCGTCTTTTGTTTTTCATTCTCTAGTTTTCTCTCTCTCACCGATGCCTTATGCTTCTTTGAAAAGTGTTATGCTTTTTATTTTATAAATTGGCTGTATGTGAGTCATTTTGGAATGGTACTAGCATCCGTTACTCTCTTTCGCTCACTCTCTCTCACTCAATCTCTCTCTCTCTCACTCTCTCCGCTCTGACTTTCTGTCGTTCCTTTTGGACTCATCCATCCTGTTCCTTTTGGATAATATGTTGTGTGTTATACGTGCGATAAGTGTGAATGAATTTACGGAAAAATAACATGTTTCACACGTTTCGTTCAGCCCAGCCGGAGTTTAGCCAAAAACCAAAATCCAAGTCAAGTCAGGTTGAGTTTTCATCGAAAATGTTTCAACATCAAAGTTTTAACTTATAATAGTAATAATTTTCCTTTACTTTCAACCATAACATTTGAACGACATCATGAGTTGGTGTGCGGTCGTCGCTTCCATTTCTATATTGAATGCTACTGTGTTTCATCTTGAGTTGATTCAGCCGTTGATATGGATTAAATGGCAAAAGAGCAAAAGCTAGGATTGTGATGTTTGAACATCGTATGAGTAAATATACCAAAAATTCATAATATATAAATATGAAATACATTTAATATTTATATCAACTATTTTAACAAACAATGAACAAGTGTATGGCATACCATACCACCTACAGATTGTGTACGTAGTGCATGTGAACGATCGGGATATTTTACCACCGCGACTGGTGAAACTAGGAAACAAGAATCCGGTTTCTACATCTGTATGCATACCAAATTTTCCATTAGATAATAATATTCGTGCAACGCATGGACTTCATTTCGAAAACAGTACATTAGAAATTTTAGAGTGGCATTTTTGCAACAGAAAAACAAAAACAAAAAAACACAAATTCCAAAAATTAGATCCGAAACCAAATGTGAAAAATTCATTGGCGTCCAGTTTATAGTGAACGACATCTCGTACAAGATTTGATAAAATAATAATACTTAAGTCTACTTAACTAGAATTCACCAGAAATTGGACACTCTCAATTTGTCCATTTATTGAGTGTTTTAGCAAAGGACGTCCTTTATCGTCGCTTTTGAGCACATTTTCCCGGTGCTTGTGAGCTCCCTTCTCGAGAATCCTGCTCATTTTGAAATTATGGAATGAAATTTATTTCATAATAAGATAAATTGAACGATGATGCCAGAGGCTATTTGGTTTTTCAATTTTGAGTTAATTCATGTTTTGAAATCGAAATTGTCATGTTCCGTATTCCCTATCTATGCATCCATAGACGCACTCAATGTGTGCATGTGTGCCCTTTCTCACAATCGACTACATTTTGCAGATGTTTAAATTTTCATCGTTTTGAAGGTTTAAAATCCGTTTTGGATTATCTTTCTGTGTACAATTTGATGTAACAAGCTGCTCAGTGAGTGTATATAAATATGTGTTAGCTGAATTAAGGGCTGATTTCCGCACCACTCTATTGGTACCTGTTCCGTATGTGTATGAGTGTGTGTGTATGTGTGTGATGCGATAGAAGAGAGTAAGAGTGAGGCTTCAAGTGTATGGAGGAATTAGCATACATTCAATAATATAATGTGACCAACATTGGTTACGGCTCATGTAAATATATTCAAATAGTCGGGGCGAATGTTGATGCCGTGTGCAAATGTGTCTGTGTGTATGTATATGTGAGTGTCAGGCTGTATATTTTGCTTTATTTCATGTTTCATAACATGTGTGTGCTTCGGCATTTTCGATATCTCTGTACAGCATCGTGCATCACCAAATGCTAAATTATACGAACAGTGTGCGAGTTAGTGTGTGTTTTTGTGTTGGCTTTAAACGTGTTAAATGTGATGGGAAATAAGCAATGAAATCAAGTGTATGAAAGTGCTTCAGTGCAAAACCGTTTGGAAAGCTCAACAAGCTGTACACATACGATCATGGACTGACGCATCAATGCTCACTGTGTGGCTCTCTCTCTCTTCGGTGTTTTGTTAGGCACAAGCAGCAGGCAACCAGTGAGCCAACAATCCGATTCCGAATGTGATGTTTTTGCAGAGTGTGAGTCTCTCTCTATCTCTCCGCTCTCGCTCTCGCTTACTCTTCTGCTTTGTGTGTGTGTGTGAGGCGTTATTAATGCAGCGATACATTGAGGTACATTTATAAGACGCCTAAGCTGTTGATTTTTCCCATTTAAACCAATAGTTTTTCATTTAACGTATGAACAGCGAACGGCATTACAACCGCTCGTAATGATGCCATACCATGCATACAATTACTTTTCGCTTTGCACTTGATGTCTACTCTATAGACGGTGTTTTTATATGGGGTTTTTTGTTTGTTTGGCAAATGCCTTGTATCAGGTGCACGCTCATTCATTACGGTTATTACTGTTATTATTTTTCTTCCGTTCATTTCGTTTGTTTTTCTTGTGCATATTTTTTGTTTTTTGTTTTTTTTTTCGTGGATGAATTCATGCGATACACTCTCTACCTTTAATATTTCGGTGTTACATGGAAATCCTTCGGCGAATGTGCATGGAAATGCGCATGGAGTTGAATACATGAATATAAAAAAAACAACAGAACGAATCATTCAACACCAAAAAGCAAGTGAACAGAGAAAGAGGCTATAACAAAAATACTAGCAACAGCAACATCAACCGGGCAAAAACAACTAGAAACAAAAAATGAACACAACAACGAAATTATCGTTTGAAAGCATCGAATTTAATTCTGCATTCAAGCGCTCATGTATGCTTGAACGAAAAGAAAAAGCAGATGACACTCTTAATACAAGGTACTTTTGACAATTTTTCTCTCGTTTATCCTGACGTATTATTTGCTTATATTTTTGTTGATGTTGTTGTTGTTGTTTGTAATTTCTCTTGCTCGTCAACTCACGCGATATGAGAATTTTGCGAAGCTCCAACAGTCGCTCAACATACACACACACACACAAATTATTCGCTTACGAAGAGAGTGAAAAAAAAATTGCATTTCAGATGAGTGGAGATGAGAAAGAGACACAACGAGAGAGAAATCAAGAAAGAGAGAAAGAGTCTGCAAGTAAGCGTTAAAAGAAAAATGACGGCAAACAATTTACAGCAAGTGAATTGGCTGAACTGGTTGGGTTGTTCGAGTAAGAGTTTTGAGAACATGAGAAAATACACAGAAAAAAAAAGAAAACACAGCAACGGATACGATAAATACGACCATGATGATGGAAAATGAATGGGAAAAAATGTAAATAAATTTCTGCCAAAATGAATATAATGTATGCGTGCATAATTCTTGGCATATAATTTTCCTCGTGATGCGACGTTGAATGTGTGCGGGCGCGCTCGTGTTTGAATTCATTCGAGCAACGGGTAAAACAGCTTATATGCTTACAGTTTGTATTCAGATGCATATTAAAAAGCATTTGTCAATTGAAATTTCGTAAAATTGTCACGTCGTCTTCGGTGCCACCAACGAACCGAATGGAAACCCATCTCCCCCGGTGCGGAGCAATTGCCCAGAGGGAGACACACACACAGAGAGAGAGAGAGTGAGAGAGAGTGAGAAATAGAAAGATCTGGCCATGCTACAATTGCTGTCATTATCTCTCGCACTCATGGCATATCAAATCTACGGGCAAACTGCCGGTATTCACCGAGAATGTAAAAGAAAACGGAATAAATTCCTCACAAAATCACAAAAATGCACACACGAATCGGTTCGTTTTCATCACGAATACATTATAATCTGGTGTGTCTGGTTGGTGTTGAGCTGGGCAAAAGCAATGAAAGAACAAAAAAAAACAACAACAACCATACACACAGAAACACACCAGCCCCAAACCCAAGCCAATATATAAAGATTCCAACAACAACCAAGAGACTGTGGTAGAAACCGAGTGAAGGCGAACAAGAGCGCGCTCAAAGTTGATCTGTGTGTTATGTGAATTATATTGTTTGGGATTCAGCAGCCCCATTGAAGATAACAACTTTGGATTTTGCTGTGTGTATGTGTATGCGTGCGTGTGTGTGAATTCTTATCGCACCGCATACTTACACCATGCATTAGCATATTTTTCAACGGTTTATCTCATGTTGATGATTGTTGTTGGTTTCTTTCTGCGTCTATTCTTTATTTCACTTTTTTTTACTTTACTTTTCTTTTCTTTACTTTTCTTTTCTTTTCTTTTCTTTTCTTTTCACTTCTCTCTCTCTCTCTCTCTCTCGGTGTATGTTTTTTTGTGTGTCTGTTGCTGCGATATAATATCCTCTTGAGTCGGTGTTCGAAGTTGCAGTTTGCTTTTCCGCTCAATGAGTACAGTTCGAATCAACTCTTGTCGGTTCTTATCACATGTGTTAAAAAATTAAAGCAAAGAAATTAAAAATAGGATACCGAACAAAGGAAACACGTCTGCCTTGACGCAAGAAAATTGCTAAGGGAAAACAGATATACACAATATGCACACACACACACACGAACAAACACCAACGGAGTAAAATTGAAGGCGAGAAAGCGAATGGGCGAGTAAGATGCGATAACGATTTACGGGTTGAAGTGGGGCGATTGGTGAGCAACTCACCCAAAAAGAGATTCTGGAATGAGAATAAAAAGTAAACAGATCGTAAAAAATATGCGTTTAGCATACGGTAAATGGTGTGGGTGTATGAGTGTGTTTGTGTGTTTGTATCTGGCAAGCCATTGGGAATAAAAGGTTTGACGCATCGCGTCAAAGAAATTAACATGTTACGTAGAATGTCGTAGGTAAGCGCACCATACGAAGCTATGATGCTTTTAAATGAATCCGTGAGAACTAATTTGCACAAAAAGCGATTGGTTGGGCGCGGTAAAAACAGATGCAAACACTTTTCGAAACCTAAACAAAGAGAATGATATGCGAAGGAACGTTCCGAAGACGCGACTGAGACACCCGAGAGTAAATGCAAACACGTAAGTATTAATCTATATAGATATATCGATGACGAGAAAACTTTTCACATACACACACACACGACTACGAACGACTCACTCGGTAGAGTGATGTGCGTTGTGCGATTTTTGCCTGAACAAAGAAACCATGCATACGTTATATTGTTGAAATCGAAATAATGAGAGATTGCTAGAGAAATACTGTGCAAAGTGTGGATTGGCTGCGGCAGAACAGCAACAAGGGAGAGAGGGACTGAGTAAAACGAATACTCGACGAGCACGACTGGAACACATTAGCGGATATATGATTACGCAAAACAAATTGACTTGGTGTTGTTTTTGTTTATATTTTCCACACAGGATACAACTAAATTGAAATTGCTGAAGAAAACTTTTATCGTATCATCTCGACTATATATTTGACTTTGAAGCCATTATGTTTAAATATGCTCGTGCATACCAAACAATTCATGCTCTCGTTTTCACATTCACTCTCATTCCCTTGCCCTCCCCCCTCCGGTCTCTCCGGTGTCTTTGGCATAGCCTCAAACACCACCATAAATACACCTTCAACATATGCCGATAAAATACTTTATACGTATGATGAGGTGAAGAGAGAGAGAGAGAGAGAGAGAAAGAGGGAGAGAGAGGGACAGAAGGCCACATACACGGCTCGAGTGAGATATAGTTACATGTCATTGAGCATATACATGCATATATACGACCTACATCCTGTCAATTTCATACGCTTGGTTGCAATGCGCCCCCTCACAACGACTATTTATTTGTTACTTGTCTTAACCAAAACGATTTTCTTTTCAGCGTATTAAAGAAAAGCGGCCGTTGTGCCGGATTCTCTTCGGAATCTCTGTCGGTTGTTGGCATGTGTGTGCGAGTGTTTGTGCGTTGCTTAATGTTTGCAGAAAGAAAGAAAAGATTGTGTTCGATGCTAAGCTTCACGAATCTCAAACTAGAAATAATAAAAGCTTTGGAATGAAATGACGGGGCGTCTTTCAACCAAAAACACCAAAATCCCTTCAACGGATACTTGTGACACGATTTTCAGCACACAATCTGCGTCTACTATTCAAGTTCATTTTTGTTATTGTTGTTGTTGCAACGACCAGGCTTTAAGCGCCTCTTGAGCTCACTTATTCGTTCATTCACTCTCATTCAAAATCTGTCAATTCCATTAAACTAATTATGCACATAATTAGCTCTACAAAAACGTCAAACGAAGTTAAAATCGATTAAAGCTGATTAACTATTTAGAGTGTTTTTGTGAGTGCTAAATCAAAGCTGCTGCATCTGGTGATTTTTTTGTTTTTCTCTTATATTCCTCTTTGGCCTGAATTCACCACCATACTTAGCCCCTTTAGAAGATAATATGAATTCCTTACCTCTTTTTTTCTTGTGTTCCCATTCGCTTCTTCTACATTCCCTTTCATATTCAGTACCGAACTTTTTCTCAACCGATACATTCATCTATTTCAAGTGGTTGTCGGCTGTCGGTTGTGCCGGGATTCTGTCGGTTGTGCTTTTTTTTCTTCCTTTCGTGCCCTGATCGTTTCGCCAGCCAAATGCGAAGTTCACTTTTCAACATCAGTTTACAAATAATTTTTCCCAAATGGCGCGTCGACTATAAGAATGCCACAGAAAACCCAATTCGATTTCAATCGAAATCGAAGAATGAAAACGCGCAAAAAGAGAAAAATAAAAACCAAACCAAACCGGGAGGATGCTGTCGTCTGCTATTGTTTTTTTCCGTTTTTTTTTTCGTTCTACTCGCGCCACTGTGAGGCACTTATTTGTATCGCATTTACAACTTTGCTTTCGTTAATATGCTGGCGCCAAATTCTGGAATATTCACATTTATGGCAAATGACGTACTAATTTCGCAAAATGTAAATCAGTTTGCGAATTTTCTCTTGTGTTTTTCTCGTTTCTCATATTTTATTTTTGTTCTTGTGTGTGTGTCATGCTTTGTTCGCTATGCTCTCTATTGCTGGTTATTTCCATTCTCACTCGACTGCTGTGTGTATGTGTGTTTTCAACACTATATTACTTCCGTCGACACTGCTGTTGAAACGATACGTTTACATGGCCGGAACATTGTACAGAGAGAAAGCGAGTGCGAAAGAGAGCTGAACAGAGGCGTTTGTGCAAATATTTATGCGGAGAAGAATGTGCCAAAAATTTGTCGAAATTCAAATAAATATTATCAGCTTCAACTGGCAGAAGCAATATAACACCAATTTGGTGGAAATCAATTGGCATATTTGCCTACGGAATGACAGCAAATTGCGCGCACACCATACACACACACACACACACACACACACACACACGCCAACATACATACATGCATACTGTGACTGTGACTGTGCCCTGTGTGCATGTGCCAGTGGCTGTGCAAATGCGACTTGCCGCTATTTTGCGCGCCATGCACAACACACATAAATTGTTATTTGTTCGGTAATTATTTTCATTCCGAATTATTTGCCTTTAATTCCACATAAAAATGCTGGGCCATGTTTCATTTTACTTCCGCCAATTTTCGGTATATTTTCTCCATTTCACTCGCTATGCGTGTGTGTATGAGTGTGTGTGTGTGTGTGTGTGTGTGTGTGTGTGTGTGTGTGTGTGTGCATGTTTTTGCTTACCGCCAAATGGCATGTTATTTCGCGCTGTTGAACCACCGCAATGAAAATGGTATTTTAATTCAATGGATCTAGTTTCGTTATCGAAATGAACGCGAACGCTATCACCGAATATGAATGCCACGCCGATTTTTTGTTATTCATTTTGGCTGCGATGCGTGCACACACAGTGCTCACTTTCTCACTCTCTTCACCACAAATTGTTGAAATTATCATCGCACACATATCATTTATGTTCCATGCGTATAATAATGCGAGATAAACCATCCGTCCGTACAATGCGATTATTATAGATTTTCGACTGTCGTATACGTAATGTTGATTCAATGTAATTTGTGCAATTTTACATAAGAAATAACTCGTACACAAACAAATTTTCCGCCGCATAGAGACACACACACACACCGTGATTAAATGACAGAGCCGAAGACAACATCAAAATCGAATGCTTAAAAGCCAAAGCTCACGTCATCGTCAACACGCCATTACTTGGAGTATTTGCTGTGCCCAAACACGAGTAACTCAATACAGTGATGATGTTATTAATAGCGCGTATTATTACAGTGTAATCATTTCTGCCAATAATTGGTGAAATTGGAGAATGCGACTATAGAAATGGTAAAAGATCCATTACATCCAGAGGTGAAAGCAAACAAAAAGCAGTCCATTCATTCAATGTCTCTCGCTGTTAACGCATCGCATATACTGAGAGTAGGTTTTCTTTTACGGGAAAGGAAAGCATCGAACCGAAAAAGCGAATTCGAAATGTATTTGTTGCTCTGTCACCATTGATTACGACAACAAGCATCAAATATTTTTATCCGCATATTAAAAGCATATAAAATGTGACGTGGCAAAAGAAAGGCGAAAAATAAAAATAAAAACCGAGTATTGTCAAACCGACATCACCAGCAGCATCACCAGCAGCATCAACAGTGTCACACACACACACACACACAAACAGTGCTCACGGAAAATTTGTGGCGTACAAAACTTATGGTGTGTGTAATGTGTTGATAATAAATTTTCTAACCGAAGCGCATCGAAAATAAACGGCCTTTTTATTTGAGGCGATATGTTTTTGTTTTTGCTCCTCCAGGGTGCACGACATATATCCATCGCTATCATATCGTATGAAATGTGAACAAAACGGGATGGAATGCTGTACGTTTTCCTTTCCGTTCACTTCCGTTCCTTTTCGCAAAAATCTAAAATCCATACATCTATATATATTTAGATGGTGATGGTGGATGAGCGCGAATTGCGCGAATCGAGCATTTTATTTATGCTGATTGTATTTTGAAAATGACATTCACATACAACAGACATGACTCTTAGCCCGTTCACTATTCACTCACATGCAAAAATCATTCAAATCCCGAACACTGGAATGTGTGTATATGACAACAACTGCCGTTTTGGGCAAAAGCACAATTTATTTATGTACGGTTATTGATCATAAAGATAAATAGAACATAAATATTTTTTCGATGACGATAAATTTAATACGATCATTGACAATTTATATGGGCAATGGTGAAAGGTGTCGCAGTGTACAATAACAGAAATAATAATCGTGGCATCAGGGCGCGCGTGATATACAAAAGTGAATCATTGAACAATAAGCAGATGATAACATCAATCGCACATCGTATCAATCGAAGCGAATTACGCACATTATCGCTGAAATGTGTGTATGTGTGTCGCATCCGGAGAGCCAGTGAATGAACGTTATGATGAGGCGAGTATGAGCTGTGAAGGCAAAAATCACTCCCATTCTATCTATTTCTATATTTATGCTGCAATTCATGTAATGGCATTCATTTTGCAACACTCTCCTCTTCCATTTGTGTGCTTTATATGTGTGTGTGTGTGTGTGTGTGTGTGCACGCGGGCCTTTTGTATTCATTCACATTCTACTGTCTTTATTGCGAACAGCAAATTTCATTCTCGGCTGCAATTAACACTTACGAGTTTCAATCCCAGGCCAATTTACAAAAGAACGTTCTCGTTTTTTGTTTTCCTTTATTCCTGCAAAGTTGATGATTTTCCACATTTCATCATCAATTTTGGGAGGAAATTCGGTTTGATGTGCGACTATGGATGTGAAAGATGTGAATGCGCCGGTTGCGTTCGCGAACATAGTATTTTAGATTCTTAATACCACATCCGATGAATCTGACTTCATGTCCTCCCCTCCGCCCCCTCCCAGAAAAACCCATCCTCATAAAAAAAAAATGTATCAAAACTCATTTCGGTTTATTTTAGTACACTATTCTAGTGTTTATGTTTACAATGGAATAAATGGAAAGCGCACTGCAGCCCGTTGTGTTTTAACGCGCGCGAAATGAGATATATACAACTTTT
This sequence comes from Aphidoletes aphidimyza, assembly GCA_030463065.1. Taxonomy (NCBI): domain Eukaryota; kingdom Metazoa; phylum Arthropoda; class Insecta; order Diptera; family Cecidomyiidae; genus Aphidoletes; species Aphidoletes aphidimyza. Next base: position 3,005,829 of record CM059996.1, read on the forward strand.
CAACACACAATATGAATGGCAAAAATATCTTTTCTCTATGAATTCACTTCTCTCTGTCTCTTGCATGTTTGCTCTCTCTGTTTCGTTCATTGCTAAAACTTCATCGTCAGACATGAAAACACATTCTTGGGAAATTTCACGTTATCGTTACCATTTCATTCAGTCTTGTTTTACTCTCACTCTAGCATCAGCAGAGTCAGTTCGTTAAATTTCATTTTATGTTCGGTATAGTGTTTTGTGTCTTCGTGGCATTTTTGCCATTTATTGTTTCTTCTTGTTGTTGTTGTTGTTGTTGATGCTTTTCTTCAGTGCGCCCAACACACTGTTTCACTGTAACACATTCATTTCATCGCATCACATCATAGAAGTCTCATTCACACTGTGTGTGTGTGTGTACTTTTCTTCATTGAGAGTGAATGCTCTGCCATTTATGGTATTCATCACAATTTACTTCGATGCAAAACAATAGCGCGCTGGCAAAAATGGAATACACACACACACACACCCAAAAAAGAACAACACGGAATGAAACGCTTTTATTATGTCCTTTAATTTAATCAAAAATTTACATCGACTATCGTTTTGTTATATATGAATGCTGTATGGAATATTAGATTTCAGCTTGATTCGTTTAACTCTCTGTTTCACCCCGTCGTTTGACGCCCGCAATTCTTCAACTTCGATGTAGATCACACCACGTCGAACTTCACCTCTGGCTGTAAATGAAAGCTTAGACATTGATAAGAACCAAAATCAAACTCAATTCTATCTCTTCTTTTCCTCTCAATCTCTTGTGCATTCTGCAAACATAGATATTTTATATATATATACACACACACCGTCCGCTACCGTATAAATTGAGTCATTAGCTTGTAATTCTTGCTCTGTACCGTATTTTTGCATTCATATCGTGTGTCGATTGGGAAACACGTAATTTTTGAAATGTATTTAGTGCGTCTTTTTTCCGGGGCATTTGAGTTCGGTGTGAGCTTGCTGAAAAGGGTTCATCAATTCATCACATTTGATACATTTGATACATTTGTTGTTTTAAATTAGGACAGTATCATGTTCACCGAGCGGAAGTGGTGATATACATTTTGTGTAAACGGACCGAGATATAGAGAAGGGGGGGGAGAGAGAGAAAGAGCTTTCGATTAGAACGCTACGTTGATTGTGATATCTCCAAAGATCTCATGCCAACGACATCTCGTATTCGGGCCAACACAGCATTATTTTCATTTGCACACGCTCTCTAGCGCACACACACACACACACACACACACACACACACACACACAATTCAAAAAAGATGGAAATATAAATTTGATGAAATGCTAGCCGATGATGATGTTGATGATGTAAAAGAAATAAATCAAAATACGTTGCTAATAATAACGAATGGCTGGAGGCAGCAACACATCGTGGCGCGCGTTTTAATGGACTAGTACATTTTCCACTTGATGCACGCATATGAATAATTTATTGGTTGTAATTAAACAGGCATACTAACATTGCTTGGTTTGGTGAGCGAACGAGTGAGCGCGTGAGCTTTCTCTTGCTCATCCGCTCGTACAGCGTTCATTTGCTCGTTGCCATACACACACACACACACACGACCACATTTGCAATTTTATATCGTTCAGCGCGTCGCATAGGATGCAATAAACGGATTCGCAAAACACACAGTTTATCTGCAACTCGGTTTTTTTTTCCTCTCTCTCTCTCTCTCTCTCTCTCTGAGTGTGTTTGTTTGTTGGTCGGTGTGAGTGAGCTCATTCGCTCTACTTCTCATCGCTACTGAAATTCGTCCAAAAAATTTCAATGGGAATTTAAACGCAGAAAATTTAACATGAAGCAATTTTTATTAAATCTGTGCTATGGTTTTGCAACGCACAACTGTTAACTCATTCATTCCATCGGTTTGTGAATGTGTGTGTGTGTGTACGTCGTCCTCCCTCCGTTTCTAGCGAGAGAAAAAAAAAACACAGAAATTACAATCGGCCATTGGTCCGGTAATTTTGTTTTTATCGTCAGTGGTGTTTTTTGTTGTTGTTGTTGTTGTTGCCTGCTGTTCGCATTTTCTCTTTCTCATTTGATTCGAATCAGATAATTTAATTGCATGGGAAAAATGTGAAAATACCAAGCTTGAATACAATTATGCTTGAAATATACATGAGCTGTGTGTATTTGTGAGTGTTTTATTATGTTGTTTTTTTGTGTGTCTGTTTGTTATTCGTGTGTATTTCATCGTCATCTTAACCGGGCACAAAAGGAGCGACATGATATGAATGAAGCAAAAAATACAAAAAAGAAAAAAAACGAAATCATGTTGAGAAAAAAAAAGAAAGACATCAGCAACGGAAAGCGGATAACACCACCCCATTTAATTATGATTAAACAGATTTTTCTCTCTGTCCCTTTTCACTCTAAAGTGTTTTTTTTTTCTTTCTCTTTTCTCGTATGTATATGCGCCTTTAATTCGGTTGCACTGCTTACGCGTTCAACATAATATTATTTATGTCGTTTTCACAGTAACAAAGACAGCGGCAACGAAGGATGAAGCAACAACAACAGCACAACAAAAATTATGAGCTGGTTTTGATTACAAAGGAAAAGATCGTGTACTTTTTTGTTGTTGTTGCTGTTGTTGCATGCAAGTCAGCTTCCACTTAAAAAGTTTCATTTTCTATTTTTGTGAATTTTTTTTTTGTTCTGTTCATTGTATATTTGTGCTATGTGTTTTCATTAGCTTTGAGTCGACAACGATTTCGAGAAATCAGCTAGCAATATTTTAGGTCGTGTATTTTTTTTTTCTCTACGTTGCTATTGCTACTCATAGTCGTGCTGCTCATCAAGCACTTTGTTAACTGCATGCAATGGCGCTTATTGTATTTGATAGCAAGAATTATCAAGCGCTTTGCGCTTTGTGCTCGCAAAAATTGTCGCTTTAGAATAGAGTGTACACCAACAACAACAAAAAAGTACATAGCAACCACCATCACACCATCCATCCATCGATGAATATAGCGTGGCAAAATTTTTTGTTTTTTTTTTTAGAAGAGCCACGAGTGAGATTGAAAAAAATAAACGAACGAATAACAAAAAAAAACACAGAGAGAGAGACCGGAATGAAAATTTGACCATTTATATTGAAAAACGTGCACTCACTCTAGCGTTAAATTAAATGATATTGTCAATTTAAATAATATGGTTTCCATAGCTATATACAGTTGTGATTCTTTTTCTCTCTCTCTCTCTCTCTCTCTCTCTCTCTCTCTCTCTCATTTTGTGTGTTTCTCACGCTTTCCCGTTTTTTTTATTATAATACACCATAATATTATCAGTGAACGCGGTGTGTAAAAGCCAAGTAGCGACCAAATTCTATCCCGAATATTAAACGAACCGCTAGGTTTTTCGAGTGTGGCAACCACCCCCCTGTCGCCGACTCCTCGCGCACACATCACAAAACATTAATGCGAATGCTCACACTCTATAGAACAGCATAATACGCGTCCAAAATTTATGTGTCACCAAACTTAAATTGTATTTTTGCACACAGTGCTGCTTTTTCCACCTGATTTTTCGTTTGAAAACGGAACAACGATATAACTAGAGAGGAGACCAAAGAGCAAAAGTAAAACGAGTAGCTCATGCACGGAACATATCACATCACCGATCCGAATAAATTGTGAATTGTGCAAGTTCGACCGACAACCAACCGAGCGAGAGAAAACAGAAAATGAATGAAAAAAAAAAAAATAAAATAAAATAGAAAGAATAAAAAAAAGAGTGTGTGTCACATTATTACGTCGATCGATTTCGGTTGGCAATACGAGAAAATACATTTTTGGTTTCATCTTTTAGCTCCTGAACGAAATTATCCAGCAGCAACGCCAGCAACAGCAGTATAGATGAGCATTTCACATTGTTATATGTATGCTAACGATCCTAGACCCCGAAACGAACCTTTCCAACCATTTTTGTTTCTTTCTTTTTTTTTGATGAAAATTTATACGGAATATATTTCGTTTGACTGGAAATTTGTTGTTAAGGGTGAATCTTCAATAATGTGAATCAAAGCACATTTAATGCTAGCCCCAACTGTCTTGTTTCTCATTTCATGTGTTTTTTTTTTTGGTCGACACAAAACTCATCAAATTCTGATTCTAAAATATGGCATCCATTTTTCCATTTTTTGAATAATCTTTTATTGTAGTATTTTACCTGATTACATCGTCTTTATCAGACACTAAAGCCGTATTTTCTGTTCTTATTTTTCTTTTGAAATATCGTATTAGTTTTTGTTGTTGTTGTTTATTTCACAAACTAATATTTTTGTATCATCAGATAAACCAACGATAGCGGTTAATGTATTGTCCAATCAAAGAATTTCATCCAATACTTACCCAAAAACTTTTTTCTTTTTCCTTGTTTGAACTTTTTTTTTTGCTACTTCCCCGCTGTAAATAATAAATCACAACAAGGAAAATAGATATTTTTGGATAATAACATCATCACACGAAGAGAGCCGAAAAAAAACAAGAAGTGCCACTAAATTTCCAGCAAACCAGGCCATAAATGTTGTGCGGAACCATCGAGAGGAAAAGTTTTACGTGTAAATTGTGTTGAAAGTATAGTGTGCAATACGTTTCGATCAAGCATTTGGTCATTTTACCACGCGCTCACACATTTTCGCACTCATATTTCATCAAAATTGTCAGCATAAATCGTGATATAGAAATTATATTAAATATTTACGTTAAATATCATGGTTGGATATTCGATGATTCGACGACATCGATGCGGGAAAAAAGGAGGGCCCGCGTCGCATGGAAAGTTTCAGTATGTTGTCATCAAGTTGAGAGCAATCATCGGAAAAATGGTTGTGCAGTGTTACCCTTATGAAAATGGACACACGCGCGCTCACTCGCACTCGCTCGCACTCACATTCAATCGCTTGACTCACTTCTTTCATTCTCTCAAATACGCTCGTTTCAGTTGAATTTGCGTTTTTTCTCCCCCGACTCTGTCGCTTTGCTCTTTCAGTGCACAACTATGTTGGCGCTTGTTGTCAAAAAGAGAATGAAACTTGTTTTTGTCGCATTTTAGACCATTTTTTTTTCTTTCTTGTTCGCTTTTCTCGACGTTGTTTTATTTCATTTTTAGTCGACTTCAATTTTACTCGCATGCCCTTTGCTTTCCAAAGCAGCTTTTAGACAATCCATGTAACAATGTCATCAGATCGATGTAATTTTACTTTTTGTGTATGTGTTAGATGTGTTACATGTAACGGGGAAAAAAAAATTCAGTTCAGAATTTGCACAGAGAAAAAAAAGCAGCAAACCAAAACGAGAATAGGAAAGAGAAAGAGAGAGAGATAGAGAGAGAGAGAGAGAGAGAGAGAGAGAGAGAGAGAGAAACGGCACAGATCAGCGACAACACACACACATACACACACAATCACAAAAAAGCGAACAATATGATGACGACAATTTTGTGGCATCGGCAAAAAAAAATGAATCAAAATGAAATAAAACAATATCCCGAATTGCTGTGAAATGCAATTTAAACTGTGTAAATTGTGTGTGTGCGTGCGCTTCTTATATCCTGAACGCATGAATGGGCCGAAACCGAAACCGAAAAATGTTTCAAGCATTAACATCAATGGTGTGTGTACGTTGGGATCATATTGCCTGAATTGTCGGTTCGTTTCATTTGAGTTATTAAATTTTCGCCCGTGTTTCTATTTTCCTCTCGCTCTTTCTCTCTCTCTTTCTCTCTCTCCATCTTTCTCGTTCGTTCTTTTTTTTTGCACTGTATTTGATTCGATTGGTGGGTCAAATTCAGCACTCTCGGTACGTCGTTCATTTATTATGTTAAATAGCATAATATCAAATAACAGTAAATTTTGCGATATGTGCTTCATCAATTTCGATTGAGAATGAATTGAAACGGCCAGGTAGCGAAATAACGGAGGTCTTGCGAAAATCCGACCAGCGCACAATGTCGACGAAACAAAGGGAGAAAACGAATATCCTAGAAAATACCTTCAACTCAGTATGAGCTTCGATGTGATTGTTTGAGCTTTTAATGTGGAATGTGTTTGAGTGTGTGTGTGTGTGTGAGTAAGTGACTGTGCGACTGTATGGGTGCATGTGATGCGGGACACTCTGCATTCTCGAGCACGTCGTTCTCTGCGGTTTTATGAGTTTATTACGTTACAGCCATTTTTTTTCGCTTCCTTTCGCTGCTTCTCTCTCTCTTTCTCTCTCGTTCGCTTTCTCTCTTTCTCTCTCGTTCGCTTTCTCTCTTTCTCTCTATTTTCTCGCTATCTCTCATTCACTTTCTCTACCCGATCCCATTCCATTGGTCCGACGCATTATACAATATATAATAATTCGGATGCCATCGTATTTTACATTTTGAATGCTATTGCTACTGTGCGTGTCCTTTATGTCTTGAGCATACCAAAAGAGAAAGAATGAGAGAGTATCTAGCGGACCCAGCACACGATTTTGATTTCGATAACATTTTTCCACCTCAATAAACAAACGTGCCTTGTGTAAATTTCAATCAAAATAAATATACCGCATTTTTCGAGTATTGGTGCTTGAGCAAAAGATGAAAAAAAAAAATCAGCAGCAATGGCGAACGTGTGTACGCGATCGTTGTTCGTACACATGAAAAGGAGATTTTTTTTTTTGTTGTCGAGTACCTCATCATAATTGTATGTAGGAAAGAAATATTCATTTAATATTTGTGAGTGAGTGTGCATTTGTGTGTGTGTGTGTGTGTCTGTGGAATATCTGTAAATCAGCAAAGTTCGGGTCAGGTTTCTTTTCTATTTTTGGTAGTCGGTTATTGTCAAGAAAAGCTAGTAACTAACATGATGTAAATTCGACATATATATATCCATTGAGAAGGTAATGTGCGTGAAAAATGCTTTAGCAATGTGGCATGAGATGCCACAAATTTATGATTGAATGTATTATATTTGTTGGCAATGACTTCTTGGGATTCCACAGATTCTCGTCGTTTTTGGTCGATGTAATAGCCTATCCCCTCCAAAGCAGCGAAATAGCGTTGTTCATTTTGAGTTGTGGCATTGTAAGTATTCAAGTCTATCTTAGAAAATCGTCTTTCTCCCGGAACAATGGAAACATTTCATTTTCGCAATGATGCCAGACCAGTGAAAGTAACAGCCAATGAACTGTAGCAATGTGCAAACAGCTGCAAATATCAACATTCAACAATTCACACACACACACACACACACACACACACACACACACACACCAACAGACAGTGAATATATCTACACACAAGAAAAATGTACTCACATATAATAGAGATGAACAGCACGATGAACGATGCCACACACAAAATGAAGCGATGAAGTTTACGGATTCTTGCTTGGTAAAAAGAAGCACGTATATAAACTTACCGGCAAAAGATTAATTACTATGTCTTCAATTACAAGGTAAACGGGCCCATCATCACCTCTCTCGAAATGTGGAAACACTGTGCCAAAACCGGACAACAACAACAAACATGGCAGTTGATGCCGATGAAGGTGATGGTGGTTGTTGTTTTTTTTGCGTTCAATGTTTGACACACAGACACACTCATTCAACTCACAACAATAATATGGTGGCTAAAACCCTCCCATTGAATATGTAGGTGAATGAGTGGTTCTGCACAAACAGCCGGCTACCATTGACTCGACTTTTGCTTCTGCATCTGCTGGGGTAACAACTAAACTAATAAAAAATTTAAAGAAAACACCAGTCCATTGTATTTTTCATTCCGATCTGTGTGTATTTTTTTTCTCTTTCTTGTTATTCTTCCTTCCTCATTCTCGTCTGTTTATACTTTTATTCTTGCCTTCTCATTATTGTTTTATTTAACTTTTTTTTGTTTGTTTCGTGTTTTACCTCTGGTATGAGTGTGAATTGTGTGGTTTTGTTAAAGAATTTGGTTGTTTTTTTTTGTATTCCCTTTAAATATAATACGTCTTACTTCACTTAATTTAAGTTTTTATATTTTATTACGTGAATAAAAAAAAGTTTTTATTTTCATATTTGCCATCATCTCTCTTTGCAATTTTGTTTTCGTTCTTTTAGTGAGTGTGTGTGTGTGTGTGTGCATTTTACACATGGCGTCATGCGTGCTCAAGCTCATTTTGACTGAAATGAGTGAAGCGACCCGCATCGCGGTGTGTATACATTATGTGTCCTTTCCACTGAAAACAAAATTTTTTCGTTTTTTTTTTCTTTATAACATTCTCTAATGTGTACAATTAGGTTAAATTAAGTTGTAATTGCAATGGTATTTTTGTTTGAAACTTTGTGAATGTGTTTGTGAGTGTTTGTTGGTTGATTTTCATCTTTTTTTTTCTTGATTTTCTGTTTATTTTATTTTATTTTCAATTTTTATTTATTTATTTAGTTAATTTTTTTTTTTTTTTTGGTTTACTATGTGTTTTTCTGTAAGACTAACTTTTCCATTTATATGTGTTATTTGCTTTGCTTTCAAAATACATACAATTTTTATTTGTTAAATATATATTTATATAATTCATAATTATATGTTTCGAATTTAATAATGCTCATTGTTTGTAGTCCCTCAGCGTTTTATTGGCCTCTTTACTCACATTTTCTATCTCTCTTTGCAAATGTGCTATTTTTTTCACCCTCACCACGAAAAATAACCACACAAAAAAGAGAGCGGGGTGGTTTTTGTTGTTGTTGTTGTTGTTGTCTTCTTTTGTGTTTGGGGCTTCGAAACAATGATGATTAATTTTAATTAACAAACATTTCAGTACAGCGATAGCCGAATAACTGAAATTTATGGAATTGTACAAAAATTTTACGCATCGATGCGTTTTACTGAATAACATTTTTTTTTTCTCTTGTTCCTAATGAGTATCCCTTGCAATACCAATTGGTTTCGAACCCAACATTTGCGTGTCTCTCTGCGTTTGTGTGTGTGTGTGTGTGGGCGGGTGCACCAGAACATGTTCTGATACAACACAAATAAATCGATATTTACGCAAATGATTTAAAAATTGAACAGAACCAATTCCAAATAAAATGATGAAAACCACAGGGTATTAAAGATTAAATCAGGTAGCAACATTTGCATTGATGATTTTTTAATTACCAAACATGAACAATTCAGTGGTGTGTGTGTGTTTGTTGTTGTTGTTATCTGTTTCAATGTATTATCTTTTGATGGATTTAATTCTTTTGTCGTTGTTGAGGGAGTGTGAAGGGGGAAGCGTATATTTACTCGTACATATTGTTGCCGTATTGAATTAACAATAAAACCATTTTAAATTATTCACAAATTTCCGAGTGGAAGAAAAAAGAATTTTTCGTTTATAATGCAATTCATTCAATTCATGATCAAATTACGTGAAACCTTCAAAATATCAAGTAACATATACAATAATCTTTTCGAATATTTTCGAAAGTTAAGGAATCTAGTTCCATTGTGTTTTGTATCATAAGGTTCATTGTAGTTTTCACGTAATTTGATGCGGAAAATTGTGTTATTGTTGTGTGTGTTTTTGCAGTCAGTATTTTATTTAATGATATCTGTGCTTTTTTTTCTACAATCAATTTATATAATAGATGTCGGTTGTTAGTTACCTTCCTCTCCCATTCTCAAGCTTTCAACACATCAAACAACAATCGACAAGAACCAAAAAAAAACTGAGAGAAGAGCATATGATTTTCCAATTTGTGTGACTTTTCATCAGTCAACATAAAAATGCTTTTTACTTAACGGATGCCATAAATCCCAGTATATTTATTTACAATAGACCAAAAGAGCGTTGACGGGGTATTTGTAACCGTGTATGATGAACCATGAGCATTAAACTAATGAATTGAACATATGGATAAGCTGTTCACTTTTGTGTCTTTTGACATTTTAGGGAGAAAGAAAACGCGTGTTTGCCTTTTCAAAATCATCAGTAAATAAAGTACAACCGAATTCATCTTTTGTTCGCTCATCTTAACACACACAATACATTTTTGCATGAATTCAATTAGTTTTTCTATTGTGTGCATCTTAACCAAATCAAGACGGATGCTGATACACACACACACACCAGAAAAAAAGACACTCAAAGGCAATAAAAGCATACCGAGAAATCCTCTTTTCAATGGTGTTTTCTTTCAATTCCAAATTTTATGTGTGTGTGTGTGTGTGTGATAAAGAGAAAATTGAGGGCGCAAAAGCTCTGCTGTGATGTGCAAGCGCACATTAACGATATTATATTTCTGACACACAACAACAACAACCCAAAAAAAAACAACAACAACAACAACATATAATCAAATCCATACTGATGAATGTATGAAATGTATATTGGTTTGAACATGAACGAGCGCTTCATTAACCATTAAATCGAAAACACCATGAGAAAGTAGCAAAGCAAAAGACCTTCAATTCAACTTTCAATCAGAAAACATCGAAGGAAGAGCAATGAAAGAAATTGAACCAAGAAAAAAAAACGATGTGAAAAATAGAAGAAAAAAAAAACAGAGAAATTACCGCAGTCAAATGAATTTCAGCGAGAAAAAAAAATGTAGCAATTTCAATAACAAACATGACGATGAATTTGAGTGCAAAAGAAGAAGAGAAGAAAAAAAACAACACAAGAAGGGATCTCGCGTTGACGAAAAGAGAAATCGGGTAAGTAAATACAGAGAAAAAAAAACTCGAAAAGTCGCTCTGCTCTATCTGACACAAACACACGTGCTTATTATGCCAAAGCCACTTTAGCTACTTCGCTTCTTTGTAACCACGTACAGCATTCAATTTTAAATCGCTGCAAATTTTATTCAGGACATTAACCCACGACTGAGAGCAACAACAACACTCACATCACCAGCAGCAGCAGCAATAGCACAGCTTGTGTGCTACAAACACATTTGTACATATCACATACATTTTGAATTAAAAGTGATTTCTTTGCATCCATTTTTATTATTTGCGCTTTCTGTTTATATTTCTATTTTTTCATTTTGGCTTTTGTTGTTGTTGTTGTTGCTGTTGCTGTTGCTGTTTATTCTGTTGTGTTGTGTGTTTATGTGTGTGTGTACATTTTATTTATTCAAGCAACAATAAACGGGCGTAAAGACCAAGTGAGGAGTTTAAGATCTGGGATAAAAGCGAGCGCATACACTTAATTTTTTCGCCCATAAAAACCTCGAATTGTGCGCGAAATGTGTGCAGACGACAATTTATGCCGTCGTGACGTGGTTTGGAAAAAAAAACGGAAAATTGATGTTTAATACTTCAACATTGAATATGTCTCGAAATGTTATAAAATACTTGAGAGCTGTCGGATGAGATGTGAAAAGTGCATGGTGGTATGAGATGAGGCGCGATGGAAATATGTGAACGGTATCACAAATGAAGATTGTTCTCTCTCTCTCTTTTCTCGGAATCTCTCTCAATCTATTCCATTACGTGCTTTCTTTTTGTCTATGCTAGCAAAAGCGTGCAGCAGCTTTTTTTTTATTCCTCATCATCAGATTTACTTCAATATTAATGATATAATCTCTCTTGATTCTACCGCTGCATAGTTAATCTCACGGGCGCGCGCGCGCGCGTGTGTGTGTGTATGTTTGAGTGTGTATGTGACTCTTTGTCCTCGTCGATTCCATTTCACTGCATGCGTAATTTGGCTACATTTACAATTGCGAGCTCGAGGGCGCTTTTGCTCTTCATTTGCTCTATCATCGTTGTATGCTTTCGACATTTCATTCCCCAATACCAACCACATACAATTTAACAATGTCAAAATGTGAGTTTGTATGCGGTTTGATTTTCTGTCATTTTCGATTGTTATGCTACATTTACGGTGACGATTTCACTGATGCTTGGCATGATGACTTTTGGTATGGGTTTTTGTTTATGAAACGAATGTTACAGTCACTTTCGTCTGCTTCGCATGCTCTTTCGCATCCAAATCCATCACAACAATTGCAAATAATAATTCGCTTCTCATACATTTGTTGGTGTGCGGTTCTTTTTTTTTTCTCCTACTCATTCCTCTTCATTTTCTATGGCAGCCGTGCTCATTATTTATCAAACTAAAATATGCTGCATATGAATCATTTTTCATATATTCATCAGCCATTCCATCAACATTGGCTTTCGGTATCTATCTCTCTCTCTCTGTTTGGTTATGGCCCAAGAATGTGTTGTCACAAAGAGAATGTAACATTCGATAAATAACAAATAAATGCAAAGTAACAACAAATATCACTCTAGATTGTGTGCTCTCTCTCTCTCTCTCTCTCTCTCTCTCTCTCTCTCTCTCTCTCTCTCTCTCTCTCTCTCTCTCTCTCTCTCTCTCTCTCTCTCTCTCTCTCTCTCTCTCTCTCTCTCTCTCTCTCTCTCATCTCTCTCTCTCTCTCTCTCTCTCTCTCTCTCTCTCTCTCTCTCTCTCTCTCTCTCTCTCTCTCTCTCTCTCTCTCTCTCTCTCTCTCTCTCTCTCTCTCTCTCTCTCTCTCTCTCTCTCTCTCTCTCTCTCTCTCTCTCTCTCTCTCTCACTCTCTCTCTCTCTCTCTCTCTCTCTCTCTCTCTCTCTCTCTCTCTCTCTCTCTCTCTCTCTCTCTCTCTCTCTCTCTCTCTCTATTGCCATACGCGCACACAATGCGACTGACAGAAGAATGAAACCAGAAAGTGAAAAAAAGAAGAAGGAAAAAAAACATGATGAACGAACTGTTTTTTAATGTGCATAATAGCAGGCATGTCAATCAATTTTGTCTTCTTTTCTCATGATTTTTGACATTAATAAGCCTTATATATATTTTCACGAAATTCGGTAAAAGAGAGTTAAAGATTTCTTGCACTCATGGTTCTCCCTCTTCGTATTTCCTTCCATTTCATCGGTTTGTTAAAATTTTCCCTATTTTTGTATCGTCCTACCCATTCCGTCAATCCGCACTCGATCTCTCTCATCTCACAAAACCCCCACATTCACTACTACCTCTCTCTCCCCTCCCATCAGTGCTCTCTGCATCACCTCCCTCAACCTCTCCCTAGCTTCCCTCCCTTCTCTCGCTCTCTCGATCACACTCAGCGTCTCAAAAATCTCTCCTCCACCATTCAGACAATCTCTCTCCCTCTCTCTCAGTCTCTCTCTCTCTTGTGTGTCTGGTGTCGGTTTGAAATGTGCTAATGTAATGAATGTCATGTGCGTGATGTAGAAATGAAATGTTAATGTGCATGTTTGGTGTGTGGGTGTTGTAGCCCGAAAAAACAATAACAAAAACTGGTCCAGTGTATTTATAGAAGAATATATCAAATCATACAACAAATCACAACAACAACAAAAACAGCTCACAAAAATAACAGGGGGGGAGGTGTTCGGGGATTGTTTACGTGGGGTTGGGGGAGGTTTTGATAATAAGTAATTGTATGTTATTGGAGTTGTAGGATGGGAGTATGGGATTGGGGTGGGGGGGTGTGGGGGTTGGTGGGTTGGTGGTGGGTGTGGGTTGTTTGGGGTGGGGGGGGGGGTGGGGTGGGTTGGTGGGGGGTGGGTGGTGGGGTGGGGGGGTGGGTGGTGGTGGTGGGGGGTGGGGTGGTGTGGTGGGGGGGGGGTGTGTGGGGGGGTGGTGGGGTGGGGTTGTGTTGGGGGTGTGGGTGGGGGTGGGTTGGGTGTGGGTTGTGGGGGTGTGGGGGGTGGGTGGGTGTGTGTGGGTGGGGGGGGTGGGGGTGGTTGGGTTGGGGGGGTGGTGGTTGGGTGTGGGGGGGTTTTGGGGGTGGGTTGGGGGGTGGGGGGTGGGTGTGGGGGTGGGGGTGTTGGTGGGGGGTGTGGTTGTTGGGTGGGGGTGGTGGGGGGTTGTGGGGGGGGGTGTGGGGTGTGGGGTTGGTGGGGTGTGGGGGGGTGTTGGGGTGGTGTTGGGTGTGGGGGTGTTGGGGGGGGTGGTGGGGGGGTGGGGGTGGTGGGGGGTGGGGGTGGTGGTGTTGGGGGTGGGGGGTGGGGTTGTGGGTGGGTGGGTGGGGTGTGGGGGTGGGGTGTTGGGTGGTGGTTGGGGGGGGTGGGGTTGGTGGTGTGGGGTGGTGGGGTTGTGGGGGGGGGGGTGTGGGTGGGTGGGGGTGGGGGGTGGGTTGTTGGGGGGGGGGGTGGTGTGGTGGGATTGTGGTTTGTGGGGGGGTGGGTGGGGTGTTGGTGGTGATTGGTGGGGGGGTGTGGGGTTGGGTGTTGGGTGGGTTGTGGGGGTAGTGGGGTGGTTGTTGTGGGGGGTGTGGGGGGGGGTGGGGTGGTGTGGGGGGGTGTGGTGGGGGGGTTGTGGGGGGGTGGTGGGTTGTGGTGGGGGGGAGTGGGGATGGGGTGGGGGGTTGGTGGGTGGGGTGTGGGGGGGGGGTGGTTGTGGTGTGGTATTGGGGGGGTGGGGGTGGGTGGGTTGTTTGGGGTGTGGGGGTGGGGTTGTAGGTTTGGTGGTGGTTGTGGGGGGTGTATTGGGTGTGGGGGGGGGGGGGATGGTTGGGGGTTGTGTTGGGGGTGGTGGTGGTTTATAAGTGGTTGGGGGTTTTGGGTGGAGGGTGGGTGGGGGGTTGTGTGTGATGGTGGTTGAGTTATGGGTTATTTGGGAAGGGTGTTATGAGGGTGGGGGGGGTGTGGTTGGGGGTTGGGATTAGGATATTGGGTAATTAGATATGGTGTGGATTGGGGGAGAAAGGGAGGGGTGGTTGAGTGGGGGTTTTGGGACTATTGGTAATGGTGGAAGGGGGGGTGTATAGGGGGGAGTGAGGAGTAGTGGGTTGTGGGAGGTGGATGGTTGGGTGGGAGGTTTGTGGAGGGGAGAGATTTGGTATATGCGGACGGATTAGGTTGGGCGGTTGGTGATAGTATGGGTGGATGGTATTAGGTGATGACAAGTTTATGAAGTGGTGTAAGGCGGATGTGGCGGTCGATGAGAGGGTGGAATTTGGGGGGTTATGGGGGTGTGTATTTTGTAAGGAGGGTGTATTTTGTTTTGGGGATGGAGTTTGGGTATATTAAGGGAGTGTGCATATTGGTTTGGGTGGGGGGGAGGGACAAGGGTATATTATTGGGGGAGATGTGGGATGGGGGGGATTGGGAGAGGGAGAGGATGAAGGAAAATGTGGAGATGGGTATAAATGGGTGTTAAAGAGGATTGGTATTTATTTGAATTGGGGGGGGAGTTTGTGGTAGGAAGGGAGGGATGGGGGGGAAGTTATGGTATAGTTATGGGGGCGGGGGAGTAGTAGTTGGGGGAAGGATTGTTTAAGAAACGGGAGGATAGGGGGGGGGGATGTGGTTACAGTGGGAGGAATATGAGGGGAGTGGATTTTGTGGATGAGGTGGAGATGAGAGATGTTAGGGTACAGGTTTTGGGGTGGTGAAGGGGGGGGAGAGTGGGTGTTGTGGGATTATGAGGAAGAAGGTAGTAGTAGTTTGGTGCTTTTGAATGTTGGTTGACAAGTATGTGATTTGATGATATTTGGGTAGTAAGAGGTTAAGGGGTTTAGTATTTAAAATGATTGAGAGGGTTGGTTAGTTGAAGGTAGGGTAGGGGTGGGTTTGTAAAGGGGGGAAAGGGAAACAGTAGAAATGCGAGAGGTGAGAGGGGTATGTATGGGGCGTAAGAATTAATGTTAGGGGATTGTAGTGTTGAGTGAAAGAAAAATATATAATTAAGGAGATGAGAATTGAATGATATGAGTTTTATCAGGGATAGGTTAGGGGTGGTGGGGGGTCAAGTTGGGAAGGGAGTTAGATGGAGGGGGTGGTGATGATGATTTAGGGTTGATGTGGGGAATAGGGGGTGGTTGTTGATGAAGGAGGGAATGGGGGGGGGATGGATATGGTGGAGGTGTTGCTTGAGTGATAGGTGGAGGGGGTTGTTGTAAGTGGTGAGGGGGGAGAGATAGGAGGAAGATAGGTTAGTTGATTGGGGTGAGGGTGATGGGGAGGAGGGGAGGGAATTGGGGATATTTATAGGGGAGAAGGAGAGGGAGAGTTGTGGTTGGGATGTGTGTGTTTTTGTATTAGAAGTTTGGGAGTTGTGAGGGGAATATGAGGTGGATTTGGGGGGGGTGTAGATGGGTTAGGGGGTGAGTTAAGGGTTTGGGTTGGGGGTTAAGTAGATGGAGAAGGGGGATGAAGGATGAATGTAGGATAGGGAAGGTAGAAGTGAAGGAGGGAATTGTAAGGAAAGGGTAAGAGGGGAAAGGAGGAGGGGGAAGTGGGGATTAAATAAAGGGTTAGGTTGGTGGTTAAATAAGGAAAGAAAGGAAGGAGAGAGAGGAGGTGAAAGAGTGAGAGAGAAGAACTGTAGGTATTGGGGGAAAAGGGGGAGGTATAGTATGAGTAGGAAATGGGGAGTGTTAAAGGACTGAATGAAAAGGGAGGAGGGAAGGGGAGAAAAAGGAAAGAGTGGGGGATGGGGCGGAAGGTAGATAAAGAGGAATTTATAGGGGGAGACAGAGGAGATAGGGGATGGGGGGGAGGGTGGAGGGGCAAGAGAGGAGGGAGGGGGATGGTGGGGGAGAAAGGGGAATTGGGATGAGAAGGGAAGAAAAGGGGGTGGGGGGGGGGGTAAGCAGGAGAGAAGACTATGGATATTGAAAGAGACGGGATATAGTCTTAAGTTAAAATTTAATTGATTACAATTTTTTGGTTGTTGAAGGTCAAGATTTTGTTTTAGTATTGGGTTATTGAAAAGAAAATAGAATTTGGGGACAGGAGGGGATTATTGATTATATGATAGAGAAATGGATGATATGAGGGTGGGGGGGGAGGCATGGAGATAAAGAGGGGGGTGGAGATAAGGTGAATTAAATGAAGAATGAAAAGGAAGGGAAGGGAGGAGGGGGTAAATTTGATTTTTTGGGAGGGATAAGAGACATAAGGAGATAATAATGTGAATGGGAGGGTAATGCAGATAATAGGGTAGTTGGATGGGGGGGGGGTATTGGGGTGAGGGGGACTAGGGGTTTAGGGTGGATGGGTTTCAGTTTGAGGGGGGGTAGATAAGGTATGAAGTAGGGGGATGGGTAGGTAAGGGGGGGGGGGCGTATGGAGTGTTTGTTCTGGGATTCTAGTATTTGTTTGATTTGTTGGAGGGTGTGGTTAAATTTATAAGATGTGTTCGGAGGTGTTGGGGCGTGTTGGGAGGTTTAATATGTTAATTGGGGTGATAGGTTGGAGGTTGGGGTTATAGGGGTAACAAAAGTTCTAAAGGTAATAGGGGAGATAAAATAAATAGGAGAAGGGAAAAATGAAAGGAGAGGAGAAAGGAGAGAAAAAGAAAGAGAATAATAAGAAAGACGAAAAAAATGAAGGGGAACAGAAAAAAAAGAAAAAGGAGTAACGAAAAAAAGAAGGGGTATATAAGAAAAAAAAAAGAAAGTCATTTAAGAGATTTTTTAAGGAACAGAGAGACATTTAGTTTACAAAAAAGAACGGGGGGGGAAAAACGAAGAGAAACTAAAAGACTAGAAAAAAGAAAGAATAGAGAAAGATCAAGGGAAGAAGAAGAGTGGATGAAATAGAGAATCTAAGTGAGGAAATAGTATATGATAGTAGGGAGTGAAGATATGATAATTTTTATAGAAGTGGGAATTGGGATGCAAAGGGTAGAGATGAAGAAATATATAAAGAAGACGAAGAGAACACGAAGAAGTGGAAGGAAAGACACGAGGAGAAACAGCGCCACCGCCGAGTCCACTACCACGCCGACAGAACAGCCGACAGGACACCGTCCTCCGCGTCACCGATCCGCCGGCGACGATACCAAACAACCGCTCGCCATCGCCGCAACGACAAAAGCGGACGACTATCTCTCGCCGGACGGCAAGCCCCTCGTCCCGAAAGATCCGCCCATGGTATCGCACCCGCCATGGACAAAGGCGGCCTCGGCCCATGACCGACGCGAGTCCAAGAAGACTCCCCGCCAAGGCCGAGCGCCGCACAGCGCCCTGGCGCACCAACGGCCCCGTCTGATGATCTGAAGAGAGGAGCCCAGTCCCTAATCCACCGCTCCTCGCGCCGGCTGCGAAAAGGATAAGAAGGCCAGGGAAGACAAGGAGGGTTCAAGACGTTAGAGATGACACGGCCATAAGTATCTTACTTAACTGCCCGCGCAAGGACATATATGAGATCTTGATGATGAGAACTGATGGGAATGGGTTTCACACATGACAACTGAGGATCTGCAAGACGGTCGGCAGGGGGAATTTTACCTATTTGATGATTAGGCAAATGGAGGGTAGTGTAGGAAACATGGGATGGTAAAGATAAGCAACATGTGTTCAATAGAATCTCATTTATTGACAAACTAACAACCCAAACGCAAACACCTAAGACTATAAATAAGCAAACCAGGTACACAATAAAGCAAATTAGCAACTTATAAATAAGCAACCCATAAACCAATGCACGAGGCCTTACCACACACACGCCCATATTTTAGCCGCACCTCAGCGCCGCAAGCTGCTTTGCCGCGCTCGCTAATACCCATCCGCTTGGTGCTCAAATACGCTCTCACCAGTCACCAACCGCTGCTACGCAACGCCCACCACGGCACTTGCCTGCGCCACTCGCTCCTCTCCCACCAGCGAAAGCTTCCCAGTCAACGAGCTTCGCCGCCAACCACTATCGCTGCGTCGATGAGAAAATCGGGAACGCAGAGCGTCGTCATACCCCCTCGACGGCCCTCCACAAATTTAAACTATGCTTGCCGAACCGCCTACCAACCAGCAAGGGAGTGCCGACATTGCTCAGTAATTAAGCCGGCTCGGCCGACTCTGGACACTGTCCTCCTACATCAATTTCTTCCTCAACTGAGCATGGGGCGACGGTGGCGCATCAGCGAGGCTGGCACGCATCCATACATCTCAAATATGGTAGTGGCTGCGGCGCCGGGAGGACTCCGGAAGGGGCACGATGGGTAGTAAGTTCACAGCCATGTGATGGACCTGCTCCGCCCATCATACTCCTTCCATGTAGCTCGGTGCTCCAACACCAGCCACTCCAAAACCGGAGCTCCCAACCTCCGCACATAGTTGCTTCATCATAATTACGCGTGCTCCAGCCATCAATCTCAGAAATACACTACTACTTCTTCTAGATACAATCGACATGAATTGAGCTTGTGCGATTCTCGTCCCTGTGGGTGCGGCCGGCGGTTCCAAGAGTAGGAGCCAGCTCATAAAACACGCGAGGCGCCAGGGCCGAGCTTGGCACGCGCGTCGCTGTGGCCACGAGGTCTGCAGCTGAGGGCGCAAGGTGGCGGGCACACAGGCGATTACTCCAGGACAAACTGGTGATGGGGCGTCCGTGCTGGAAGGCCATGGTCACACGCAGCGCTCCAAGTCGACACTTGACAGGCTTGGTCGCGAGCACCGAGATCACCAGTAACGCTACTAGTTGGAGCCGACAGAAGCCTGAGCACCCAGCCAGGAACGTTCCTATTTAGGCAGTTCTCACACGCTATTTAGGCTGACTGACCTTCTTTTATTCATCACCCACTCAACCTGATAATGACTCTTCCAAGCCTACCAAAAAGCTAACCTCGCACCAAACTAGGCGCTCATCCGGGCTAAAACGCGAGACTAGCCATACACTAGCCCCCGCCTGCACTCGCTACATGGAATCGGAGTACACGCCATTGCAGCTCATACACGCGCACAGAATGAGCCGTGTTTTCCTGTCGAAGGTCCAAGACTCCAGCCTGTCACTGTTTGGTTGGCCCTTGCCTTCTGTAATGCTAGCATCGTGCATTTTCCGTGACAAATCGAAAACCGCAGTGATCTAATTCAGAGCCAAACTATGGAACGATCGGAATGGAAATTGATTCGTCATTGAAATTCGACTGATTTACAATTAATTCCTTGTGATAGTCTTCAAAATTCCACTAGCGTGGAGACTGGTGAACAAGCAGCACTCTCCGCAGTCGTTGAAATTCTAGCAATTTTGTACCCCCTTATCGCGGATTGTGTGCCAGGGAAGCGAAGTCGGCGTACTAGCTCTATCCGGTGCTGTTCTATCACCACCAAGGATCAACGAATGATGAGCACACCATCCAATAGCTGAAGATCATACACGCTTTCTCGTGCGATTGATAGCCGCCCCCCACGATCATAGCAATTTACTGAGGGTGAACCACACTCCCAATGCAACGCACGATCCACAAAGTGATAGACATCAACCATACTACTGTATTGTTTTTCCTCTTCAATTGTTGAGCGAGATGATAACATCGAGGTGATTGCTACAAACCACACATCCTCTCCCTCTCTCTCTCTCGTCCAATAATTGCCATGCGCACGCAACGTTTTCAAGCAACCAAAATAAAAAATCACCCAAGCCAAGGCCTTCTATCTATCTGCACATTTGCGGACTGGCGATGGACATCCACCCACGACCCTAAAATATACAAATCAACAATGCGCTGTTCTGCCTGTTTTATCAAAGGGGGGGTGGTGCCAACGCCGTGGTCGTGGGTTTCATCGGGCAGCATCTGCAAGCCGCTCCCTTGTGCGTATTCACGTCACATCCGCTAACAAGCTAAAGACCACCATCGGCACGCATGGGCACCATAGATAGGTTTACTATACTCGATTTGTAATAGGGAGGAGGAAGGATTAAGGCACAGCGATCAGCGTGGATCAATGACGAAACTCATCGTCCACTACAGGCGACGCGAGCGCGAACCAGGGGCCGGAATCAACAGATCGAATCCACTGCCCACTAGCAGCTCTGCTGCACGCGAACCCCATCATTAGCCACCGGTAATGATGGTCCGACTCTGAATCTCACTCTGAAGGCTCTGGAACACAGATACAGTGAATATCCTATCTTCTCCAGGAGCAAGCAGATGGATCCGTGGACTGAGAGTGGGACAAGTGGCCTTGTCCCTAATGTCTTTGCATCAAACGGGTTCCGGTTTTTACATGGCCCATACTATCCGCCGCCGTGTATCTGCCCCACATCGGCGGCTCGCCATCGCGTGCTTTTGGTATGCATCAGCACATCGAGTCCTATATATGATAACGAGTCTATAGCATCATCGCAGCATCTACCAGTAGTAGCAAAGCGTCTGTTTTGTTGGTTCGTTGCAATAAAAAAGCATTCTGTGTTATCATCAAGCCAAATAGTCAGGGGATTACAATAAATCATAATTGTTCCCTAGAGACCCTACGTAAAAAAAAATTCAACATAATTGATTAAACTCAAGTGAGTATACTTTGATGACTTCATTCATTTTTATAAAGTCTCATTAACATTTTTTGAGGCACCAAATTCACACATGAGACACGATACACAGTGTGTGATCCGAAACATGGCATCAAAATGCTTGATATACTGAATAATAAAAAAGCAAAAAAACCCACCTAAGGGAAATGGTTTGCATTATAAGTAAATGTTAGTTGCGAACGCAATTTTCAACCGCTCCAATAGTTTTTTTTTTGGAAAAATAACAGCGCCATAAGATCACCAATAAACACTAAAAAAAAAAGTCAAGCCCTCCACACACCTGCATGCATGGCGACGAAAAAGGAGAAAAAAGGTCGAGAATTGTTGCTTTGAAATCGTCTCTTTTGCTCTGGGTGCGCAGGAAAGGGGAGGTTGGACATTGTCCTCCCCGAATTAACAAAGTCACTAGTACAATACTAAAACCATAGTGTTGAGATACAAACACAAAAGAGATGATGAATTATAACTGTTAAGTAGTTCACAGTGATCCGCACCATCGCTGAACAACCTTGCCCATTTTTAATAAGCCAAGCTGACTGCGCTTTGCCATACCCGATGGGGCCTGGCCCTTGCTATTGATTCATGCCGTCCTCTGCCTCGAATTAGCGCGGGATGAACTTTGTCCCGCAGAAAAGCACGTACCTTCAGTACGAATTCCTTTGACGGGAGCCTGGCTTTCTAGTGTCTATATGTAGGTTGCCGGCGTCCGAAGCTTCTATTTTCTCGCGAAAGTGTTAGTACACCTGATCTTCGATGAGAATGAACAGATGCAAAAGCATGTTTTGTGGGAATTTCAGACACTTAGGCCAAACTTTGGTCGTAAATTTTGGAAGAACCATATGGATTTGGAAACACCGACGAAATGTTTTGAAGATTCTGCAAAACTCGATAAAATACCCTGTATTGAGAACAAGATATCATCGACTCTGCATCCCAAGGTATACATATACTTTGAGTAGGCAGGGTATCCCTCAACGTCATAACACGACTGCCCATGATCCCCGTGTTCTTATTCGTGCCACAGACTCCATGTAATGAACCCTGAACATGCCAGGACAGTGTAGAAATACGAGATCAGAAGATTTTGCGTGGCGAGGCCCATGCCATCCACTCGTCCCGTCCGCGGCCGTCCCGAAACTGTACGGTACGCTGCTACTAGAGACCGCTGAGGCCCCGTAAGGATCAAACAATCGATCGTTATCACGCCGACAGCGCGCCGCTAGTGCTAGACCGATTGGTGGAGACGCAAGAGAAGATTCTGGCCCACGACACAAGTCAAGCACACAGAACAAATAGATAATAATATACCGAAATAATAGAGGCGAAAAAAAAAGGAATTAGGCGACTGACACCAGTGGGACCCGACCACGGCCGTACACCCGGCATTATAAAGTCCCGCCCAGTACACACAGAGTCCCCAACATGCGAACGACCGCCCCCAACACCCTCCTCCACATCCGCCTCCCGTATTAACTGACCTCGCTGCTCTGCAATTTAGCACAGAGACTTGCCTCCGTGCCGGGGTCCATGGCAGCGCGGCCCGAGCTCTTCGTCGGTCGATACTGCGTCGTGGCGCTCCTCGGGCGCGCCGCGCCGCCGGCCGCGACCCGAGCGGCTAGAACACCCGGCTACCCGGAAGCGGAGAGCTGCCGGGGCCGCGAGGCGAGCCCGCACGGAGGCAACGGGTACGTTTGCGCCACCGTCGGCGCGCCTCTCGAGAACGTCCTCGGCGCGGACGCCGCCAGATGGGGGAACGTACCACTGCACGCCTCGCCGCCGCATTGCGGCCTCCCCGATGCCCACCTCTGCTCCCTGGTTACTGCTTTGTTACATCGAGTTTTTTGTTATATTTTTGATTGATCTTGTTCTGCCGTGCTTGTCGTCCGTCCGCTCGGGAGTGGGCACGACCCAGCCAAACTCCTGAGATGGGCGGAGACGGTGCTGGGCTAGACATAGCGAGGGCGAAAGTGAGCGAGCCGCTGCTGGCGGTACGACCGAAACTTTTGGAGTGACGAGGAGGAACGGACAATGTCCGTGGCTTTGCGTCGGAAGCGAA